>JAHRHZ010000289.1:27873678-27954254 GCA_024137785.1 Ginglymostoma cirratum | reverse complement strand
ATCTTCCATCATTTCTCTCTCCTTCTATTTTCCTGTTCCTTCAATTTTCCTTCAATTTCTTTTTCATCCTCTTTCCTCTCTGAATGCTTCCCCTTCCATTCCTGTCTCAGTTATATATTCCGTTATTATAGTCCGATTATCCCTGATCTTTTAAACATGAAAAATGCACTCGGTCCTTACTTCCAATTTTATCAAGTTGAATTAATAATAATAATTTTAATAACTAAACTTGTCTTTGTGCTGTTGCAGTTGACTTGTTCTTCAATTCCATTTAGTTACAATCTTCTTTACTGTTTCATAAGAATCAATGAAAAAGCATGAACTCAGTCCCTGATGGCAGTAGTATAAAGAATGCAGAAGTACTGAGTTGATGTTTGTGTCATTTCCCAGGATACATATATTCAAGATTTTTAAAATAGCACAGTTCTTGTTCTTCTCATTTTTAGCCTTGAGGATAAACATGCTGTATGAAATCAACACTTGTGTTCTTTGTACAAAGTTATTGATGTTTTACTTTTGCAATTTAATCCATTTTTAATCCTAGCAGCTGGCACTTATGCTCCAGACAAATGGAAAGACTGCTCTGGCATTAAAGCCTTCAATATGCTTCAATGAAAAATAAAACAGCAAGCAGGAAAATGTTTAAAAAGCAGTGAATTTTTTTAATATAGTGTGAGATAGTTCCAAGTATTAGAGCTCTTCTGCACTATCACTTGCTATCTTTACTTAATTGAAAGTAATGGACAATAACTGAGTTTTGGGGCTGGGGTGCGGGGAGTACATGCAGAAGTTGCTTGGCCAAATGGAAATTTTGATAATTTGCAGTGATGTTTCCAAAAATTCTACAACCACAAAACTACAACATTTTTTGAAGTTATAGAGCTGAATGATCCAGGATCCTCACAATGTAATGCAGTATTCTGTTTCTTCCAAATCTAACATTCAAGTGGTTAAATAACTTGTTTCAGCTGGTTACGATATATCAACCTCAATATTTACAAGCCTCTCTCTGCCTTAGACAGACTTTTCTGATCACATTTAGAGCTGGTGTTGGGAGTTTCAATATTGTAATTGTTACAGTTGGCTCATTTATCTCAACAATGCATTGGCATGGTCAAGCTTCGTGTCTCCTCCACGAACTTGAAAGAACCCATATCCTAATTCCAATAAGTCCTGCTCACCCATACCCTTGTATTCACTGACCTACTTTGGCTTGTAGACTCAGAATATATCAGTACGAAAATTCTAACCCTTGTTTAACTGATAAAGGAGAATATCACAGCTGTACTGAGGGAGATCACCTTGAAGGACTCATCCAATGAGACCATATGGATAGCGTTCAGGAATTGGAAGGTGTAATCAAGTTGATAGGATTGTACTATAGGCCTCCCAACAGCCAGCAAGTGATAGAGGAACAGAAATGTTGACAGGTTATGAAAAAATCTAAAAGCAACAATATGATATGGTGGGTGATTTTAACTTCCCTTATATTGACTGGGGCTCACTTAATGCCAGGGCTTGGATTGAGCAAAGGGGATGCTTGTTAGGTGTGTCCAGGATGGTATTTTGAAACAATATGTAAACAGTCCAACTACCAACTAGAGAAGGGGCCATACTAGAGCTGACATTGGGGAATGAGCCTGGCCAGTTGATCAAAGTTTCAGTGTGGGAGCATTTCAGGAACAGTGACCAGAATTCTTCAAGTTTTGAGTTACTTATGGATAAGGACAAGAATAGTCCTCACATAAAAGTATTAAACTGAAGGAAGGCTAACTACCATAATATCGGTCAGGCATGAGGGAATACAGATAGGGGCGGCTATTCGAGCGTAAATCAACATCTGTCATGTGGGAATCTTTCAAAGGCCAGTTGATAAGAGTTTTGGGACTGACATGTTCCTATGATTTGGGAACATTGGATGACAAGAGAAAATGAGAGTTTAATCAAAAGTAAAAGGACGCATATGCAAGGCTCAGGAAACTGAGGATAAACAGAGCTCTCAAGGAATACAAAGGTAACAGGAAATAATGCAAACAAGGAATTAGAAGAGCTAAAAGGGGTAATGAAATGTCTTTGACAAACAGGATTATGGAAAATCTCAAGGTGTTTTATCCGTACATAAGAGGGTAGTTAGGGAAAGTGTGGGTCCACCCATATATAAAGGAGGGAATTTATGCATGGAGCCAGAGGAAGTGGAACGCAGGGCAAGAGTGGGCAGGAAGAAATGAACAATAATCAATCCTGAACTATAGCAGAACATGAGGTCTGAAATGAGGGAGGTGCTCATTTGACCCAAAATGCAATAAAGTCAAAAGTTTGAAATTAAAACAGTACCTCATCCTTTAGGACCTCCAGTTCCCAATCCGCAAAGCACAGTGCTCATTTTGCCTTATAAGAACATAAGAACATAAGAACTAGGAGCAGGAGTAGGCCATCTGGCCCCTCGAGCCTGCCCCCCCATTCAATAAGATCATGGCTGATCTTTTTGAGACTCAGCTCCACTTACCCGCCCACTCACCATAACCCTTAATTCCTTTACTGTTCAAAAATTTATCTAGCCTTGCCTTAAAAGCATTCAGTGAGGTAGCTTCAACCACTCCACTGGGCAGGGAATTCCACAGATTCACAACCCTTTGGGTGAAGAAGTTCCTCCTGACCTCAGTCCTACATGTGCTTCCCTTTATTTTGAGGCGATGCCCTCTAGTCCTAGTTTCATCTGCTAGTGGAAACAACCTCCCTGCCTCCACTTTATCTATTCCCTTCATAATCTTATCTGTTTCTATAAGATCTCCCCTCATTCTTCTGAATTCCAATGAGTATAAAGTCCCAGTCTACTCAGTCTCTCTTCATAATCCAAACCTTTCAACTCTGGAATCAACCGAGTGAATCTCCTCTGCACCTCCTCCAGTGCTAGTATATCTCTTCTCAAGTAAGGAGACCAAAACTGCACATAACACTCCAGGTGTGGCCTCACCAGGACCCTATACAGCTGCAGCATAGCCTCCCTGTTTAAAAACTCCATCCCTCGAGCAATGGCAGACAAAATTCCATTTGCCTTTTTAATCACCTGCTGCACCTGCAATCCCACCTTCAGCGAATCATGCACAAGGACACCCAAGTCCGTCTGCACAGCAGCGTGCTGTAATTTTTTACCATTTAAAACATAGTCCATTTTGCTGTAATTCCTACCAAAATGGTTGACCTCACACTTATCAACATTGTACTCCATCTGCCAGACCTTTGCCCACTCACTTAGACTATCTATATCCCTCTGCAGACTTTCAGTGTCTTCTGCAAATTTTGACACACCACACTGAGTCCCCAAATCCAAATCATCTATGTAAATTGTAAACAATTAAGGTCCCAACACTGATCCCTGAGGCACACCACTATGCACTGACCGCCAACCAGAAAAACACCCATTTACCTCTACTCTTTGTTTTCTACTGGTCAACTAATTCTCTATCCATGCCAATACATTACCTGTAATACCACGCAACTTTATGTTATGTAGCAGCCTTTGGTGTGGCACCTTGTCAAATGCCTTCTGGAAATCTAGATACACCACATCCACAGGTTCCCCATTGTCCACCGCGCACGTAATGTCCTCAAAGAATTCCACCAAATTAGTTAAACATGACCTACCCTTCATGAACCCATGCTGGGTGTTCCCAATGGGACAATTTATATCCAGATGTCTTGCTATTTCTTCCTTAATGAAAGATTCAAGCATTTTCCCCACTACCGAAGTGAAAGTAACTGGCCTATAGTTACCTGCTTTTTGTCTACTTCCTTTTTTAAACAGTGGCGTCACATTGACTGTTTTCCCATCTGCGGGAACCACCCCAGAGTCCAGTGAATTTTGGTAAATAATTACTAGTGCATTTGCTATTTCCCCCATCACCTCTTTTAGTACCCTGGGATGCATTTCATCAGGGCCAGGAGACTTGTCTACTTTTAGCCCCATTAGCTTGCCTGGTACTACCTCCTTAGTGATAATGATAGTTTCTCGGTCCTCGCCTGCTATAACCTTCTTGCCATTAGTTTTCAGCATGTTATTTGTGTCTTCCACTGTGAAGACTGACACAAAATAACTTTAATGTCTCGGCTATTTCCTCATTCCCAGTTATTAAATTGGCCTTCTCATCCTCTAAAGGACCAATGTTTACCTTCGCCACTCTTTTACGATTTACATATTTATAGAAACTTTTGCGGCCTGTTTTTATATTCTGAGCTAGTTTACTCTCATAATCTATCTTACTTTTCTTTATAACTTTTTTTGTGGCTTTCTTTTGGCCTTTAAAGATTTCCCAGCCTACTAGTTTCCTACTACTCTTTGCTGTTTTGTATGTGTTTTTTTAAAACCTGCCATATCTAGTGCAAATATCTTGAATTTTGCAGGGCAGCTCCAGGTTGCCAGTACATGGCGGGTGCAAATCATCTTTTGTAAACATGACACCAGTTTCAGGGATCCCAGAATATCTTGGCAAATATGTCTGCCTATGGCAAGTGGGAGGAGAATCTGGCTAGTATCTGATAAGAAGAATGCCATATAGGTGTGATACTTAGTCAGTTTGTTTGGGATGATTGCATGGGAAAACTTGCTAAGCCTCACAGACAGAAACATTCCATGAATAGCCAACATTTGGTAAATTTTAACCCATTGGGTAGAATTTAACATTTCAGCTGGAGTTTCTGACCATTTACCAGGAATTGGTGGGAATCCCATGGATTATTTTCAATAAACCCGGTGGAATGTTATAACATTCTGAGATTAATCAATCTCAGCTCAGGGCCTGAAATTCCTCTGAGATCTACTGGTCAATCAGAGACTGCCAGCTCATTAGAAGCAATAAATCTTCTGGGAGCTGTAGCCTGTGTGAATGTTGCACTTCGGTCTTCACCAGGAATCAGTAATGGAACTCTGTGATCGAGGTAAATATGAGCAGGATACAGTTAGGGGTTTGCTGGTTAGGGGCAAAGAAAGCATCTAAAGAGCTGATAATAAAGACAAAGTGGTGGATTTCCATGGTGAGCCCATTATCAATGCTTGTTTCCTGATTGGGCACAGTGTACATTGGTATGGAGGACCATTTCTAATGGGCTGCAGGCAAACTTGCTGGATGGGGGTCCCACATACAGCATAGACTCTACGCTTTAGACTTTACACTTTATGCTCTGTGCTGTAGACAGTTAGTTCCAGACTCTATGCTATGGTCTCTATGAGGTAGGTTATGCTTTGCACTCTATGATTTATGCTCTATACTCTAGACTCTATGCTGCAGACTCTGCTCTACACTTTTTACCTGGGGATAGTTAGTTGGATGGCTGGTTTGTGATGCAGAGTAACACTAATAAGACCATAAGACCATAAGACCATAAGACATAGGAGTGGAAGTAAGGCCATTCGGCCCATCGAGTCCACTCTGCCATTTAATCATGGCTGATGGGCATTTCAACTCCACTTATCCGCACTCTCCCCGTAGCCCTTGATTCCTTGCGAGATCAAGAATTTATCAATCTCTGCCTTGAAGACATTCAACGTCCCAGCCTCCACTGCGCTCCATGGCAATGAATTCCACAGCCCCACCACTCTCTGGCTGAAGAAATGTCTCTTCATTTCCATTCTAAATTGACCCCCTCTAATTCTAAGGCTGTGCCCACGGGTCCTAGTATCCCCACCTAAAGGAAACAACTTCCCAGCGTCCACCCTTTCTAAGCCATGCATTATCTTGTAAGTTTCTATTAGATCTCCCCTCAACCTTCTAAACTCTAATGAACACAATCCTAGGATCCTCAGCCGTTCATCGTATGTTAGGCCTACCATTCCAGGGATCATCTGTGTGAATCTCCGCTGGACACGCTCCAGTGCCAGTATGTCCTTCCTGAGGCGTGGGGCCCAAAATTGGACATAGTATTCTAAATGGGGCCTAACTAGAGCTTTATAAAGTCTCAGAAGCATATCACTGCTTTTATATTCTAACGCTCTTGAGATAAATGACAACATTCCATTCGCTTTCTTAATCACGGACTCAACCTGCAAGTTAACCTTTAGAGAATCCTGTACTAGCACTCCCAGATCCCTTTGTACTTCGGCTTTATGAATTTTCTCACCGTTCAGAAAATAGTCCATGCCCGTATTCTTTTTTCAAAGGGGCAAGACCTCGCATTTGCTCACGTTGAATTTCAGCAGCCATTTCCTGGACCACTCTCCTAAACTGTCTAAATCATTCTGCAGCCTCCCCACCTCCTCCGTACTACCTGCCTGTCCACCCAACTTCGTATCATCGGCAAACTTCACCAGAATGCCCCCAGTCCCTTCATCCAGATCATTAATATATAAAGTGAACAGCTGCAGCCCCAACACTGAACCCTGCGGGACACCACTTGTCAACCGGTCGCCATTCCGAAAAAGAGCCTTTTATCCCAACTCTCTGCCTTCTGTCAGACAGCCAATCCTCAATCCATGCCAGTAACTCACCTCGAACACCATGGGCCGTCACCTTACTCAGCAGCCTCCCGTGAGGCACCTTATCAAAGGCCTTTTTGAAGTCTCGATAGATAACATCCACTGGGTTTCCCTGGTCTAACCTACTTGTTACCTCTTCAAAGAATTCTAACAGGTTTGTCAGACATGACCTCCCCTTACTTAATCCACGCTGACTTGTTCTAATCCGACCCTGCACTTCCAAGAATTTAGAGATCTCATCCTTAACTATAGATTCTAGAATTTTACCAACAACCGAGGTTAGGCTAATCAGCCTAATAGTGTGGGTTCAATTCCTGCACTGGTTAAGGTTACCATGAAGGACTTTCCTTCTCAACCTCTCCATTTGCCTGGTGTGTTGTGACCCACAGGTTAAACCACCGACAGATATTTCTCTCTCTTTTTCTCATGGGAGGGTAGCCCTATGGTCCGGGACAGGTCGAGTAACTTTACCTTTCACACTTTATGCTCCATGCTCCAGGGACTCTGCACCCTTGCCTCTTGATTCTAGCAGGTTTCCTGCTGACTCCCTGTGGAATTCTTGTGGTGGTGGGATGAGGTCTTTAAGTGGTCCTTAAATCACTGTAAAGGGGCTTCAGCTGGCCTCTAGCTGGAATGCCACCCCCAATGTTCCTAACCAGAGCTTGATCACTGGAAGTTGGGAAGGTAACAGGGTCTCCATCCTCTACCCTTCTGTAGACTCAAATGTCCTGTTCCTGCCCTTTGAACCTACCTCAAGGGAGAAACATTAATTTTCACTCATTATGGATGCTGCAGAGAGCCTTCTAATACTAATGTTATGACTTACCCTTGTGTTTAATCAAAGTAAATTAATTCTCTTTAACTAAGATGATGCATGTAGCCAAGTTTCCAATTGTGCTGCCATTTGATAAGAATTATCATCAAGAGCACCAAGGCACGAAACCAGTCTTTCACATATGCAGTGAAAATAATGGTCAACAAATCATGAGCCACAGTTGCCCAAATCCTGATATATAATAAGCAAATTTGAGATGTGAATTGCACTTTGTCTATTTTGCCACAGTAACAAGTGTTTTATCAAATGTTTACTTCTCATTTTGATAAATAAACAAACATTTTTGGCAAATCATGGTGGCCCACAAGCCCACAGCCACTCTACGACAAACACTTACAAGGATGAAAGACCCCATTCCCACAACATGCAGAACCAACGTGGTTTATAAAATACCATGCAATGACTGCCACAAACATTACATCAGACAGATAGGAAGGAAACTAGCCATCAGAATACATGAATAACAGCTAGCAGCAAAACGGCACGATGAACTCTCCTTAATGTCGTACATTCAGGCAATAAAGGTCATCAATTTAACTGGGACAAAGTAACCATAGTAGCCCAAGCCAAGCATAGACATGCATGGGAATTCCTCCACCCATACTTCAATCAACAAACATATACAATTGGATTCCATATACAGACCCATACATATCAAAACCAGAAATGACAGCTCTCACCATAACGGACTGGACAGTATAAATTCCAAGTGGAGTCAAATGACATCGTTTGATCGGAGGGTCCACTGATGATGTTACCTAGCATGGTGATGAAACATCAGAACAAAAACAAGCCAGCTCGGTGAGCAAGTCAACAACCTCAAAGAAACAAATATTTGTGTTAAATTTGTATTCATTTTGAGTTTGAAAAGAAACACTCAATTTCTTGCTCTTTAAGCGGCTGGGTATTAACAATGAAAAAGGTAACACAATGAACTGAATCTTCTGAGCTGTGGAAATCAGAATTAGATCACAACTCTATCCTGTTATCTCCTCACCCCACCCCCTCTGATCCATGAACTCTATTTCTGGCTCAAGATTCTCAATTTGACCTCTTGAGAAGTGCGATGTGTACTTGATCTAAGAGCTTCCAGTGTAGCACAGGATCAGCATTGATAGCTGAACCACACCTCTTTTTAAAAGAGAAAATGTTGCATCTATTGGGCTTAAAGGTCCAAGCCACCCTTCAGAAACATCAAAGGTAAGTGTGTGAGGTAAGTGTTTGTGGTGGTTAGGCTGACAGATGCAAGTATGAAGATGTAGGTTGGCAGATGATTGGGTGAAGGGCATCAGCTGGAAGAAGGATGAAGGCAAAATGTCGTGAGATGGCAAGGTGGTAGGATGGTGGATGGGGTAGTAGGGTGGTGTGAGGGTGAGAGGAGAGGGTGACACTTGGGTCACAGAGATGTTGCACTGGGGTACGGTTCATGTCATATAGGTTTGGGGTTTGTTCTCAGGTTGGGTGGTTGTCAGGTCTGGATGCTTTGGCTTCAGTGCATTTAAATCAGGTTGAATCAGAGGGGGCAGTGGGAGTCAGGGTGGGTGTTTGGTGTGAGTGATTGGCTTGTAGTTGTCTGGTTAGCCTGGAATTAGAACAGGTTTTCAGTCAGGTAGCTAAGTTAGAATGCTCTGAGCACAGATTTCCAGATGTCTTTTGAAGGTTCCAGATGCAGGGTAAATATCCATTTTAGAATTTCCAGGTAATTCCCAAGTAATTGGTATATCAGGACTTTCAAGTTGTTCTGTAGTGCATTTTCAGTGTACCTTGATGCAATGATGATCTTTCTGTAACATACAGGTCATATATTCCCAAAGCTAGATACAGTATAAAGTTTCTCTGTCTTACTGAGACTGTTAATATTTGAAAATCTATGGCTTGTTCACCAACATAATCCTTTTCTTTTCCCATAACAACTATCCATGTGCTCACTTTGAGTTTAAATTGAAATGGAATAGAATGATTTATTGTCACTTGTATTTTACAGTGAATGATGCAGTAAAATACAGTGAAAAGCTTTAACTGTTACCACAATCCAGCACCATTTTGAGCAGTCTAAGAATAAAAAGGTATTTCATTCTGCCTCCTCTGCCATGAGCCTGAGCCGACTCTATTTTGTTATTCATGAATGGGATGAGGGTATCGCTGACCAGGCAGCATTTATTGCCCATCCCTAATTGTCCAGAAGGCAGCTCAGAGTCAACCACATTGCTGTGGGTCTAGAGTCACATGTAGGCCAACCAGGTAGGGATGGCAGTTTCCCTCCCTAAAGGACATCAGTGAACCAGGTGGGTTTTTCCGAGAATCAACAATGAATTCATGGTCACCATTAGATTCTTAATTCTAGATATTTTATTGAATTCAAATTCCACCATCTGCCATGGTGGGATTCAAACCCAGGTCCCAGAAAACTATCTGGGTCTCTGGATTAATTGTCCAGCAGTAATGCCACTAGGCCATTGGCTCACCAACAACACCCGTACCGCCACCCCTCCTCCACCACCACCAACTCGCAGCCACAGTCACTGGACCCACTGTGGAGTCCCCACTTTTCAGGTGCCACCAATGCCAATGCCAGGTCCAGTGTGGACCCATACTCACCCTGCAGTCAGGAGTGTCTGGCTTTGCTGCCATCACCGCCTTGCCAATAACCAGGAATCCCCATTCTGGGCCTACTACAACCAGGAGTTGCCACCACCACCGCCTTGCTGATAACCAGGAAACCCCATTCTGAACCTACAGAATCCAGGAGTCTCTGGCTCCTACATTGCCGGTGTTGCCATCTTGGGTCGCTTGATCCAAGGTCTGGATTTTGTGCTGAAAGAAAGAGGACAGACGAATGTAATGTCTTTCATGATCTCAGGAAATCCCAAAGCACTTAAGAGCCAATGCACTCGAGTACCTATGAAGCGTAGTCACTATCATAATGTAGGTGTGGTGAATTATGGCTCATTTTGAGCTGCAGGCTGCTATCCCCTCAGAATAGTTTAAAACATTGAAACTTATTTTGCAGAATGCTGTTACAGCTAGGGTAATAAGTGGGAGCTGCGGTGAGACTTTACTTTTGAGGCTAAGTGCAGACCTGTGTCCCAAAGGAGAAAGTACGTTAAGACCAAGAGTGCTCCTTTTTAGAGTATGTTATTTAATACACATGTGTGACACAAGGCATCCAATGTTTGTGGGACATAAATAAGTAGCTTTTATATCATTCCAACTACTACAGTGATATAAGCTGTTTGCATCAAAGAGAATCCCTGGGAACACAATAACTGATTTTCGCATCCTCTAGAATGTTTCTTGGCTTCATCATGTTATTGCACCTAGCTTTAAAGACCTTAAAAATGGAACAGATTTCATGGCAAAGCCACCATTCCCTTTAGCGAATTTAAATTGAAGACTGTATTGTGGTTTTCTTTGGTCTTAAGAACATTTAGATAAAAAAACACTTTGGGATTTTCCACTTCGTTGACCATAGCATATTAATGGCTAGGACTGAAGGGCTGCAATTTCCTGATGTGTGCTGCCAATATGTGACAGAAGAGGTGATGCAGAAAATCCTAACCAGCTTTGACTAAAAAGATCATTTAATGTCAATCTAGAGGATTACCTTAAACTGAAAGCTGCTTTGGTTTAAAGTATCAGACTTTGTGCATCTTTCATGTCACAACCATCCATGGATTACACTGGAAGGGAAGGGTGGAACAGTTTCTAAATCTCTGCTAATGCTTCACTTTCATGTCGTGTTTATCATCAGCCTGGATCAGACAATAACTTTGGTCAAAGCATGAGCAAAAGAGCTGAACTCAAGAAAGGAAATGAGGGTAATCTCCTTGCCGTCAACACTGTATTTGATCAAGGATGGCATATAGGAAGCCTAGCAACACTGGAGTTAATAGAAACAAAGAAAATAGGAGCAGAAGTCAGCCATTCAACCCTTCAAATCTGTTCCACCATTCATTATGATCATAGCTGATCAGTGACTGCGGAGAGATGGACATTTGCTTTCATTAGTTTAATTGTAAGGCTGATTTGGAAGCCACCACTGAGATTTAAATTCAGGATATCCTGTTTACTAGACAGGTATTTTAACCTACAAAGCCACAATGCCACCTTACACTCTTCTCTATTCGGTATCATAAATAGCACAGACAAAGATGGTTGTGGTTTTTGAGGCCAATCATCTGAGCTCCAGGATATTTCTGCAGGAGTTTCTCAGGGTAACGTCTCAGACTAAAGCACCTTCAGCTGCTTCATCAATGGTCTTCCCTCCATCATAACTCAGAGATGGAGATGTTCACTGCCAAATGCATAATGTTGAGTACCATTCACAACTCCTCAGGTTCTGAAGCAGTCCCTGCCCATATGCAGAAAGACCTGGACAAAATTCGAGCCTGTGCTGAAAAGTGAAAACATTTACACCACACAAATGTCAGTCAATGACCATTTCCAATAAAACAGAAGCCATTCATTGCCCCTCGATATTCAATGCCATTATCATCACAGAATCCCTATGAACATCGTGGGGTTACCATTGACTAGGAACTAAGTTATATAAATACTATGGCTACAGGAGTAGATCAAAGACATGAAATTCTGTTGTGAGTAACTCACCTTGTGACTTCTCAAAGCCTGTCCACTTTTAACCAAATACGACTAAATGTGCAATGAAAAATATTCCACTGCCCTGGATGACTGAAGGTTCAACAACATGCAAGAGTCTTGACACCGTCCAGGACAAAGCACCCCACTTGATTGGCACACTATCCAGCACCTTCAACACTCACTACCTCCATCATTGATGCATCAAGGTAGCATGCTTAGGATCTACAAGATCATAGAACCATAGAATTTTACAGAATAGAAGGGGGGCATTCGACCTATCATGTGTGAAATGGCTCCCAAAAGAAATATCCAGCTAATCCCATTCTCCTGCCCTATCTCAGTCATCCTCTAAACTCATCATTTTCAAATATATATCTGATTCTCTTTTGAAACCTCCTGTGGAATCTCTCTCCCAGGCTGTGCATTCCAAATCCTAATAACTCTCTGAGTAAAAAAGTTTCCTCATCTCAGTCTAAACTGACTTGCTGAAAATCCTGACCGTTTGACTTCTAGTTACTCACATACAACTAGTGCCAACAGAATATCCTCCCCTGCCTTGTCAAAATTGTTCATAATTTGAACATCTCAGTAAGGTCACCACTTAATCTTCCGTACTCGAAGAAGAAAGGGCCAATTTCTCTTTCCTTGTATCTAAAATCCCTCATTCCTGGAGTCATTATTGTCAATCACAAAATCTATTGTTGATTGTCAGGAAAAACCCACTTGGTTCACTCATATTCTTTAGGGAAGAAAATTGTCATCGTTACCTGGTCTGGCCTACATGTGACTCAAGACAACAACGTGGTTGATTCTTAGCTGCCCTCCGTGCAATTAAGAATGATCAATAAAAGCTGGACTAGACAGCAGCTAGTGAATGGGTAAAAGAAAAAAATCTCCTTCGAACTCTCTCCTGGGCTTCAATATTCTTCCTTAAATAAAGTGTGCAGAACCGAACACAGTACTCCAAATGTGGTGGACCAATGATTTGTGGAGGTATACAATCATTTCCTTGCTTTTATACTCAATGCCTCTATTTATAAATCCAAGGATACTAGATACCTTCTTATCAACCGTTTCAACTTGCCTGGCTATCTTCAGAGAATCATACACATCAGTCTCGAGGTCTTACCTCAAAGTTCGACCATTCAGCCTACGTTGTCTTTCAGTGTTTCTTCTACCAAAATAAATTACCTCAATTCTCTGCATTGTCACTCTCACAATTCACTATTCTGTCTAGTTTAGTACCATCTGCAAATTTAGAGATTTTGCTCTCAACATCCAGCTCCAATTTGTTGATGTAAATCAGAAAAAGCAAGATTTCCAACACCAAATCCCTGTGGAAGACCACTTTCAACTTGTCACTGAGAAATGCTCATTTGTACCGAGATTCTGTTTGCTATCTTTTAACCAACTTCTAATCCGTGCTGCCAAGGACCCATCAATCTGCTAAATCGCTAAGAAACCTGCCATGTGGCACAGTATCAAATGCTTTGTGAAAGCCCAAATATACAATATGCATAGCATGACTGCAACTATTCACTGAGGCTCCTCAGATAGCAAATTCCAAACCCAAGGACTATAGGATCTAGAAGGATGAGGGCAGGAGAGGCATGGGAACATAATGATCTGCAAGTTCTGCTCGAAGTCATACATCCTCCTAACCTAAAACAACATGCTGTTTCTTTACTGTAGCTCAGCCAAATTCCTGTTCTAAGGGTGTTGGGGGTATGTCTATATCTCAAGGGCAGCAGCCATTCAAGAAAATGGCTCACCACCACTTTCTCAAGCAATTAAGGGATGTGCAATGTATGCAAACCTAGCCAGCCACAATCACATCATGTGAATGAATTTTTAAAAATGCTAATTAATCCATTCTAGATACATATCAAGAGCTGGGGAAGAATATGATTGCTTTTCTGAGTGTGTGGAGCAGGTTCAAAGGACCAAATGGTCTACTCCTAATGTTGTTTTCTATGTTTCTATTAACTCCAATGTTGTTGAGCCTCTTTCATGCTATACTTGATCAAATATGGCCTTCGTGTCAAGGGTAGCGTCCTCACTTCACTTCATGAGTTCAGCCCATTGAGTCTGCCTTAGAATCCCTTGAAACTCTTGAGATGTCTGCAGAGGAGCAATCAACAGAACAGGTTGTATGGCCAATACAAATAAATGTCATGAATGCTTAGTCTGTTGCAATGGGCTTGGCTTTAGATTTTAAAGCTGTCTTCTTGGCTGATTTAAACATACTGAGTCAGTGGATAAACATAAGCATATAGCCTTTTTGCAACCGATAGTTCACAATGTGAACAAATCAATGGAGGTGCTGAGGGAGGGTTCAGTATCAAGTGCATACTGTTGTAATCAGAAGAGGCAGCAGCCTCTCAATGGTACTTGTGAGTTTGCCTCCAGCAAAGTGTTTGTGTTAAGACGCATATCACCTCCCATTGCATACGAAACTGGGTGTGGGATATGGTGATATTAAAAAAGCTAACTACTACGTGCAAATATTACTTTTCTCAGGCAGAAATGTATCTAGGCTAACATTAAGCTATTATATAATAACAGAGGTGCATGGTTCCAGCACAGTGTCATGCTTCAAGTGATTTGAGATAAGATAAAATAAGAGATTTTCATACCCTTAAGAGAAATGCTATTATGGTGGTGATTTTATGAACGCGTCTCTTAAACATATACTGACAAACTGACAATGAAGCATAACACAAGTAGATTTAGTTAACTAAACATCCATGCGTAAGTAATTTTTATAATCAGACAATGAACAGGAACAATTAGGCACAAAAGCATTGGACCATTGCAAATGATATTAGAGGGAAGCCAAAGGGCAATGGAATCAGAAAAGCTACCCAAGAAGCCTTGCTGTAATGGTTTCACTATTTATTTCAGTATACTTAAGAATGTTATAATCCTTTTACAGGCCAGTGATTTTCAAAACAAATTTAGAACTTCCATTTGATACCTGAAAGAACGGCAATGACAAGATTTCACGTTTTCACACTTTTACAGTAACAGAAAACTAAAGGCATTTTGGCTAGTTCTGAAGAATGTTGATTCTGCTTTCTCTGCACAGATGCTACCAGCAATTTCTGTTTCTGTTTCTGATTTCTAGCATCTGCAGTTCTTCGTGTTTTTTTTTCTATTTTGGCTTTATTTGTCGGCAACATATACTTTAAACCATAGAAAAGGACTTCTTCCTTTTAGCACAATGGAAATCACACACTATGTAAGTATACTTCATACTTTAATCTAAGTTGATGTTGAATTCTTCTAGAACCAGTCCAAGGTAATTCTTGCTTCAAATGTTTCCATCCCTTTTGGTGAAGGGAATGTCAGTAACTTTTAACTTCAGAACTCTCTCACATTGAGCTCTTTTTTAGCTTGAGTTCTTTCTTCTAATACAAGCTTAGTGATTTTTCCAATGTTTTAACTGCCCTGGAGTTCCCATTATCTTCCATGGATGGAGAACCATAGACATATTTGCTCTCCAGCTGCACTGTCACCAGGGCCTAGCAGACTACCTGTCTCCATGAGTTTACAGAGCTACCTGAAGGCCTTCCCCTCTCAAAACCCAGTTCCATAGCAAATGTGCATCACATGGGCTTTGTAACCTGATTTCAAATGTTTATTCAAAAGATTTGATACACGATTACTTCTTTTCTTAACTTGGAATTAAATGGACAATTTAAAGTCCAACTGCTTACAACCCAACTTTCTCAATACTTTTCTGGAACATTGGAGACTCACAGTCTAATGTTAACGTACATGAGGCTGTTATTGTCTCCAAATGTAATCACATTGCACCTTCTTCCCAGAAAAACAAGCTGGGCCTCTTTTAATCTCTAGAAATCGAACCACCAGGTTTACCTGAGGGAGACCTCAAGTCACATTACTCTTTCATTTTAAAGTTTTAAAAAAACTCCAAAAACACAACAAACTCATAAATGTCATAATTGTAATTGGAAATTTATTTGCATATTCTAACAACTGGCAGTCTAAGCTTACATAGAAAATTTGTCGAAGCCTTGGTTAGAATGTAAAGGGTTTATCTTCAAAGTCTTTGTTACCAGTCAGGAGAATGCTACAGGAAATTTCCAGCATATATGTCACATTAAACAAACCAGAATCACAAAATCACACCATGGGGAAATCGACAAGCAACATTCCTAAGGTTCAAAATATATTAGATCATTGATCTGCATTAAATTTGTACATTGTCCTAATGGTTTATATGCACTTGCACGGAACAACACAAGAAGCCAAAAATAATGAAAGAAATTGAGAAATGTTTGTAATTAATTAGATTTTATTTAGTGGTTGTAAATCACAAGTCTCGGAAAAGTGTATATCAAGCTTGTTTAGAAGATGATTTGTATTAGTGACTGGTAAACTTGCAGTCTAAGGCAAAATGTGTTCTAGCATTGCTTTGAAATATTGTTTTTATTGGCTATGGGAAGGGGGCTTTGTGGAACAAAGATATATTCTGAGCTATAGTCAATAATAAATCCCTCACCCTGCAAAATGGCTGTATTTTAGTGAGTCAAGACATTTGGAGCTCATAAAATGTTTCTCCTGGTTCACTCTCATTGTTAGTTTGTGGGATGGCAGCAAAGGGATATGTCAGGTCATGGCCAAATATGTTTTTGCCTTGCAAAATATTCTGTTCCATCATCTACTCTTTTCTACCTTACATGTTGTCAAAGTTCTTACTTATCATCCCTCCAAAAAGGCAAGACGGAGATCTTGTGAACATCCAAGTGCAGAGTATGTGAGTGCTAAGAGAGAAAGTGAAGACCCTTGAGATGTATCCTGCTCCAATCCATGAAATTGGTTCCTGTTTCTGCGGACAGATCAGCCTGATAGCAGTACTACAAGGCAACGATGATGTGGAGAGGCCGGTGCATGTCTGATGCCATTCTTTCTGGATGGTGGATGCAGGTGGTTGATACACACGGAACATGCCCAGAAGGTTTTGGGACTCTTCATAGTATGCAATAACAATCTGGAAGAAAGAACTGAGGGTATTGTTGCTAAATACGTAGATGACACAAAGATAGGTGGAGAGACAAGTAGTGTTGAAGAAGCAGGATGGCTGCAGGAGGAATTGGGCAGGCTGGGAGCATGGGCAAAGAAATAGCAGATGGAATGCAATTAGAGAAAGTGTGAAGTTATAAACACTGGTAGGAAGAATTGACACATTGAGTATTTTCTAAATGGGGAAAGTCTTCAGAAATCTGAAGTGTAAAGGGACTTAGGACTCCTAGTTCAGGATTCTCTTAAGATTAACATGCAGATTCACTGGGCAGTGAGGAAGGCAAATGCAATGTTTGCATTCATTTTGAGAGGGCTAGAATTCAACAGCAGGGGTGTACTGCTGAGGCTTTATACGGCTCTGGCCAGACTGCATTTGGAATGTTGTGAGCTGTTTTGGGCCCTGTATCTAAGGAAGAAAGTGATGGCATTGAAAGGGGTCCAGAGAAGGTTTACAAATATGATCCCATGGATGAATGGCTTGTCATATGAGTGGCTGTTGATGACTCTAGGTCTTCATTCAATGGAGCTTAGAAGGATGTGGGGGAATTTCATTGAAACTTACAGAATACTAAGGGGCCTGGATAGAGTGGATATGGAGAAGATGTATCTACTAACAGGAGAGACTAGGACCTGATGGCATAGTCTTAGAGTGCAGTGACCCTTTAGATATGAAATGAGGAGGGATTTATTCAGTAAGACGGTAGTGAATCTGTGGAATTCATTGCCGCAGAAAGCTATGGAGGCCATGTCATTGAGGGTCTTCAAAACAGAGATGGATATGTTCTCGTTCCATAAGAAGATCAAGCATTGTGGGGAGAAAGCAGGTGAATAGGGAGCAGACTCAATAGGCCAACTAGCCTAATTCTCCTCCTATATCTATGGTATTATGAACTGCTTGCCAAGACAGAGGCCCGGTGGAGGGGGGTGGAGTGCTGGATCTTCCAAGTGTCTGCTCTGACTTTCATGTCAGGAATTGTTGCATTTTATTTTCTCTCTGTCATGTAGCAGAATGGCATTATGCCTATAAGTGAGGTGAGAATGGGTATAAATAGTAAGATGTCAACACACATAATTAGCCCTCCCATTGCTCAGTAGGAAGTTCTTGTTTTGCCGTTCACACTTGGATACAAAACTGGGCATTTTTTTGTTGAATGTCAAGAACCACACATTTCTAATTTTGTCAGGTTTTCCCAATTGACTTGCAATTGTCCATATCGTTATTGGGCTAGGTGAATTATGCCCTCTGTTTCACTGCCTGCAGATGGTGCCTGACCTGCTGAGGTTTTACACTATTTTCCTATTATATTTATTGATTGATCTCTTGAATTACAAAGCTCTGCTCCAAATGAGCTCATGAGCATAAAAGTGGTTATGGCTGGATGTTGAGGATACACTGAAATTTATCTTGTACTTTGACTACCATTGGCAATCCAAGTGCAATGTGCATTTAAAATTGCATCGATTTTCCCAATCCAATTTATAGCTCAAGTTTTTGATCGAATGTACTTGATTAATTACAAAAATAATAGATCCCATTAACTACTGTTAATATGTAGTATTTTCCCCCTGCATTCACATACATTTCTGGCATATTTAAGATTGGTTCCTGCTTGAGTTTATAGATGGAAATGGGTTGATTACAAACATTATTAGTATTTTTGTCAAGGTCCTCAAGTCCCGCAACAGCGTAGGTCCTGATATTAAATTACTGAAAATGACTTGTTAAACTTATGCAAGAACATTTTCTATTTCATTGTTGTACACTGGTCAACTTTTAAAATTAATAGCCTTTAATAACTTAAAAACTTTTAAAATGTGTTTATTAGTGCCTTTGCACCTAAAACAAAGCTTTGTTTGAAGAGCCTTCTCAAAGGCCGCGAATGGACAAAACTGATGAATGCCTGTCTACTTAATATTTTACTTATCTACATGGACTGATCTGCACATGAGACCACCTTTCAGCATAGTGAAAGTGTGAAAGATCACAGAAACATGATTCAATTTGGACATATTTTGTCTCTGAAATTCCTTCCTCTCCTGTTGGTTAAGCCAATTTTGAGTGAAATCTACACAACTATGTTTGGAAAATTCCTGATCCTCAGAAGGACCTCAAGTTTGCTTACTAGACAAAAGCCTGAAGAGGTCCCACAAAGTTATAATTGTGAGTCAAAGGTAGAGCATGTGGTCTAGACTCCTGAAGAATAAATTTAAATCTTTTAAAGAAACTTCAGTGTGGCTTCTTTGGTGGGGAACATCTTAGGATAGGAAATAAAAAAGGAGATTGGAGTGGGGAACAGAAGCAAATTATGCTGTCAGGATTTTGCAACCTTTGCTCGGACTTCCAGCCTGTAACGCAGTGAAAATATTCTAGTTGATGTTTTAGTGATATAGGCACATCCTCTCATATTATAATGAAGGGGGTTTATGAATTATGAAAGAATTAGAATCCTCCCCTGTTCAACAGGGGAGGTGATGGCCTCGTGGCATTATCATAAGACTGTTAATCCAGAGACTCAGGTAATGTTCTGGGGACCTGGGTTTGAAACCTGCCATGGCAGATAGTGGAATTTGAATTCAATAAATATCTAGAATTAAGACTCTAATATGTATTGTCTGGGGAAAACCTATCCAGTTCACTAATGTTCTTTAAGGAAGGAAACTGCCATCCTTACCTGGTCTGGCCTACATGTGACTCCAGGCCCACAGAATTTTGGTTAACTCTTAACTACCCTATGAGCAATTAGGGATGGGCAATAAATGTCGCCTGGTTGGCGATGCCCTCATCCCATGAATGAATAAAGAAAAAAAAAATCCAGGTTGGCTCCAGCCTACTGTTGGTTTTTTGGCTGGTAAGTAGATTAAGTTGGGAAATTTTCCAGAGAGCAGACCTACCTCATTAAAATGTATCCCAAATCACAGAATTTTAAACCTAGAAAGATGTGTCTGGGAAACCAATCAATGTTATATCAGACCCCTCAAAGACAGGGGCCACTCCTTTAAAATCAATCAGAACTCAGGAATCTCTGTTGACATAATTGTGCTTTTGAAACTCAGCCATGCATGCATAATAGTATAATAATTACACAGACAAATCCTACTTTGTTTACTGATCTATCCCTAACAACTGAAACTTTTTTTATTTTTAAAGCTGAAGCATTTTAAAAACATTGGATGATGATAGTTCTGCTGAAACTATCTACCTTTCAGGAGCATTTATCCTTACTTTGCCAAATGACTTTGACTCCCGGACCTCATGTTAACATTCTTAACAGTCAAAATGACATTTGTTGACCACAGTACAATGTTCAAATATCCCTGCTGAGTTCAGGTTATATGTGTGTCATATCCTACCACCTTCGACTGCCACCCACAAAAATTGGTCTTATTGGAAATGGAGACAAGACTTTTGGATCCAGGTCCCACCGGCAATTTTGAAGGTCCGTGGACTTTTACTAAAACTGCAAAATTTCATCTTTAAGTACCCATGTCTGGGATGTGATCCACTGTTGGATTTTCAGGGTCCTAAGATGCTGGAAAGAAAGTGATGAATCAACAACTGAATTGTTAATTCGCAATTAAACAAATACTGAATGTACTTTTGTATCTACACTCAGCTGATGTCAAAGATTGGATTGTAACACGAAATTCAGAAATGTAACAACTAGAAGTTACAAAGATCATGAAGGAGGTTTTTTTTTAAATTCCAAAGCTATCATGTCATTACAAATATGAAGGGAAATTAAAGTTAAACAGGAGGAATGGTGAATATTTACACAGAATGAAGTCTATGATTTATGTTGGGTTGAAGATTTGTTTTCTATCTACTCCTTCTTCCCATGAAGCCTCCTTCACATAAAAATGCACTTTTTTCTTGAGAAGGTTCATTCAACTGCTTCCTTCATCACTGTAATTACTTGCTGCTGAAGGGTCCATTACAGGATGAAGTTGTATCATTCGTCACTTTAGCTAACATCTCTTAGAAGTTACCTTGCCCTTTTTCCTTCCTGTATTAAGACTCACAAAGATGATTGGTGAAGATAAAGCAAACCAAAGCCTGCAAGGAAATCAGATATCAACTTATGTGGATCTGTGTTGATGGCTGAAGTCTAGCAATACACCGATTAAAGTAAAATATTTTATGATGTTATGCTTTAATGATTGTACAACAAAAATCACCAGAAACTCCTAAAATGGCAATAAATTTATAGATTGTAACTTCATATCCTGCTTCTAACCTGTGGTAAAGAGAAAGAAGATGTCACTGCTGTCAAATAAAGCATCTGTCACTTCTTGGTGTATCTATGTATTGCAAACTGGCCGACCTTGTAGATGCCAGCAGTTCCTGCTTGAAAATGTCAGTAGCATAAAAGGTAAAAGCTGTATGATTTTGATAGTCACTGTCAATGCTACATAACTGATCAATATACAGATCTTCTTGAATGGCCTGGCACATCTCTGCAACTGTCAGACAGCTAAGCCTCAACCACCCAAGGCACTGTCAATCAGTCATTCCCAAAGTGTTTGACAAATGCAGACCCAAAAGCACAGAGACTGTATTCTTTATAAAGCTTTGCATGGTGCACATTAAGTAGGATCACATCAGAACTTAACTGGTAAAATTATGCAAGCACACTTTATAAACCTGGCTTATATTACATTGTGCTTAGAAGATTTAGGTTGAGTCAATGCAGGTATTTGAATGATCAGATGGATTCAGCAGAACTATTCTTTCTGATGAATGAATCCAGCATAAAGGAAATAATCTTAAAGTTAGAGGTAGACCAATTCATAGTGAAATTCAAAAGAACTTTTTCAAGACGTAATAAAAACAGAAAACTTATTCTTCAAACTGAGGTATGTTTTCTGAAACAATTATTTTTGTGATGGATAGAACTGACTTTATCAAAATAATCATCATAGAATCCCTACAGTGTGGAAACAGGCCCTTTGGCCCAACCAGTCCACACTGACGCTCAGAACATCCCACCCCAGCCCATCCCCCTAATCTACACATCCCTGAACACTACAGGCAATTTAACATAATCAATCCACCCAGTCTTCACATCTTTGGACAATGGGAGGAAACCAGAACACTCAGAGGAAACCCACACAGACACAGGGAGAACGTGCAAACTCCACACAGACAGTCACCCGAGGGTGGAATCAAACCTGGGTCCCTAGCGCTGTGAGACAGCAGTGCTAACCACTGAGCCATCGTGCTGCCTGGGGTTAGAGAATAAAACTTGAAAAATCCAGCTGATTTACAGATCAGTGTGATCTAATTAAAAATATAACAAACTCAAGGACCTGAATGACTATTCCTTTTTTTTTCATGCCACATAATATTTTCAGCAGTCCCTCTGTTATTTCTAGCTCTTCTCATCCAGATGGGCTACATGGAGTACTAACACACTTTATATTCCAGTGAGATAATATGACAACCTGCAAGGGTTAGAAATTTGGCTTGGTAGCAGCAAATGCTTTGAAGGTGTGTATGCTTTATTCCACGTACAAAATGGCATTGTGCTATACATGCTATCCCGGTGTGGTCAGTGCCAGATGATGTTTTTTTAAAGGCAAAAATAAATTTTTCTTTTCCCCCATTAGACCGGTTATTAAAATATCCAAATCAGGGTCTTCATGCCTTCTTCTGCTATATTGTTGATAACTTTGACTTGTGCCTGATGCAGTCAATCCCAGTGCCAGTCTCCAGAAAAAACTAACCTTTATCAGCTCATAATGAAAGAAAGGTTGGTACTTGACCACGTCTTCTCCCTGTTCTGAGATCTCCAAGATCTCCAGAGACCCAGATAATGTTCTGGGGACAAAAACAAAGTCGTTGGAAAAGCTCAGCAGATCCCACCACGGCAGATGGTGGAATTTGAACTCAATAAAATATCTGGAATTAAGAACCTAATGATGACCATGAATCCATTGTCGATTGTTGGAAAAACCCATCTGGTTCACTAAGGTCCTTTAGGGAAGGAAACTGCCATTCTTACTTCATCTGGCCTACATGTGACTCCAGACCCACAGCAATGTGGTTGACTCTGAACCAGCCTCTGGGCAATTAGGGATGAGCAATAAATGCTGCTTAGCCAGCAATGCCCTCATTCCATTAATGAATAAAAGAAAAAAAACACTCCAAAATGCAGCATTGAACGTGAGAACTGAATTGTATGTGGTTGGGGCTGTGCTGTAAGGGTGTGTTGAGGCTGATACGTATTGAATTCCAACTTCTATGGGCGGTTTTTCTCTTGGTGCATGTCCTGACATGTTTGAGACTGCTGTACAAGATGGAGTACCAGTGGGACAAGTAACAAGCTGCTGTCACTATTAATTATGAGAGAGCTGGAATACAACAGCAGTGTTGTATTGCTAAAGCTATATAAAGCTCTGGTCAGATCGTATTTGGAATATTGCAAGCAGTTTTGGGCCCCGTATCTTAGGAAGGATGTGTTGGCATTGGAGGGGATCCAGAGGAGGTTTAAAAGAATGATCAAATGAGGAGCAGTTGAAGACTTTGACTCTGCACTCAACGGAGTTTAGAAAGATGGGGGACGGTTCTGATTGAAACTTACAGGATGCTAAGAGGCCAGGATAGAATGTATGTGGGGAAGGTGTTTCACCTAATAGGAGAGACTAGGACCCAAGGGCACAGCCTCAGCGTGAAGGCATGGCCCCCAAGATGAGGAGGAATTTCTTCAGCCCGAGGTGGTTAATCTTCGGAACTCATTGCCACAGAAAATTGTAGAGGTCAAGTCATTGAGTGTACTTAAGACAGAGATCAATAGGTTCTTGATTACTAAGGGGATTACAGGTTATGAGAGAAGGCAGGAGAATTGGATTGAGAAACATATCAGCCACGATCAAATGGCAGAGCAGATTCAATGAGCCAAATCACCAAATTCTGCTCCTATATCTTATGGTCTTATGGTAATCTCAGTAACTTTCATATCAGAATTATCATCATCTAGTTTCCCATCAGCATATAGGAGAATAGGAAAATTCATGACTGTAAGATATTAGGAAACATATGTAAATAGGTCATTAATCTCTCAATGGTGAGATTGCAATCTCACTATTCAAAGTTTAGTGGCTGAATTGGACTTTTTTTCTTTGAGAATCTCATTTCAGCAGATCACGCCATACTTTCACAACTGACGTGCCATTTTCTACATTGTTCAGAGGCCGGGAAGATTCTGCCCTATGTTTTCACTTGATAAGCTTTCGTCAGAACTGAAAGGTGCTCTCTACTGCTCCCTATTTTTGTTTAATTTCCTCTACAGCTGAGCATTTGCAACATTTCTTGTTATTAACTGGAATGTCCAAGGTCCGCATTGTTTTTCTTAGTTTTTTTTGTATACAAGTCCTTACCAGAGAGGTAAGTCTTCCAATTGAGCGTGAAAGTTAATTAAAATAAAGAACTGCAGATGCTGGAGATCAAAAACAAACAAATACATAAATTGCTGGAGAAATTCAGCAGGTCTAGCAGCATCTGTGGACAGAAAACAATGTTTTGAGTCCTTTGACCCTGCTTCAGAACAGGAAAGTGAAACATTTTAAGAGTTGTCAGTTGAAAATTGCAGCACAGTTTTATTTCAGATAGCATTCAAGTTAAACTCACTTTATCAATAAGAAAACAACATTCCAGTGGAACTGGATTAAAATCTGGTGTGGAACTGACATGCTTCACTGAAAGAAACTGATTGCACTTGGAGTGACAGTGAGCTCCCCAGGGTAGGAATGTTAAATACTCCATTGCAAGTAGTTCTGTTTAAGTGATTATTGTTAGTGGGTACCTGAAGCACTGAACTACAATCATTACTAATCCTAACCTCGAAGCCTGGAGTGTATCTGCATCCATGAAACTATTAAATCTCAGAGCAGGCACTCATTTACCATCATTTTGCAAGGCATAAACATTTTCGGAGACAAAATCACATATGCCTAACCAACTAGTCTAATGAACAGTAAGACAGCATGTAAGCGCTTTATTTTTGCGTGTTTTTTCTTCCTTGTGGGCATGTCCAATTACTGGGGTGAGAATAAGGGCAGCTGACCTGCTTCTAGACAACTGTCAATTCTGCTGTTACCAGCTGTTTGTTAAGTGCAATGCTACAATGGTTTACTTGCCATCTGATTTTTAAAACTTTCTTTCTCTCTCTCACTATCAGATAGCAAGATTGCCCTTCAATCTTCCATCATGTAACTGGGAGCTCCCACATCCAGAATACACAAAAACAACAACTTGCATCTATACAGCACCTTTGATGGAGTGAAATGTCACAGCTGCAGTAACTAACACTTGGCAGTGAATTGCACATGTTGACATTAGGACAATTGGTTAAAATTGTGGTCAAAGAACTAATTTTTAACGAGTTTCTTAAAGAAGTAATGAGAGCAGAGAAAGAGAATTCCAGAGCTCAGGGCCTTGGCTTTTAAAGGCAAATCCATGCAGTGATTGAAATCAGGGCTGCACATGAAGTTTCTTGTTGATTGCAAAAATATACCTTATTCATAGAAGGAAATCTTTATGTACATACACAGTTAATGAAGCTGTTCAGCCCTATACTGTCTTTACTTACAGAGAAGAAAACAAACATTGGCGTTCGCCTTCTTTTATATCTACAACTAAACTCTTGGCATTTATCTCAGGCATCGGGAGGGTTCAATTATTGAAAGGATCCCTGTTATGCTTTGGCAGGAGGACCTTACACAGTGGTCTTTCCCCTGCCCATGAACTTAGTGAGGAATGAGGCCATGAAGGAATCTGAATGCAGTATTGATGATTTTAAAATCGGATGTTTTCAGACCTATGAAGATCAACAAGCAGATGGATGATGGTGAATGGAACATCATGGTGGCTCAGTGGTTAGCACTGCTACCTCACAGCGCCAAGGACCGTATTTGATTCCACCCTTGTACGGAGTTTGCATGTTCTCCCTGTGTCTGCGTGGGTTTCCTCTGGGCGTTCTGGTTTCCTCCCACAGTCCAAAGAAGTATAGGCTAGGTGGATTGTCCATGCTAAATTGCCCATAATGTCTAAGCATACGTAGGCTACGTGAACTAGCTATGGAAAATGCCAGGTTTCAGGAAAGGGTAGGGGGTGGGTCTGGGCGGGATGTTCTTTGGAGATCAGAATTGATGAGCTGAATTGCCTACTTCTACACTATAGGGATTCTATGATTTCCGTGAGTTTGGATACAGCCAGCGGAGATTTGGATGTGTATAAGTTTTGCGAAGTCAAAGACAGGATGCAAATAAAAAGTGCACTGCGCTAATCGCATGTACGGAAAAACAAAAATTTGGATTAACATTTCAGCTGCACATAAGCTGAGGCAGGATTGAACATACCAAATGCAGAAGTGCCAGCTTTTTGTCTGCGTTCCCTGCCAAAGAAAGTGCTATTCACATGTGGTCAATGCTTGGTGGGCTATGTTGTGATATCAATTTAACTTTATTTAGTATTGGATGTCCTCCCAGCAACATGATTAAGGTTATAAGACCATAAGATGAGGAAGTAGAAATAGGCCACTCAGCCTCCCAAGTCTTTCTACCAATGAGATCATTGCTGATCTGCTAATCCTCAACTCCACTTTCTTGCCATTTCCCTATAACCCTTGGTTCCCTTATTGATTAAAATTTTGCTTATTTTAACCTTGAAAATGCTTAATGATCTAACCTCAGCAGCACACTGCAGTAAAGAATTACAGAGGTTTATTACCATCTGACTTAAGAAATCCCTCTTCATCTCTGTCTTAAATATATGACCCCTTATTCTTAAATTATACCCTCAGGTCATAGACTTTCCCACGGGAGGAAACAACCTCTCTACATCTACCCTGTCAAGCTGTCTAAGGATCACGTAGTTTTCAACAAGCTTGCCTCTCATCCTTGTAAATTTCAATTAGTGTAGGCCCAATCTACTTAACCTCTCTTCATAAGCATTTCCTCTATACCTGGTATCTGTCAAGCAAACTTTCTCTGGGCTGCATCCAATGTTAGTATACCTATCCTTCGATAAGGGGCTCAATACTATTCACAATATTTCAACAGGAGTCAAATTAGCACTTTAAGTACTTCAAATACTTTCAGCAAAACCCCTCCTATTTTTATACGCCATTCCCTTTGAAATAAGTTCTCTCCTGTTGGTTGACCAAAAGAAGGCATAAATAATTAATAGTAGGTCAGGGACTTAATTGATCAACACAAGGCTTTTTGCATCATTAGAGGCACCAGTGGGCCAACAACCCACATCCCAGAGCTACCAGTCAATCAGTAGCTGGCAACTCTCCATTGCTGACATTGCCATTGGGAGCAGTGGGTGTTTCTAGTAACATACTGATTGCGTAATAGATTAATGTTTTCGTGTGATGTATTGTTATTGTAGGGTACAGATTATGCAGTGAATAACAGTCTTGATTATTAAATGAAGTATAGATATTGCCCCAATAAACTTGAAGTAAAAATGATGCAATCATTTATGCCTGAGAATGAATTTTAGAATAGCAACAACAAATTAACAACCAATAGTACTGCCAGTTAGGATCTGGACTTGTGCAAGGAAATGATTGAGAAGTACACAAAATGTTTCAAATAAATTAACGGTATAGATTAAAAAATCTATGTTGAATGAATGAAGAAGATAATGTATCCAAGATTAAACAGTGATTACAAAATCCTTTATCATTGACCATGCTATCTAAACCCTCAAATTATTTCTGCCCTGTTCACTTGGTGTTTCCATAAAATCACGATTAAATAATTTGATTAAATAATTAAGCCCTCTGGTCTATCATCCTATGTCAAATAGGACAATACTCAGATAGTAATCCAAAGATATTTATCACCTTTGAGTTTCTGCTTTTTAAGTTGAACCCCACTCCTTCAGCTATCTCAACAGATGATTCCTAGTTCTTCTTAAATTGTTGATTTCAATGTGGACCATGACAACTGGATCTTTCCTTGGCACACTTCAATTTCACTTCCAGCCAAAGGAAATATCTTTAATCCTAACATTGGGCAGAAAACACAACGTTAAGAATTCTTAGTCAAGGCTGTACAGAAAAATGTTGATTTACATCACCATATTAATCTCTACCATTACCATATTGTTTTTACTCCCTCACCTGATTGACCTCTGCAATTTATGGTGTCATGGTTAATTTCTCATCCAGCCTGTAGACATTGCCTTCATTCACACAAACAGCAGGAACCTCATAGCTGTTGAATAAGGGCAAATGACTTCCAACAATAGTGTGCCCATGCACCAGAGAAGCAAGTCGATTTCTCTGCCTATCATATCACACAAAAATGCATACAATGTGTCTAAATGTTGTGCTACAGGTGTCTGTTTGCCATTATCACAAACTGTCTAGACCAAAGGCAACAGTTTCCACAACAGTAAATTGGCACCACCATTTATATTCACAATATAAATGATACAACTAATATTTGTTCTCTCTGAAATTAAATTGTTCATACGTCAATCAAGTACCTGAAGTTGATAGAATGCTACATGTAGTTGCCTGAAATCGCAGTGCTACAAAACTATGAAATTTTGAAATGCTTAATTGCATTACAAGCACATGGATTCACTTTGCCTGTTCATCATATTTACTTCTTAAAACCTTAAGCAGCTGCCAATTAATCAATTAAGTTCCTTTCTGCATCTCTATCCTTTCCGACTCTGTTTCAATCTCCAAGGTACTTCCTCAATCAACTCTACTATCCCCTGCCCAAATCTTACACACTGCCCTGAATCAAAAATACAAGATAAGGAAAGTCACCAATATGTATCAATGTTTGAAAACTCATTTTAACAGTTTTAACTAGGGTTTAGCTGAGACACATTGCTAAAAATGGTCTTAATTGCTAATCCACGTGACCTTTGAGTGTGAAATATTGGCCTTTACTTCCTCAAAATAATTTGCAGCGCTGATACACCTTGATCAGTGTTGAATTTACTGGAGGCCTCAAGCACAAAGTGGTGGAGTAGGGCTTGTCCACAATTTTTGTTTCTTCTTTTTCTCTCTCCTTCCTTGTTTTTACTTCTTTTCTTTCTCTTTTGTTTTACGTACCTCTTGTTGAAGAGCTTGATCATGGCGACTTCATCGCCAGTGACAAGTGAGCCCAGCACAGACTCCGTTGACAGTGTTGGGGGTGAGTTTGGGTTCCCAGCAGCTTCTGAATCAAGGCTCTCTGACTCATGGCTGCTGCAGTGGAGGCAAGATTGTGTTCCTGGTGGCATCTCTGTCCACTGCAGGTTCATGGAGGAGGCAGTGGAGGTGAGTTTGGGTCCAGTTTGAGACCCGGCGACATTGGCAGTGGCTGCATCAGCGGGATGGGCCTGAAGTGCACTCATGGTGGTGGCAGAATTGGGTATGGGCCAGTGCAGTGCCCAAAAGCAGCAGCGGTGTCTGCATTGCCTAGGTCCAGTGAGGATTCATAGTGTTGAGGGCTTCGGTGGAGGCACAATCACACTGAAGAGTGGTGACTTGCATTCAAATGGTGGCAGAACCACAAAGGGGCCCCATGCCTGGCCACCAGGCCTATGATGAAGCACTTAACTAGAAGGACAATGAAGTTGAACACTTTTTCTTTATTTCTTTATTTTTCTGCCTTTATATTCTATGTTTTGGTTTATTTTTCTGTGTTTTAAGATGGTGCTGGAGAGTGGTGACACTATACAGCACTTTTCACTGTATTGTGTAACAAAATCCATGTGAAAATAAATAAATCAAATCAAATTCAAATTGAATACAAAAATCCTGTGATATCATCTTCCTGCCAATGTGTCATTGTGTTTTGTTCTGTCTAGAGTTTTGCTTATATTTTTACATTCCCCTGGATACTGCTGACAGACAATATGATTGTATTTGTGTGTCCACATAATAATAGTGACATCAACATAGCCGATCAAGATTAGGATAGTGATGTAAATAGCGCAAAGTCCAAGGTCAAAGGTTGGAAAAGAGAAAATTATGAAAATGCAGATTACAACAATGAGGAGCCAGGAGGATTTTTTTGTAGAATATCAGCTTGGATTTTAGCCTGAAGGTTAATTGTGAGTTGAGGATGAATGGGGTCATTACTGCTGCTGCGAGATCAGGAAACCCAGAACAAGGAGTTTTCCAAATCTCCCTCAGTTATCAATTCCTGAGGTCCTTTCATTTTTATCTCTATTTTGTTCCTGATCGCAGGTAGCCCATTGAGAAGTTGGAGGCTTTTCAGATGGGAAACATGTTTATATGCTTGGAGCCTATGAAAGCAATTCAGTCTACTGGAGAGTGAGAAAGATATAGGATCGGTGTTGGAGTAGATGTCTTTATTGTGGGTAGGATCCAATTGTGGAGAGTTAGTCCTGATTGTTCGGAATGAGGAATTGCTTGAATGATCATGGAAGTCCAGTGGTTGTCAGTTTGGTGCAGACATCATGAAGGTGAGCTGGGTGGAGTTTACAGGTTAGTCTTTTGAAGCTGCCTTACCTGACCCACAAGTAATACTCAAATGACACTTAGCTTTGAATTCAGCCTTTCTTACCTCCTTACAGAGATTAGATTTCCCAAGGCCTGGAAAACCTGAATGAAATGAGTTACAATGAAGTTCGGGAACTTAATTTCAGTGATGGGAATCCTATCAAATGTAGTCATACCAAAAGAACAGAAAAGCAAGTAGGAACATTGTAAAAGAAAACCAGCATTTATTCCTAAAGTCTATGTCACTCTTAACTAACCTGTGAAATTCTTTGAAAGGGGACAGTGTCTGCAAAGATAATGCAGTAAATGTCAGATACTTAGATTTTCAAAATGACTTTGATATGGTGCCAAATGATAGAGTTATGAGAAAGGTTAGGACATGTGGAGTCAAGAGGACAAATAGCTGAAAGGGTAGAAAATCAGCCAAAAATAGAAATCAGAGATTAGGACAAAAGAGCAGCTATTCAGTTTGGACGAAGGGAAAGAACGAATTAATGAATTCAACAAGCATTATGTTTCTTGTAATTTAAATGAATCATTTAGACTGAACAACAAATAACTGAATATCAAAATTTTTGGAAGAGATGATGCTTCAAAAGTACGTCATAAATTGTGAAATGTTTTATGACACACTGATGTCATGAAAGGAGTTATTTTAATGTAGGGTCTTTTTTTTTAGTGGAGTTTATGGTTTAAGACATTGAGGAGGAGAGAGAGAAACAAAGTATTGTCATTTGTGAATGAATGATATCAATGTTCATGCCCGCAGACTTTCTATTAGATCGATCACTGGAGGTTATTACAGAGAATCAAGTACAAAAGATCATCCTCTTAGGCTAACTAGACCCTATATGTAGAGGGCAGGCAACTACACATTTCTTTTATCAATAAGATTGAAGAATTGTGAATGAGCAATGCACAGTCTGGTTCAGGAAGTGTCAGTCAGAAATTGCATTCAATGTCGAATCAAGTACAGAAATAGAAAAAGATTTGATTGAGGGAGTGAGGGTATGAGAAAGAAAGAAAGGACAAGCAAAACATTTCATCCAGCCCCATGCTTGTTATCTCGGATTCTCCAGCATCTGCAGTACCTTTTATCTCTCTCAAGCAAAACATATGCTCTTTACACTCCTTAACATTCTCTAATAGTAATTAAATCTAAAGAAATTAGATTCCAGACTTAGACAATTAGCTTTCAATGTCAGAGAAGTTCTTTAAAGACCGATTAAGACTGATTATGCTGTTAAAAATTTACTTGCACCAGAGTGGATGGGTTTACTGGCTATATGTCATGCAACATGCAACTTCAGACTGTTCAAAGTATTTGAACATCAAGTTTCTCAGTGAGAGACCATTCTCTTGCAGCTTCCAGAGGAACAAGGCAAACTTGGAGGAATTTGTTGATTTTCACATTTAGCTGCAAATGTGCAGCCTCTAAAAGTTACTGCTCAATTTATACCTTCATAAAAATGGGTGCTGTTAAATTTACATTATTTCGACAGCAGAATTCAGCCAATAGAGCCAGGGTCAATTTCATTTTGCATTGTAGATAATGTTGGTAATAGCATAAAATTACCAAGGGATATTGATAGAGTGAATTAATGGGCAAAACAATGGCAGATGGAATTCAATGTAAGCAAATGTGAGATTATCCGTTTTGGATCAAAAAAGGATAGATCAGGGTGCTTTCTAGACAGTATGAAGTAAAATGCAATGATTGCCTAAGGACACCCAGGGTTCAGGTGCATAGATCTTTCAAATGTGACAAACAGGTACATAAATCATCAAGAAAGCTAATGGATGCTGATGTTTATATAAGAGGAATGGAGTACATGGATGCAGAACTTATGCAACAGTTATATAAAACCCTGGTTTGACCCCACTTGGAGTAGCGTGAACAGATCGGGGCACCACCCCTTAGGAAAGATATATTGGAGGGAGTACAATGTTGGTTTACAAGAATTTGGACTTTTGGGGTTATGTTAAGAGAGTTAATACAAATTAGGTCTGTTTTCTCTAGAATTTAGAAGATTAAGGGGTGTTCTGATTGACCTCTTCAAGATATTAACAGGAAATGACAGGTTAGATAAAGATAAACTATTTCCACTGGTTGGGGATTTCAGAACTTGGGACAACTTCTCAGAATTAAGGCCAGACATTCAGGTGAGATGTTAGGAAGCACTTCTACACATAAAGGATGGTAGATGTTTAGAACGCTTCCAAAAATGGCAGTGGCTGGATCAATTGTTAACTTTAAATTTGGGGTTCATAAATTTTTGTTAAGCAAAGGCATTAAGTGATAGGGCCAAAGACCCTATTTGGGGTTACACCACAGATCAGCCATGATCTCTTTGAATGGTGAAACATGCTTCAGGGACTGAATGGCCTAGTCCTGTTCCTATGTTCTTTTGGCCCATATGGTATTTGTTATTTGGTAATGTTATCCTCTGCAGACTTCCTTTAGGGTATTTTTTGTGGAAGGTTCACAATGAATGTGATTGCTGATGTGATGCAGTCGTTATTTGTTTTGGGAAAAGCAATCAGCAAAGGAAGGATGTTGGGGTTTATATTGTTGGAGCTGTTGGTTACGATGTCTGTGAGCCGGGTCACTTGTTGTCGATGTTTTGCTTAGAAATAATAATTATTATTTCAAAGTTTTGTGGAGACATGTCAACTTGTGTGCCTCTCTTTGGTTCTAAACACTGTGCCAGGATAGTGACATAATTATCTGAGAGATTACATTGAAAGCAATTTTTATTTTTGCAAAGTGTGTTGTCTGGTGTTGAACTTTCTCAAGTCTGGTAATTTTTTTTTAACAATTAGTGGGTCCCAAGTGACTTCTGTATTTTAGGCGTGGTCTGATTATGTCTTTGGCACAGTTCTTTTCTCACAGTAGATGAAGATCGATGGAAGTTCTGTTTCACATACCCAAGCATTTTGAATGCCTTGGAAGCTGCTTGTTGACTTTTTCCTTTGCAAGTTAAATGATTTTAGATGAGAATTCTGATCTGGCAGCATTCTTCCATAATTTCAAGGGAGGAATGATGCATTGTGTAGTTAGGGACTGACTGTCATCAAATATTGCTGATTTACATGATATTGCGTAATCATTCACTGTGAATCGTCTTTTCTGAAGAAGAAGGGTTATTGGACCTTAAACATTAAGTCTGATTTTGCTCCATAGATGCTGCCAGACCTGCTGAGTTTTTCCTGCAATTTCTTTTTTTGTTGCTGATTTCCAGCATCTGCAGTTCTTTCAGTTTTTGAGATAACACAGTGTGGAGCTGGAGGAATACAGCAAGCCAGGCAGCATCAGAGGAGTAGGAAAATTAATGTTTTGGGTCGGGACCCTTCTTCAGAAAATCATTTTCTCTGGAGAATGGTCCTGACCCGAAACGTCAACTTTCCCACTCCTCTGATGCTGCCTGGCCTGCTGTGTTCCTCCAGCTCCACACTGTGTTATCTCTGACTCCAGCATCGGCTGTTCTTCCTATGTCTTTCAGTTTTTGACTCATTTTTGCTGTTTGATATGTCATGTTCTTATTCATTACTTGATTTTCTTGGACTCCATAATGGTCTGAGGAAGGGTCACCAGACCTGAAACGTTAACTCTGATTCTTTTCTACACAGATGCTGCCAGACCTCCTGAGCTTTTCCAGCAACTTCTGTTTTTGTTCCTGATTTACAGCACCTGCAGTTCTTTCTATTGTGATTCTATTGATGTCAGTTACAAAAGGCTTGCTATTTGTCAACAAAGATATTCACTACTCTTCAAGATGTCTCATTAGCTGATTCTCATTGATATGTTTGAGTAACTTACAGAAAACACTAATTAGTAAAACAGGTTGGTTGTTTTCTGGATCAATATTATCTATTTATTTACTATATGCATAGTCACTGAGCCAAACAATAGCATTTTCAGTGACTAAGTGGATATGGATTTCTTGAAGGGTATCTTTAAGCTTAGTCAGTGCACTCTCCTGAACAATATTGTCATTGCTTTTGCATCAAGTTGCAGCTTGGATGGTCTTGACAACTCCAATGTTTCTGGGTGGCTGCACAGAGACCTTGGCCAGTCTGGAAAAACTAAAAAAAGATTGATTGTCACTACGGAAGATCAAGGCTGGGTGGATGAGCTGTAGTTTTCTTTTAAATGGGAAAGTGGTTTCTGACAAAGGATCTCAGTTATTACTCCTCAGCATTGTAGGCTTAACTATTATGGGTGTGTGAAGGAAGGCATACTGCTGGTGGGTTAAGGAGCTCACAGAGTAAGGGCAGGCTTGACCTGAAGTAGACCATTTCCAGTAGCTTACCTGTTGCACTTATCCCCCTGATGTCAAGTAGAGTGGGGGAGAGTGGGAGCAATGTTACTCTGGACCGGAAGCCAGAGGAGGTGAATTGGCTGATGAGTACCTATGTTGATGTGAAATACTGAGTTGAGTTGCACATCAATAGGCTTAGTGAATAAGAAGATATTAGAGTGTAGTATTCTGCATTTTGATCCATGATGGTAAGAGCAGAAGTCCATATTGTCTTGGCCTGTGATTCTCATGAGGTACTAGTCAGGTTACTAAGGTGTTCATCCAGCCCCACACCTTGTTATCTCAGGTTACTAAGGACCTTTTTTACAGGTTTTATTTTGTTCTGCAGTCATGAGAGTGCATTATCTGTAAGTATGGGCTCTGTGCAGAGCGATGCCTAGCTAAACATCGTCACAATCACACTTCCTGGGTGATGATAAGTCACTCATAGTGTTGGCATTATGAAAGTGGAGTGTGGGAGAGACTGTTTTACTGCAGCTTGGTTGTGGATACCTTATTTTGTAGTATGAACCAGCTTTACAATCTCATCATTTAATGTATCTTCCATCCCTAGAAGTTAGAAGCCATATGATACAGTGGATTTCATCTGCATAGGTAAACATCTGGGACTGGGTTATAGGTAAGTCATTGATGTGCATGTTGAACAGGACTGGGACTAAGACAGACCATCTGGTAGTAATAGATCAACATTATTATTGTGTCACCCATCAGTATCCAACTACACTGGAGAAATCAGTGATTCTCCATGTAAACCGAATTCAAGAATTTTATGCATTTGTTCTATTTTCTTTGGCTAATGTAGCTCTTAAGACTCAGAGCCAGGCTGCTATTTTAGATTACTTACTATTTAACATGTGTCTTCAGTAATCTTATTGGATGACTTCGGCTGTTATACTTCAACAGCCTTATGCTTCTTAAGTTTTCTTCAAAGCAGCTTTGGTCACTTCCCCATCCTTAACTGCTTTGAAGACTAATAACAACACTTCTGTGTTAGGGACCCCTTTTTCCAAACCAGCCTATTCCATCTGAATGAATCTGTGCCTCTCTCTCTATTGTACACTTCGCATTAACAAACAGCTTGGCCGTTTTCTGCTCCGGGACTTTCTTGTCATTTAGCTAGAATCACATAATTTCTTGAAAGTGCAATTTTTGGCCCCTTTATTGTTCAGCAATAATTTTCTGACTTCATGAAAAATGGTTAGACTTTCACAGAACTGAAAACCAAATCCATCTTTCCTCAACTTTAGAACCTAAGTTTCCAAATAACAATCATATAGTATAAGCCTTCTTCACAGCATACACAGATAAAGAGGGCCAAGAGCATAGTCAATCTAAAATTCTGAACTCCACTCCACTGCTGCACCAATTTAACATTTCCGCTGCACACACCAATGATCCTGGTTACTTGTCTAAGTGAGATTGCCAATTTAATACCAATTCATTCTAAACTGGGCAATTTTGTGCTGATCAACTACACCAAGCAGGAACTGGTTTGCAACTGCTCTGAACTTATTTTAACCATTTACAGCTAGCAGAGAAAGTGAATCTGCACCCTTTCATTGTAGGCTAGACTTAAGGTCAGGTCCCAGAACTGAAAGGACAGCATTTCAGCTCACTGCTATATCCAAATTTCCTTATTCTGTATTAACTTGTAATTCATTCCTATTACTATCTATGACAATCTGTTTGAGAAATGAGGAGGACTTCTTCCAAAACCTCCTTACTGAGAGGGACTTTCTTCTAGCCGTTGCTTAATCCTTCCTATAATCATTGTGTCAGTCCTTCAAGTTTATGTATGAAGTAGGTTAATATATTCAGTTATTAAAATTGACAACTGCACAGTCTTAAAAGAACTCAAAAACTGTAGCTACATTAAACTATATGATGAAGTTAATTGATGCTTCACTTTAGACCACTTATGTATGTTACTGTTCATCTTCTACTTTCAGAGGATATTCAAATGTAAAGTCATTTTGGATGAGAGGGGCAAGTCCCATGACCATCACTAGTCCAGAGTCCACAATGATAACTCTTAGCTGTTGAGCAATTGAGATTTATTAATAACTCTTGACTTATCAAGCAAACAAAAATACATTTAAAATGTCAGTATTTGCATGTGCTGAAAAGATTATGTTAAACAAAACCACTTAAAAATGATTTGCTATGTTCTCTGAAAATGTATCACAGCAATATGAATAACTGAATTCAAATTTGTGGCTTTAATATTGTAATTCTGCAATAATTATGCAAACATGCATAGCTAACTATTCCCGCGTTCCATGACTCGGGAATATGCAGAAATGACACACCACTTTCTAGGTTTAAACAGGTGCTTAATTTCAAACTACCAAGTACAGACTGGATGTCACAATGTCAGAATAAGGGATAAGGGATCTCATGGCAAACTTGTCAACGTGCTCAATCATCACGAGATGTGATTTTCATGGGATTGCAACTTCATTGGCCTCTATTTAGGTTCTACTTTCAAATAAAAGATGGCAGACAGGCTTCTAAAACCACAAAGCTGATTAGCTAAATTTGACTAAATTCAAGGGGATAGTAGCCTCCATGGAAGGTAAGGAAGACAGGAGCTGTGCTCTATCTTATATTTATAATGTTGGAAGGGAACCATTGTACAGAGTGGCCTCTAGCTACGCAGAAACCCAGCCAGCAACAGCCTCTGAGTCTGTATGGAATGTTTACCTCCCTGCCTTCTCTGGCTGCTCAATGGTTCCCCAGCACCAGCAGGAACATGGAGACAGACTGTAAAATCCCAGTCAGTCTCCTTCGTTTGGTCTTAGGTGGCACTTAAGGAACCTGGATGGTTTTCTGCTGTGTGTTGGTGCCTACCCCCCAGAAGCTACATACATAGAAACTATGAACAAAGATCAAACAACCACAACTTAGATTTAGGATTTTTTTTGTCCCAGATCCATCAAAACATAAAATATCAAAATGTACATCCTTTCACAATTTGAGAAAAGCAGATTGGCTTGCTTAAATTCTGCAACCAGAAGAGAAAAGTAGTAAACTTAATGGTAATATTTACAGATTAGTAAAAGAATAAAGATAGATAAAGTCATTAATAATTGCACAGAAGACCATTTTGTTTTATTAAATGGAGGAATTGTAAACTTTTATCTCCACTTTCCTCTTGATAAAAAAGTTAGCTCTGGACCCTAAGGCAGTTCTAACAAAGGAAAGTATCCAATATCCTTTATTAAAACAAAATACACTGCAATAAATACTGCAAAAATCTTACCCATACAATGCTTAAAATCACAAGTGAATCTTATTTATTTGGACCTGATAGAAAATCAGACTAGAATATGTGATCACGCTGCTCCATCTCAACTTCTGGCCATTGATCAAATGACCTCTTGTTCCCTGAGCTACTTAATTTTATTGTGAGGCAAGAGCTTGTTTTATATTCTTTCCATACAAAGAAGTTATACATTTACACACTTAACATTATCCAGTCTCAAGCACATGATCAATTTGGCACTACTGGCAACCATCACAAATGTTATGTTTTCCACTTCAGTTTAATCAATTAACGCATTAAGATTTGCATGTGTCTTCTTGGAAAGAAGCTTATCACTCACTCATAATGAACCTTGACCTCAGTTTAGCTCGTACTGACTGTCCAGTACCTTTATATCATCTAACCAGTTGTATGATATAGCTCATTGCTGTGTTAATCGTAAATTCAATAGATAAGCAGTTGACATTAACACATCTGATTTACTGTGTCTGCTTGAAACAAAATTCAGAATTTACAGCTACTGTGAGAGTTCAGACCATTACTCATGAGTTAGAATAATCGATGAAATAAACAAGCACATTCCTTTAGCAAAACACAGGAACACTTTAAAAGCAACGGCTTTTCTAATCATTAAGTCATCACCAAACTTCATTTGCTTTCTCCTCATTTCATTTAACTCAATTTCATTTTGGCTAAAAAAGCAAATTTTAGCATGTTATCTATAAGAATGAGTACAGGAGTACAGAAATGATTGATGCTAGTTCCGGAGATGGTGGAATGCATGAATGGGAAGAGATTGAGTTAGTTAGGATTGTATTCGCTGGAGTTTAGAAGAATGAGAGGACCTCATAGAAACCTATAAAATGCTAACAGGAGTAGACAGGGTAGATGCAGGAAGGATGTTCCCAAGGTGGGGAGTACAGAACCAGGGTCCATTGTTTAAGGACAAGGGTTAAGCCTTTTAAAGCCTGAGATGAGGATAAATTTCTTTCTACCACAGAAAGTGGTTGAAGCCAAAACATTGTGAGTTTTCAAGAGGAGGCGGATACAGTCTTGTGTCTAAAGGGATCAAGGGACATGGGGAGGGCGAGATTAAGGTTTTGAACTCGATAGTCAGCCATGGTCACATTGAATGGCAGAGTAACCTTGAGGGGCCAAAGGGCCTACTCCTACTGCTATCTTCCATATTTCTATACTTCTAGGTTAGATCCTCGCTCATCCTTCTAAACTTAAGTGAATATAATCCTAAGTGATCTAGTTTCTCTTCATATTTCAGTCTTGCCATTCCAGGAATCAGTCTAACAAATCTTCAGTGAACTCCCTCCATAGTCACAATATCCTTCCTCAGACCAAAACCACATACAATACTCCAGGCATGGTCCAACTAAGGTCCTGTATAATTGCAGTAAGACCTCCTGTACTCAAATCATCTCACTGTGAAGGCCAACGCACCACTTTCCTTCTTCGCTGCCTACTGCACCTATATGCTTACTTTCAGTGTCTGGTGTACACAGACACTCAGATCTTGTTACACCTCTCCTTCCTCAATTTATGACCTTGCAGATAATGATCTATCTTTCTATTTTGATGGCCAAAGTGGATAACCTCACAAGTTTTTTTTTCCGAAATGTTGACTTTCCTGCTCCTCAACTTCTGTCTGAGCTGCTGTGCTTTTCCAGCCTCATATCTATAGACTCTGGCTTTCAGCATTTGCAGTCCTTATTGTCTCCACCTCACAAGTCTTCATCTGCTGTGCTGTTGCCCAAACATTCAACTTGCCCAAATCACACTGAAATATCTCTGTATCCTATTATTTTCTCACCCAGTTTTACATCTTCTGCAAAGTAAAATAAAGTGTGTAGAACAATTTTTACCTTTGTTGCAAGTGGGGAGGTGTCCCAAGCAAGAGAGTAAGCAGCGCAGAGTGCACGTAAGCTAAGTGCTTCCAAATAGTGGTGTGTGAAAGTGAGTGAGGGAAGCTGATGCAAGCAATATTGACAGTGATGGAGCCTCAGCCTTGGTTGGAAGTGTAGGAACAGAGACAGACTGAGTGCAAGGTATCAGAGATAAAATGGGGCCACTTATGCTGACTGGCACAAGAAAGACATTGACCTTCTTCCTACGGAGATAACAAGAACTGCAGGTTCTGGAGTCAGAGACAACACAGTGTGGAGCTGGAGGAACACAGCAGGCCAAGCAGCATCAGAGAAGCAGGAAAGTTGATGTTTTGGGTCAGGACCCATCTTCAGAAATGGGGAGGGGGAAGGGACCTGGGAAATAAATAGAGAGAAGGGGTAGCGCTGGGGAAGGTAAGTGGGATGGTGATAGGTGAATGCATGTAGGGAGTAGTGGGGATTGGCCAGAGGGATGGGCAGAGTGCATAGATGGGAGAGAAGATGGACAGGTTGTGACAAGTCAAGGAGGTGGGAGGGAGGATGGGTGGGGCTGGGGCTGGGGGAAGGCAGGTGGGATGGTGATTGAATGCAGGTAGGGAGTGATGGGGATTGGTCAGTGGGATGGGTATGGCAGATAGGCGATGAAGAACATGGACAGATTGTGTCAGGTCAAGGAGGTGGGGATGAGAGGGAGGGTTGGACATGGGAAGATGCTGGTTGTGGGGAGATTTTAAAACTGGTGAATTCTATGTTTAGGCCATTGGGTTGTAGGCTTCCGAGGCGGAAAATGAGGTACTGCTCCTCCAGTTTGAATGTGGTGTCATTGTGGCACTGGAGGAGGTCCAGGATGGACATGTCACTCAGGGAGTGGGAGTGGATGTTAAATGGTTGGCAACTGGAAGGTGTTGTCGCAGATGCTCATACGCAACAAATGACAACACCTTCAGGTCACCAGCCATTTTGAATCCCTCTCCCACTCCCTGGGTGACATGTCCATCCTGGGCCTCTTCCAGTGCCACAATGACACCACATTCAAACTGGAGGAGCAACACTTCATATTCATCCTTGGGAGCCTACAGCCTCATAGCCTAAATATAGAATTCACCAGTTTTAAAATTTTCCCACACCCAGCCTCATCCCATGTCCAACCCTCCCTCACATCCCCACCTCCTTGACCTGATACAACCTGTTCATCTTCTTCCCTACCTATCTACCCTACCATTCTCACTGACCAATCCCCACATGCATCCAACCTATCACCACCCCAACCACCTTTCCCCAGCCCCACCCATCATCCCTCCCACCACCAGAAATGTCAATTTTCCTGCTCCTCTGATGCTATCTGGCCTGCTGTGTTCCTCCAGCTCCCTACTGTGTTGTCTCGACCTTCTTCCTACAGTGCTTGGCATTCCTCCAGACAACTGAGACTGCAATAATCCCAGTGGCATCTACCAACTAGGCTGGCATGATCTGTTGCTAGGGGAAGAAGAAGTTTATATGTTCACGCCACCGTGTCTAGTAGAACCTCCAGTCCTGTGTCAATTAGGGTGTGAAAGTACAGTGTCTATTTTTCTCTGTCATCCATGTCCATAGAAAATGTGATGAACAGTGCCGGGCAGCTTAAGATTGGCAGGGCTTGTCTGAGAGCAGAATGAGATTTCAAAGATGGCACAGTTGCAAGGAATACCCACCTTTTTGCAGACATCTATTGAGTGGCAAGTTATTCTGGGAATGGCGCATGGCAAGGTGCAGATAGAATCGGATGTACGAGACACCATAGGGGTGCTGTAGTTAGTTAATGAGGTACATTTGGTAAGATATGATGGGAATTTTTGCTGGGCCTCATGTCAAGAGTCCCTTTAAAAAACCTTGATTCAACTTACACCTAACCGAAAGAAAAGTTAAAATTCAGGCCATTGGATCCATAAAGATACATTGTCTCTCTAGCTATTGGTTACATGCATCACCAACCAGTATTTGCAGTTGTCCACAAAATCGAAGCACAGTAATTCTCTTGTGACCGATTAAATGAATATCCATACTAAACCCTAATACTATGGATCACATCAGACAATGTACAGAGAGTTAGATTGTGCTGTTATATGCTTACTATTCAGTCATTGTAGGTTTTGCTTGATAATGTTGAAACATATTTTTCATTTACTCTACTTGCCTGTCACTCAGTCCTGACAGGTTATTCAAGATATATCAAAAAGATGATAATTCAGTCCTCTTCACGCCAGTCCCACATAGCATAAAAGTCAAACAAAATCAATGGTAATGTCACTCCTCACTGATAATCCAACGTCGAATTACTCTTTGAGGTTAAAACTGACCTGCAACAATTCAGTCGCCAATTGATTATGTTCTGCACATGTTTGAGGATGTATTTAACAGGCAAATCACACTTCTTCATGTCTTAAGTATGCAATAAGCAGCCCCGTATGATCCATATTCATTCTTAACCTCCAGGACATATTGTTACAAATCAGCATTCTCAAAATAATGAAAATAACATGAACTTATAGAAGGCAACCATCTTTTAAATACTATTACTAAGATTTGCTTTTCTTCATTTCCAATCATATGTTATGTTCAATTTTGGCAATTGAACAATTTCATTATCAGAATTTATGAAGAATTTTTCTCGCTAATTCATTGGTTGGATGCCTTACTATAAGCTTTAGTAAATGTTCATTGGACACAGTCTGGTAAATTTCTTCAGAATTCCTCACTCCCAATAAGAAGGAACAGCTTTATTAGGCAACATAACGTGTGCTGAGATTTGAGTGTGACAAAGATTATCTCAGCACGAGCTGAAACAAGCTACTGAAAGAAAATCAGGAATAGCAAAGTGTGATTCTAGTACAAGCAAATAGTAAACATTTGATTTTATGGTTGTTCACATAACTGGGATGAAATTATTCTGCATTGCTTACCTGATATCTAGGACAAAGACGTGCTAACCTCATTAGAGAGTTGCCCTATGCTGATGATGCCACACTAGTATTCCATGCTGAGAAACATTTGTGGCAAATGTACAGGCTTGTAAAGAGCTTGGTTTGACCATCAGCATCAGCAATGTAAATACTGTGGTTCAGGACATTGCCATTCTGCTATCTATCAGCATCGACAATGTGCTGCTGGAAGATGTTGATAGCCTCCCATATCTAGGCTGTACACTCACTAGCAATCTATCACTTGAAGCTGAAATCAACACACAATCCAAAAGCTGCAGCTGTTAGATCCGAGCTGAGTAAGAGAGCGTGGAATAAGAATGACCTGACTGAAAACATCAAACTCTGAGTTGAGCAAATAAAGGCAAAGTTCTCTGAATGTTGGAGATCTGAAATAAAAACAGAAAGTTCAGCATTTGTGGAGAGAGAAATAGGATTAGCATTTTTAATCCAATATAACACTTCTTTGGAAGGGGAGTTGTGATTGATTCGAAATGTTAACCCTGTTTTGTTCCCCATAGCTGCTGTCAGATCTGCTGAAGTTCTCAGCAATTTCTGTTTTAATTTATGTGACTCTACTAAGTCTGCATCCTCAAACCTCTTCAAATTGTTGAACAGTTTTCACCTTCACTGTGTCAGAGATATCCCCGACATCTCTTGATGGAACAACGTTTGCAACTCAGCGATCTGCTAATTCCATCAGCGTTCATTGATTGCTAAGACAGCAATGTCTGCCCTTGCTCACCTACATTCATCAGATGGATCGTGGCTGTATTCCCAAAAAAACAACTGCATAGTAAAGTGGCTATTAGGTCACAATGTCCTGAATATCAATACGTTGCCTGCAAGGACATCTGAAAGTGAACTGTGAAGATGATGACTTTGACAATGAAGCTAACTGTGTGGAAGGGAATTGAAAGAGGCAACAGAAATTAAAATCAACTAGCCTAAACGAGGTCACAGAGAAAACAAGCAAATGAATCAGGCATATTCCCAGTCTACTATCTTCCGCAACAAATGAGCAAATGGGGCAAAAGCTACTTTGCCAGAATGGGGCTCCTGAGCCACGCTAAGTGATATTTAACACAAAGCAGACCACTAGGGTGCAGACCCTTAACCATGGGAAGGAAGGCTGTTACTTTCCTTAAAAAATGAACTTATTTTGTTCATTTCTGTGACCTGCTTTACTGACTACCTCCAAATTAAGACAATGACAAATTTGACACTGAAAGCATCTATATGTATACAATACTTTTGTGTGAAGTTTTTTTAGTTTTTACCCTTGTAAACCAGTTTGGCAATTTGTCTTGCCTGTGAGCCTTTTTCATTCTCTCTACTCAGAGAGTCTTCTGTATCCAATTACAACATCTACTGGCTGTATTTAAGTCGTACAGCTTAAATTTTAAGTGTTGCAATGTTGCTAGCCTTGAATAAAATTGGGCCCCTTGCTAGTGTGTGTAGCCAGCTAGCATCATGCTTTAGTGCTGAGTTGCATGTTGCTATCACTTAAATCAACAAGCAGCATGAATATTGTATGCTGCTTTCATCATTATGGACAGCTGCAGTTTAATCATGCATTGCAAACCCTATGCACACTTTCCGGCTGCATATAAACTTACATCATTGTCTTCAGTCCCTGCCAAAACTTGCATCCATGGTACCAATTCTATTTCCAAGGAGGTACACTGTCTCAGGTTGAACCAGACTGTTGCCAGCTATAGTTCCCTATTAAACATGAAGCTGAATTTCTTAACTGTTACCCTCTCTGGTGTAAGGATTGCCTATTTTCATTTATGAAACATCAATTAACTCCTTCCCAGGCATTAGCTGCTGTCGCTGTCACTGCCACTCAACTCATCCAATGTTCTCTAGCCCAGCTTTTCATTCTTCATCTTTTGTAGATTCAACTCATTTAAAACTGCAGCTAAATCCTATCCAACAGCAAATTCCTATGCATCCATCATTTTAGACTTTGCTGCCATGCATTGACTGTTGGAGCTGAAATGCCTCTAAATTAATTTTCTCAATCTTTTGCTTAAATTCCTTCATTGCTTTGCTGTTGTTTCATCCTCCTTCATTGTCTTGGCTTTCATTTTGCTTAGTTATATCTTTGTAAGGTGCTTTGACATGTTCTTCTACATCAAATGCACAACATAACTGATGGTTATGGTAGTTGGATTGCTACAAATTCATATCCACTCTATTTGACACACATCATTAGCTGATGATCAATGATAAAAGCATGACAGTAATACAGTCACTGCAGTGGGATTAATACTGACTGTGCATTATCTCCTCTGGGGATTCAGAATTGTATTGTGCTGTGTCTATGAATATTTCGGTTGCATAAATCATTGTGAATTATATTAGTTTGTTGCTAAGGGAAATGGGAATTTGTTCCATGTTAAATTGGCTGCCAACTTGCTACAAGCATATTCTTGATTACTGGTGAAGTTAAATTTCGTCCCTAAAATGTCATGAAAAGTATGAATCTGAAGTATATGGAGGAATTTGTGACACAGGCTCAACAAAATCTTATAGTAACGTCAAAATATTTTATTTATTCAGATAAAGGACAATAGTTATCAGTTGATGCTGAAGTACTCTCTTTCACATCCATCAATTTGAAACCAGCTTAGATTGTATATATTTAAGACTGAAATAGATAGATCTTGATTAGCAGGGTAATCAAGGGTTATGTGGAAAAGACAAGAAAATGGGTGTGGACAAATGTCAGATCAACCATGATCCTATTGAATGGCAGAGCAGACTTGATGGGCAGAATGGCCACCTCCTGTTCCTATTGCTGATGGTCTTGTGGGAGTTATTTTGTTTTGGTGGCTTTCTTGTATTTTCTAGTCCTGAATTTTCACAGACCCATTGCTGATTTGTCACCATGAATTTGTCGGTAATTGAGTAGTAACTCCATTCTATCAGCACAGTGACATAAAGTCTGGGGAAATTTAGGACCCAAGTGATTTAGTTTTCATAAAATCTACAAATACGGAGCAATTTTACACATCTAGATCACCCTTCAAAGGATTATCAGACTCTCATTATCACAGTAAGCAAATTAAAAAGTTCCAGAGTTTTAATTTCTATTAACTAGAAAAATATTTTAGGTCATAACCCTTTGATGACAAAATGTTTTCTGAAATAATTTATTAGAAATTGGTTCATTTCAGTGCATTATGTAAAGCATAGAGAACTGAACTTGGCCATTCAGACCATGTTAGTTCTTCTGCTCCATTCAAATCTCCTCCTGTCCTTCCTTATCTAATTTTATTAGGTACTCCTCTATTCCTCTCTCTATTATATACTTACCAAACTTCCCTTTAAGCCCATCAAAATGTTCCTAACTATCCCCCATTGGATAGAAATGATAGATTTCTGATTATCAAATATGCACAGGACTAAGCAGAATGGAGTGGATAAAAATCATTGAAATGTCCAGACAGCCATGATCACAATGAATGGTGGAGCAGGCTCTCTGGGCTGAATGGCCTACTCCTGCTTTTAAATTCCTATGCCAGTCTCACCACTATTTATATTTTTTTCCCGGTGTTTGAATGCCAAGTCACTATTTATTGGTCATCCTTAATTGGCATTGAGAAGATGATGGTGAGCTGTGACCTGAACCATTGTTATATGCATTGTACAGGTTGACAAAGAATGAGGTCAGGAGTTCCAGAATTTGACCCACAGGTGATATAGTTTCCAGTCAAGGTGACTTGGAGAGAAATTGCAGGTGGCAAATGTTTGATTGTCCTGCAGCCATTGACCTTCTAGATGGTAGAAGTCAGGGTTTGGAAGGTTTGAAAGTTGGAAGGTTGTTGAAGGAGCAGTGGTGAGTTGCTGCCATACATACTGCAGATGGAATTACCTGCAGTCCTGCTGCAGCAGTGGTGACTGAGACAGTCAGAATCAAACAGAAAAGTGTTTGAATGAAGGGCCGGGAGACAGAATTCCAGCAGTTTGGAATTAATTCTTTACTATGGGAAAGAAGCTAGTTAGCTGATGACTATTTGACATTCTATTCCTTGGATTTAAAAGATTTTTTTTGTCAAATTCACTCACAGGATGTGGGTGTAGCTGGCTAGGCTATGCAAGCAGGGCAGGTAAGAGTCAATTACTTTACTACGGGTTTGGAGTTACATCTAGAACAAACCAGAGAAGGATGACCGTTTCCTTCCCCCTGAAGGACATCAGTAAACCAGATGGGTTTTTCCAACAATCGGAATGGATTCATCTCTTAATTCCAGATCTTTATCGAATTCAAATTCTGCCATCTGCGATGGTGGTGTTTGGTCCTAGGTCCCCATAACATTACCTGGGTCTCTGGATTAACAGTCCAGTGATCATACCACTCGGCCACCACCTAGTGGTAATAGAATGCTAAATGTTGGTAGGATATGTATACAAATAATTTAATAAATTATTCAGGTCATTAATTTTAAAAAAAGACATTAAGGATGGCACGACAAGTGATGTTTCATGGTTACAGCATGTGGAAATTCCACATGGTGCTCGATTTCCTGCCACAGTCCAAAGATGTGCAGGTTAGGTGGATTGGCTATGTTAAATGGCCCCGTAGTGTCCAGAAATGTGCAGGCCAGGTGGATTAGCCGTGGGAAATCTATGGATTATTATTGGAACCATATGTCAATTGGCAGATTGCAAATAATATTAGTGAAATGAATATGTGATTCAAATTCTGGTATGGGAGAAGTGGGCTCAGTCAAGACTGGGGTGTGGCAAATATAACAGAAGGACACAATAAATGCTTTGTATTTCAATGTGCATAGCATTCATAACAAAGTAAATTAATCAATAGCACATACTGAATTAAATAATTATAACCTGATCGTCATGAGATACGTGGATTCATTTACTGAAGATAGCAGCTGAATATTGAGGGGTGCATGACGTTCAAGAAGATTTGGGAAGTTAGCCAAAGAACAATGGGTAGCACTGATAATCAAGGATAACATTGGTGCAATTATAAGAGATGATCTTAGGAGGGTTGGTGCAGACTCAATGGGCAAAATGGCCTCTTTCACGCTGGAGGGATTCTATGAAAAAGCATATAATTGTACAAAGACGAGTGACACGTCAGATGATGGGATCAAATATAAAGAATGGAAGAGAATGACTAAAAGATTAACCAGGAGAAACAAATTAAAGAATGAGGGGAAACTAATGAGAAATATTTTTTACAATGGCTGGAGTTTCTATGGGTATCTGAAAAGGAAAACAGTAAGTAAAGTGAACGGTGGTCCTCTTGAGAGTGAGAATATCGAGTTAATATTACAAAATGAGGTAATGGAAGATAAAACAAACAAGTATTTTCTTTCCAGCTTCACAATTTTGCATTTCTTCACACCCCAACAATGCTGAATTTTTGATGTTAGCTGGATATAAGCCAGCGATTCCTGAAGGTTGGTTGGGAAAGGATTTGCAGGAGAGGGTGAGTGCTGATCTGGGTTTGGAGAATGGAGTGACTACAGTCTAGTGAAGGGGAGTGGGTGTACAACGTCTCGTATTGAGAGTAGGGATAGTTCTGGAGAGCTGTGTGCAGTGAGGGGGTCTGTCACAAGTATTATCAGATATGAGGTTGGGGTTGAGCCCTATAGGTGGAATGAGAGAAGTTAAACATTGTCTGGCATGGGGTGAGATATGAACGTTAATATGGAGGGAACCAAAGTTTGGCCAGAGCAATGGCGTAGACATTGTCTGGAATGGGGGAGAGGGCAAGCACTGACTGTCGGGTGTGATAGAGGGGTACAGCACTATCTGGTTTCGTCTCGTCTGGCAGAGGGGGAGAGCACTGTCCATAAATGGGGTTAAAAATTATTCTGATGAAGGGTTTAGGCCCGAAACGTCAAGTTTTCCTGCTCCTATGATGCTGCTTGACCTGCTGTGTTCATCCAGCCCCATGCTTGTTATCTCGGATTCTCCAGCATCTGCAGTACCTTTTATCTCTTAAAAATTATTGTGCTGGTGGTAAGCATTGCGGTGAGCGTTGCATTTTGCCCAACCATTTTTGCTTGTTGAAGGATATGAAAACTGGCCCCATAACTAGATTTCCATTCACCCTGCAAATTCTTTTAACTACATCTTTGACTTGTCATCAAAGGGCTGGTGTAAGCATGATGGGCCAGATTATCTTTTTCAATGCTGCATGATTCTTCCCTTCTATGATCCTATCATCTCATGGTACAAATAGTTCTTTGTCTTGTTAAATGTGGATCAATTCTACTGAGTTATAAAAGATCATTACTGTTTCTTAAACAATAATAATAAAACATAGTGGTATTGTTGAGCTGAACTTAATTATAAAACTGAAATCTGTGCTTGATTTCATATGTGGTAAGAATTTCAGTTAAATTTGCTACCAGTTACCAATTAAGTAAGAACATGAAAATACAAGGATCGGAAAACATAATTAAGCCATCACTTTAGTGTCTTACCTCCCCCTTTATGCTCGAGCGTCTACCTCCATTTTGAACATTTCTGATGACTTTGTGTTTACTTATTGAACTGAAAGATTATTCAGTGTCCTTTAAAGGAAGAAGTTTCTTCCGGAGTTACAGCTTTTTGGGCAAAATATTTATCAAGATCTTGTCTGACAATTGCAAAGATTGCATTTTTTTTATTCCCTTTCTTTGGAACTATGGACTAAAAGTGAAAGATATTGCTTTAAACCAAGGAGTCTGTGCAAAGAGATGGTCGCAGTTTCAAAATCATGTTGGCCAGAGCCCATTGTGGATGGAATAAAATGTTGCATTTGTCCTGGAAAAGTGAGAACAGAAGCAGACATCATGGAGCCAGTGAATTCTGAACTGAGGGAAAACCATTTGACAACAATATTCTGACTGGCTCTAGATCAAGTGACCATGGTTTGTGTGGGGGTAGCGCACCAGAGAACCACCTAGTCTGCAAGTGAAAAGCATCAAAAAATGTCAAATAAAAACCAAAAGAACTGTGGTTGCTGTAAATCAGACATGAAAACAGAAATTATTGGAAAAGCTCAGCAGATCTGGCAGCATCTGTGGAGAGAAATCAGAGTTAATATTTCGGGTCGAGTGACCGAAAACTGGTTCTGAGGAAGAGTCACTTGACCTGAAATGTTAACGTTGATTTCTCTGCACAGATGCTGCCAGACCAGCTGAGATTTTCTACCAGTTTCTGTTTATGTTGTTGATCAAAAAATGTCACCCTGCCTTTTTCTCTGTCCTGTGTGCAGATACTAGAAAGTCTCCTGTAACAGTTGTTTCCCAATCATTTTCCCTTCAAATTCCTTCTTGAAGGAAAAATAAAATGTCTTTGAAGACAGTGAAAGGACAATTCTCAACCCATGAATAACAGAGAGCATTATTGTGGAAACAACCTTGAGTCAAAAACAAGTAACTAAAAAGAAGCTGAAAGGAAGAAAAAGGAAGTAACACCTTAAATCATGTGGTCCAGACTAGTGCTATCAAACTGTATTGCCCTGATCATTTTTGTTTTCTACCCCTAGTATCCATGTCTAGCCCATCTGCATGTCTGTTGTCAAGGGTGGGGGAATTTTACTAGGGATACTGTTCAATTTTAAGAGTTATAAGCTGGCAATTCATACTTACTACTTGCCATTAATTAGAGACAATTTATTTGTAATGTTCAGTATTTTCTTGTTAAATACAGAAGCCTGGTGAAAAGTTTTTTTAACCTGAGTTTGTCAGCCAGGTAAATTGAAGACTTTGAACAGATTGATTCCATTTTTAACTTTTGTTGAAGACTTCAGGAATAATGGTGCTTGATTTCGAGTGTACTAGCCCAGTAAGGCATGACAAAATTCAGGTCGACATCAAAAAGACCACGGAATGGATCATTGAGGTTATTGGATATCTTAAAGAACATGCATCCAACAACCAACATAACTAGAACAGTATAGTTGTCACTGAAGAGATTTTGGATATTTTCTAATCAACCTGTTCAGTAATGTTATTGTCACAAAAACAGAAATTGCTGGTGAAACTTAGCAGGTCTGGCTGCATCTCTGGGAAGAAAGTAAAGGTTTGAGTCCAGTGACTGTCCAGGAGAGCACCTCTTAAACACCTCTGTTAATATACATCTCTGTGATTATACATTTCTGTTGTTATACATCTCTGGAGCAGTTGGGATTTGAACTCGGCCTTCTTGTTGCACTTGTCCACTAAATCAAAACGTTAAATATTTTTCTTGGGGTGAAGATTGACCTGCCCCACTTACGTAAATAGGATGAGTTGAAATAATCTATTGCTGGTATTTCTTATTTATTTGGATACTTTTTCAGTATTCTTGGACGTCCCCATGTAATTTCCTTAGCACCATGCCCTTTATTCCAGCCATCAACGGTTTAACTTCTTAAATCAACAATTAACAGGGATCTCAACAGTTTAAATTGGATTTAGATGTTACTTTATTGCCTAATTGAGTCAATTAGAGGTTAAGATTAAAGGCATTAGATCAGCACCGGGCATTCTTCCATGATCTTATTGTGTTATGGTTCTCATTGTTCCCAATCAAATATATTATCTGAATTGGTACACTGGAGCTGACAACTACATGTGAATTTTCACAGGAACAAATTCATTCGAACTCTGTTTCCTCAATCGGTATTCTGATAAAGGAACAGAGTGTGGAATGACTTGCATTATTCAAATGAACCTTGCTGTCATCAATGTTTTCTTCATTCTGATTTGGAATTACCACTTTTAGCTTATTGGTATGTATTGACCTTCACTTTTTCACTGAATGCTTTTCATTTTCTTAATCTCACCCAGAGCTGATAACCAGTATAAAGTAATTTAAAAAATGTGAGGAATTGTGATGAGCTTTTAGTTCCTTTGTGTATTAAGAACAAAGGAAAGCTTAAAATGATAATGTCCTTCGCTTAAAAAACTTGCATTTAACAATAACTATGCTTTTAATATTGGCCATTATTTAACATCTGATTATGAACCTGATCTAAATACATGGATCAATTTGTTAGCTATTTTTAAACTCACAACCTGGACAGTTAATGTAAATTTCTGAAAACGGCTTTGATAATCCCATTTTTCAATTAGAAAATTTACCATGATTAATTAGTCTCTGCATTTTGCTGCCTGAATCATGAAAGGAAAATCTTAATATTCAAGAATGCTGTTTAAAAATGGATTTTAATCAGGTATTCGATTTTAATCATTTTTAAATAGCTAACATTCAATGTCTTGTGGATACATGAAACAAAATTCTTGTGAGGAATTTGTGTTTGAAAAGAAAACCAAACTTTCAAAAAAAGTATGCTCTTGATTGCACCCAACAAGTTAATACATATGTCAAATTGTTTCAGTGTTGGAGCTGTATTGTAAGATCACAGGTCAAACATTACGCCATTAAATATGAATGATAATTTATTGACTTTGAATTCTTTGGTTTTAGGAGGTTCACCTAGTATAATTGTTTATATGGGAGTTGGGGGCATTCACAATAGGCAGCCAATTCTTCCACCCATTCTTTAATAAGATATTTATATCAGAGTCTTTCACCCATCAGAGGTCACCATTTTTTTTTGCCTGGATCAATGAGTAGAGCATGTAGCTACTGGCTATATGGTAATGTGTCAAATGCCTTGTACGTGAGTAAGCATTCTTTCCATCATTTATAGGTTGTTACTTAACAATTTTTTAAAAAAGCACTACTTTTTTGATCATGATAAAAACAGCAAGTGCTAGAAATAGTCGGAAGGCATGGCAGCATCTGCAGAGACAGAAACATTATTGATGTCAGAGATGATAGGAACTGCAGATGCTGGAGAATCCGAGATATCAAGGTGTAGAGCTGGGTGAACACAGTAGGCCAAGCACCATCGTAGGAGCAGATCTAGGCCCGAAACGTCAAGCTCTCCTGCTCCTATGATGCTGCTTGGCCTGCTGTGTTCATCCAGCTCTACACCTTGTTATCTAACATTTTTGATGTTTTCAGTTGAGTCTAGATATTCTTTGGAACTTTTTCAGATTTTGTCTTCATTTCATTGATAGTGATTTCTTCATAAATTTATTAATTGGGATTTGAAGGGAAATGTTCTTAATGGACAGAATAATTATTTCAAAGATACAAAGAACAGTGCTGTGCAAAGGTGAGAATATATCAAACAAAATGAGACAGTATTCTGTTAATAAGCAGTGTGGGACAGTGCCATTTCCCAAATCTCAAAATTGCAGTCAGGATCCATAATTACAGAAAGAAAACAAAATTCAGATTCCCTGACACTATCCTTTTTTGTTAATTTTACTCACTAAAATAAGAGAAAGATCACTTGTGATACTGTTCAATAATATACTGAATTCCAAGCCAGCAGTCCAAGGGATTTCGAACCAGCTAAGAAAAACACCTGTTCGCTAGGTTTTCAACTCTGGCAAGCTGTAATACAGTTGATGGCACATCGGATTGGTTGTCCTATTTGTGTCCTGCCCAATATTACTTGCCTAATACAAAATTGAATGTTCCACTCCATTGGGAACAAACCATTTTTTCCCTGGAATGAGAAAAGTCATTGGGGCCAATACTATTGCAGCAATAATGCTCTTTCACTTAATTTTGAAGACCCCAATGATTTAGGAACAGCTGGCTGTACAATGTTTGCCATTCATAAATATTATAGTCAGTGATCAGTGAACCAAAACTGAATGGATTTGTTTCATCTTGCATTGTGATTATTTTGCAGCAGATACTTCACTGACAATGGAGCAATTTTAGTATAATCCACCTGTCATAAAACTGATGGCATTGAATGCAAAGGTGGTTTTCTGTCCAGCTCAATGACCATTTTCCGCAAAGTCTATAGAGAAGAATACTAGGCTTCTGAACATTTTCCTGTTCCGATGGAAAGAAATTGACCTGAAGCATTAGACATTAGATGGGATGGATTTGCCAGAGCAAGATTGTGTATGTGTCAGGCCAATAATTAACTTGGAGAAGATCTTCTGCTCTTATCTAGGGAGAAAGTCCCCACCTCTGGGAGCTGCTGGCTGCTGTTCAGTCCCACCAGCACCACTGGGACTAGGGAACAAGTTGGGACTGCAGTCAGTTGCAATCAAAGCATGGTGTACTGGAACCTGAAGGTTCGGTAAGGGCCAGGGTTTCATCCAGACCCTGCTGCAAGGTTTAAGCTGAGGGCAGTGGATGATGGGGTAGTTAGGACATAAGAAGGGAAAAGGAATTTCAAAGTGTAAAGTCCTTGGGGCTCGCATCCGATTAGTGCAATTGATCCATAAAGGAGGTATGACCCTTAACCAGCTAATAGCCTGATCAGTGGTAACAGTTGGAGGCTCTTAAGTAGTCATTAACTGGCCACATAAGGCTCATAATTTGGTGGAACTTCTGACATCTCCCCTACCTGTGGCAAAATTGTGCTTGTGTGGAGGGGAGCCAAGAATGAGTGCCACCCAATTTTATAGCACTACCTCTCTCACCTATCAACACCTCCCCAGGAGGACGTAAAATTTAGTCCTCCTTTTCTCTCTCCACAAATCTACCTAACCTGACTAGTTCCAGACTTCTGCCTTTATTTCAGATTTTAAGCATTGCCAGTATTTCACTTTTGAATTTGAATTGAATGTAAGATTCTGGGCTCCAATATTCCTACAATGCATCACACTGCAGCAGTCTGTGTACAAATGCAGGAAGACTGAATAATATCCAAGTTTGGCCTGATAAGCAGAAAGTTACACTTATGCCACACAGTGAGATTTTAGCCACTTCCCCTTGACTTTTAATAGCATTCCTGTCACTGACACCGTACTATCAACAGCCTGGGCTTATCATTGGCCAAAAATGGAAATGGAATACTGCAGTGAGTAACTCACCACCTGACTCCCCAGAGCCTATCCACCATCTACTAGCTACATGTCAGGAGTGTGAAGGAATACTCTCTACTCGCCTGGATGAGTGCAGCTCCAACAACACTCAAGAAGCTTGACATCATCAAAGACAAAGTGGCCTGCTTGATTGGCTTCACATCCACAGGCAGTCCCTCTCTCCACCACTGATGCTCAATAGCAGCAGCATTTACTGTCAACAGGATGCACAGCAGAAATTCACCAACGCTCCTAAGAAAGCATCTTCTAGACACACAACCACTGCTATTTCGAAGGGTAAGGTCAGCAGATACATGAAACTTCAGCAAATCTGACCTCCCTGCCGTAGGAAGGATGTTGTGAAACATGAAAGGATTCAGAAAAGATTTACAAGGATGTTGTCAGGGTTGGGGGACTTGACCTATAGGGAGAGGCTGAATAACCTGGGACTATTTTCCCTGGAGCATCGGAGATTGAGGGGTGACCTCATAGAGGTTTATAAAATCATGAGGGGCATGGATAGGGTGCATAGCCAAGGTCTTTCCCCCAGGTCGTGGAGTCCAAAACTAGCGGCCATAGATTTCAGATAAGAGGGGAAAGATTTAAAAGGGACCTAAAGGGCAACTTTTTTCACTCAGAGGGTTGTGCATGTATGGAAGGAGCTGCCAGAGGAAGTGGTGGAGCCTGGTACAATTACAACATCTAAAAGGCATCTTGTTGAGTTTATGATTAGGAAGGGTTTAGAGGGATATGGGCCAAATACTGGCAAACAACACTAGATTTATTTATGATATTTGGTCGGCATGGACAAGTTGGACTGAAGGGTCTGTTTCCATTCTGTATATCTCTATGGCTCCATGACTCCATTCCTTCAGTGTTGCTCAATCACAATCTTGGAACTGCTTCCCTAAGAGCATTCTGTGTCTGCCTGTATCGAATGAACTGCAGTGGTTCAAGAAGACAGCTTTCCATTATCTTCTCTCGGGATTGGCAATAAATGTTGGCCCATCAGTGAAGCCCAAATCCCATGAAGGAATACAAGATAATATGTGATACACAAAATGAGAGACTACAGTTTTGTGATACATTTCCTATTTCGAGTCTATTCAAATTATTTTGTTTGCTCTGAAGAGGATTGGAATACTCTGGTTCAAAAGATAGTATGTATTTTCTTATTTTCTAATGGAGTAAGGAAATATAGAGGCTCATATTTTCCAACAGTTAGGCTGTCATTGCAACAGCATAGATAGGATTCGAATATAGGGACCAAGTGGAAATTCCAATGCAGCTGACATCACAAGAACTGAACAGAAAGCTGAAACTTTCAATGAGCAATTACCCAGCATCTGAAGCCCTTGGAAATGCCCCAACTCTGAGTTGGGCACTTCAGATGGTGCAACTCACTTACATGAACATATATCTAGAAAAACCCAGAGGGATCAAAGCCTTGTTGTAAATCCTGGCTAATTATAAAACTGAAATCTTGACTCATTGCTGAGCCCTCCCAAAAGCTACCTACCATACCACCATTGTGTTATGTCTCACAGTTAATATACGTTTAACAGACAAGCTGATGATATCATCACTATGTCATATCATGTAACATGTGGGTGTAAAGATTTCATACTCTTCTTACCTGGAGGATTAATTTAAACATGACATGCAACTGGTAACATGATGCTTAATGGAGTTTTGTTAACGTAGACACTGTTGTGCTTATAATGTAGTGTTTGCATATAATAGGAGCTGTAATAAATATCTGTGGATTCTTCAATAACATGATATCCATTCCCTATTCTTACATTGAGAGATTCCAAACTGCATTAGGTAAAATATCTTGCTGAAGGTAAAATCATATCATGCCCATCACCCTTGGATACACTTGAACATACTCAGGATTTAAACCCCAATTTCCCACTGGATCCTACGAACCTGTCAGCCCTCACCTGAGTACACTACCCACCCCATTCCTCACCTCCCACTCTCCATACATCTGCCCCCGACCTGACACCGACCTTCACCCAGACACCTGACCCACTCCTGCCCCGGACTTGAGACTGCCCCAACCCAATCCGGACCACTCCCAATATGCCCCTCACCCTGAATCTTCCCAATGGCTGGGCGTTGACACTTCATCAAATCTGACACATCTCAACCTGAATCATCATGGACCTGACGACACACCAACCCCGCCCCCCCAACAACTCTGTTCTGACCCAAGCTGACCAAAGTCAGAAGACCCCCCCCCCCAACCAGACAAGACAGCAATCTGAACCAAGATAACCCCAAACTACTATAAGCCCTCAGAGATAATAGGTACAGCAGATGCTGGAGAATCCGAGATAACAAGGTGTGGAGCTGGATGAACACAGCAGGCCAAGCAGCATCATAGGAGCAGGAAAGCTTGACGTTTCGGGCCGAGACCCTTCATCAGAAATGGGGGAGGGGAAGAGGGTTCTGAAATAAATAGGGAGAGGGGGGAGGCGGATAGAAGATGGATAGAGGAGAGGATAGGTGGGGAGGAGGCAGAAAAGTCAAAGAGGCGGGGATGGAGCCAGTAAAGGTGAGTGTAGGTGGTGGGGGGGGTGTAGGGAGGAGATAGGTCAGTCCAGGGAGGATGGACAGGTCAAGGGGGCGGGATGAGGTTAGTAGATAGGAGATGGGGGTGGGGCTTGAGGTGGGAGGAGGGGATAGGTGAGGGGAAGAACAGGTTAGGGAGGCAGGGACGAGCTGGGCTGGTTTTGGGATGCGGTTGAGGGAGGGGAGATTTTGAAGCTTATGAAATCCACATTGATCCCATTGGGCTGCAGTGTTCCCAGGCTGAATATGATTTGCTGTTCCTGTGGCCTTCGGGTGGCATCATTGTGGCATTGCACGAGGCCCAGGATGGACATGTCGTCTGAGGAATGGGAGGGGGAGTTGAAATGGTTCGTGACTGGGAGGTGCAGTTGTTTGTTGCGAACTGAGCGCTGGTGTTCTGCAAAGCGGTCCCCAAGCCTCCGCTTGGTTTCCCTGATGTAGAGGAGGCCACAATGGGTACAGCGGATGCAGTATACCACATTGGCAGATGTGCAGGTGAACATCTGCCTGATGTGGAAAGTCTTCTTGGGGCCTGGGATTGGGGTGAGGGAGGAGGTGTGGGGGCAGGTGTAGCACTTCCTGCGGTTGCAGGGAAAAGTGTCGGGTGTGGTGGGGCTGGAGGGGAGTGTGGAGCGGACAAGGGAGTCATGGAGGGAGTGGTCCCTCTGGAAAGCAGACAAGGGTGGGGAGGGAAAAATGTCTTTGGTGGGGTCGGATTGCAGATGGCGGAAGTGTCGGAGGATGATGCGTTGGGTCCGGAGGTTGGTGGGGTGATACGTGAGGATGAGGGGGATTCCTTTTTTGGTTGTTATTGCGGGGGCGGGTGTGAGGGATGAGTTGTGGGAAATGCAGGAGACACGGTTGAGGGCGTTCTCAACCACTGTCGGGGGGAAGTTGCGGTCCTTGAAGAATGAGGACATCTGAGATGTACGGGAGTGGAATGCCTCATCCTGGGAGTAGATGCGGTGGAGGCGAAGGAATTGGGAATACGGGATGGCATTTTGGCATTTTTGCAGGAAGGTGGCTGGGAGGAGGTGTATTCCAGGTAGCTGTGGGAGTCGGTGGGCTTGAAATGGACATCAGTTTCTTGGTGGTTACCCGAGATGGAGACAGAGAGGTCCAGGAAGGAGAGAGAAGTGTTGGAGATGGTCCAGGTGAACTTCAGGTTGGGGTGGAAGGTGTTGGTGAAGTAGATGAACTGTTCAAGTTCCTTGTGGGAGCTCGAGGCGGCACCGATACAGTCGTCAATGTAACGGAGGAAGAGGTGGGGTTTAGGGCCAGTGTAGGTACGGAAGAGGGATTGTTCCACGTAACCTTTCCCTGCAACCGCAGGAAGTGCTACACCTGCCCCCACACCTCCTCCCTCACCCCAATCCCAGGCCCCAAGAAGACTTTCCACATCAAGCAGATGTTCACCTGCACATCTGCCAATGTGGTATACTGCATCCGCTGTACCCGTTGTGGCCTCCTCTACATCAGGGAAACCAAGCGGAGGCTTGGGGATCGCTTTGCAGAACACCTGCGCTCAGTTCTGGCAACAAACAACTGCACCTCCCAGTCGTGAACCATTTCAACTCCCCCTCCCATTCCTCAGACGACATGTCCATCCTGGGCCTCTTGCAATGCCACAATGATGCCACCCGAAGGCTGCAGGAACAGCAACTCATATTCAGCCTGGGAACCCTGCAGCCCAATGGCATCAATGTGGATTTCACAAGCTTCAAAATCTCCCCTCCCTCAACCGCATCCCAAAACCAGCCCAGCTTGTCCCCGCCTCCCTAACCTGTTCTTCCTCTCACCTATCCCCTCCTCCCACCTCAAGCCCCACCCCCATCTCCTATCTACTAACCTCATCCCGCCCCCTTGACCTGTCCGTCCTCCCTGGACTGACCTATCTCCTCCCTGGCCCCCCACCTACACTCTCCTTTACTGGCTCCATCCCTGCCTCTTTGACTTGTCTGCCTCCTCTCCACCTATCCTCTCCTCTATCCATCTTCTATCCGCCTCCCCCTCTCTCCCTATTTATTTCAGAACCCTCTTCCCCTCCCCCATTTCTGATGAAGGGTCTAGGCCCGAAACGTCAAGCTTTCCTGCTCCTATGATGCTGCTTGGCCTGCTGTGTTCATCCAGCCCCACACCTTGTTATCTACTATAAGCCCTCACTCACTTTTCAGATCTTTACTTATGCAAGCAAGTTATTGCACAAATTGAATGGCAAATCTTATAAGACTAGCAGGTGAGAAGTTGTCACCACCAACAGGAACTTTCAGTGTTGACCAGGGTTGAAGGTCCTTATTTAAAGGCAGTATGCCACTCTTTACCCACTGCAAGCCTGTAACATCACTCAAACTGTTTTGGTCATCATGCCACCTCCCCAGTCTCCTGTCACCATGTGAAGATATCTTATATCAAACAAAAATTAGCCTTAAGATTCAACAACATCTTGCTAAAGGTTCGGCTCCAGGCTACCCGGGAAAGAAGTAAGGTTGTCTGCCCCAGAGATAGCAGCAGATATCCCGACCATCAGATCAAGGTGGCCTGAAGCAAAGTCAGAACACTGCTCAGTGCCTATGGACCTCCTAAGTGAACCCAAATCCAATGCAGGAAGAGGAGTAACAAATTCCTCTGCTCTGTAAGGTTAGGTGGCACTGTCTACCAAAGGGGAAAAGCTGTAATAAAACAGTAATAACCTGGAAATGAACCTACTAGTCATACTGAGGCTTCATTTTGAAGTTTTTGAGTCAAACTGATATGTCTTTTTCACCAGCGTTACTGGTTTCTCCTTCTGACAAAACGACTATTGGATTGCCACCCCATCCACCCTCCACAACACTCACTTCCTTCGATCTTGAAGCACGGTATGTACCATCTACTCGCACTGCAGTAACTCAGTAAGGAGACTCCTTTCCAAACTTTTGCCCTCTGTGACCTTGAAGGGTAATGACAGCAGATGCTTGAGAGCATCACCATCTGCAGCTTCATCTCTGAGTCACACACCATCCTGAATTAGAATGATGTCACCATTCCTTCACAGTTGCTGGGTCAAAATCCTGGAATTCATCTGTAACAGAACAATGGGTGCACCCATATCCCAAGGACTGCAGTGGCTCAAAAAGGCAGCTCACCACCTCCCTCCCCAGGACAACAGGGGATGGGCAGAAAATGCTAGCCTACCCCGTGCCTCCTGAATCCTCTGAACTTTTTAAAAAAAAAATTGGAAGTCTGTCCAATTGTCATTTAGTTAGGACCCAAACTTCAAAAGAAAAATGAATCACTCCAGCTCCAGTTTCTGAGCTCTGCAGTAATATTTCATGCCATGAAAGTCATGAGTAAAAGGTCAAAAATTTTCTCTGAAATATTTTATTTATCATTAAATCACCCAGAATCTTGTACATTATCACTTCATAATATTGATTAGCCTCAGACATCTTTTAATCCCGCCCATCAGGAACAAAGCTGTGAGAATAATTCACAGTCAGCTTAAACTACTTAGAGATATGAAACCTTTCCTTCACTCATGCTTGTAAAGGCAAAGTTAAATACAATATAAAAATGAAGCAAATTCCAAACATGACCTCAGCACTCAGCCTGGAGGGAAAAAATGTTATTTCATTAATGTTCTGATAATGTTTATGCCATTGTCATCTAATGGAAAAAAAATATTTTTAATGACAATCTTGGCACAGTGGATCTGTGGTTAGCGTTGCGTCGTCACAGCGCCAGGGACCCGAGTTCGATTTCCCCCTTGGGCAACTGTCTGTCTTGAATTTGCACATTCTCTCCGTTTCCTCCCAGTGCTCCAGTTTCCTCCTCGAGTCCAAAGATGTGCAAGGTAGGTGGATTGGCCATGCTAAATTGCCCATAGTGTTAGGGATGTGTAGATTGTTTTTGATTTTCAATTGTAAAACTCCAAAGAGATTTTCTGAATCAGTAACAACAGGGAATTTACACATTGTCACACATGCTTCAACGGTTCACATGGAAATATTCCAATGTAATGAAGGCACAGCCTTCATTTCATATATAGCTGTTTAACTCAGCATTACTCATTCTTCAAGCAGCTTAGTATTGTCCTCAGAGGCACCAATGGACGCAATCTCCAAACATGCGAGTGTTGTTTTCATTCTGGATTAAAGTTTCATTATCCCTTGTGAAAGATTAACACAGAATGGATGTTCCATTGTTGGGCACAGTTGGTACAGAGCTAGCTAATAGGGAAAGCTCAGAATGTTAACACCGCACCCCCCTTCCCAAGGAGAGCGCAAACATAACATAGCAAAAGGGATTATTTTGAATGTGCACTAGTTAGTGCAGAGGTGTATAGGTAAACATTCTGTACCCTCTAGAAACAGCCTAATCAGACATACCTAAATATGAAAGACTTAAGCTGCTCACTTTTTTTGTCCAGTGTGTGAAGGTGTTTAAAATTGAAACCACCAATGAAACCTTTGTGTGGCAATTCTCCTCATGGAGTTCAAACACTTTAAATTTGAATTTGAACTTCCAATTTGAACTTTCAGAACCATAGAATCATTGAAATGTTACAACACAGGATAAGGCCAATAGTTGATTGTGTCTGCACTGGCTGAAGAACAAAAAAAAACTAGCCACTCATTCTATTCCCACCTTCCAACACCTGGTCTGTAGATTACAGCATTTCAGGTGCAGATCCACTACCAAACTGGACAGTAACTGTAAAACAATTACCATCTTCTGGGCGAAAAAGTTATTTGTTATGTCCATTGTAATCCTTCTTCCAATCACTTCAAATCTGTGCCCCCGGCACGTGATCTCTGCACTAGGTGAAGCAGGTCTTTTCTGGCTATACTATCTTGGTCCCTCATAATTTTGTGAGCATCAATTAAATCATGTACAGCATTCTCTAAGGAAATTAATCTTCTTATCGCTTTTATTATTATTCATGATGAAGAATAGGGTGCAGCAGGGCCCAGACAACTCTGGTTGATGACTATGGATTTTGTATAGAAAGGAATTGCAAACAATAACTGTTCTAAACAGCCAGAGAGAGAGGAAAATGGCATTCTCCAAAACACTGGTTGCTCACACAGCTTACCAGTTGGGAAAATAAAACGTTCTCCACCTGAAAGCAAATTACATGCCAAACTGCTGAAAAAGGAGCTCATGGGAAGGAATATAGAGATACCACTGACCACAGTTTACCTACACAATGAACATGGTATGTTTTTGTTTGACATGGTCTCTTAGAGCAGCACCTTCTTAACAGAACATGTGAAACAGCAGATTATATTAGACTTTGTACTGTTACTGAAGAAGGATTCAGTAATAACCCCAGAGTGAAAGTACTTCTAGACAGTGGCAACAACAAATTGATTTAATTTTGTATTCCAGTTTAAAAGGGAGTAGGAGTGGGCTTAAAACCAGCAGTTAAAACTTAAATAAGGGCAACTATGCGGGAATGAAATCTGAGCTAGCTGAACTGAACTAGTATATTAGACTTTGAGATGAATCAGTTGAGAAGTAGTAGCAGACATTAAAGAAATATTTCATAGTACTCAGAATAAGTAAGCTTCTACTGTTAAAAAAAATTCTAAGGGTGAAGCTACCATTTCTGATGAACTAAAGATGTCAAGAAAAGCATCGCTCTTAAGGAAAAATCATATAATTGTGCAAAGATGAGTGACAAGTCAGATGATTGGTCCAGATATTAAGAATGGTAGAGAAAAATTAAAAGGTTAATGAGGAGAAAGTAATTCAAATAGGAGAGGAAGCTAGCTAGGAACGTGAAAACAGAATACAAAAGCTTCTACATGTATTTAAAAAGGAAAAAGATGAAATAAAAGTGAGTATTGTTCTCTCCCGAATGAGAATGGGAATTCAGTAGTAGATAATAAGGTAAAGGCACAGGAAATGAACATATATTTTGCTTTAGTCTTCACAAAAAAAACCCCAAAATACCAGTAATAGCTATAAGTCAGGAGGTGGAAGAGATGGAAGAATATTGTGAAATTTCAATCAGGGAACTAGAACTGAGCAAACTGATGAAATTGTGAGCTGTGAGGATGAGAGGTCAGACCCAGAGATCTGGTTATTAGATACATTCATGTTAAACTTACAAGAAGGGCAGTGTGTTTCTCAAATGGGTGAGGAGAAAGTGCGGGTGATTACAAGAAAGCATGTGCACTTCAATATACAGCTAATTTTTTGGCTTAGTCTACTTAACATATATACAAAGTAATGAGTGAATCTATTAGTTTAATCTACTTTATACACACGCAAACTGATAAGTCTCACTGCCTCGTCCTCACCATGAGGACTTTGGACAGCTGGCACTAGGAATTCTATCTAAGATTCCGTGGCCTTGGTCTCATGAACCCCAGCCCAGATGGCTCTAATCTCTCAAATCTGGTCTGATGGGGAAAGTTTCATGAGTGGGACAATGACCCTGATAATAATACTATTCTGGTTATGTACTGTATCACCATTTTATAGTACTTTCAGTACTTTTCTTGGCATTCTGTTCTGCAGAAAACGAGTTGAAAACATCTCCAGGTGACTTTGTGTTAATTACATAAAAGAATGGTTTCCACAGACAATTGAGGTTTTGCCATTCCCTTCCAGTCAAAATAGGCTGTTCTTTAATACCAGGCCTATTTTCATGAATTTTTTTCACTTTGCACCAATTGCTGGTGTCAAAGGAGGTTTTAAAACCCAAGTTAGGACAAAAAGATTGGGTGTGGAATGAGTATATGTTGTTTTCCAGCATTGCTCTTTCATATTGATCTTGTAGTAGAAGGCTCACCATATCAAAACAGAAAAATATTATTCACATCTACTCTGTGTGGGATATGTTCTGAAGGTTACTGAACCCAAAACATTAATTCCTCTTTTTCTCAACAGATGCTGCCAGACCTGCTGAGTTTCTTCAGCTATTCCTGCTTTTGTTTCAGATTTCCAGCATCCATAGTTATTTATTTTTATTAAACTTCCATCATTTGGCTTTAATAGCTGACACGTTCATGGACTAAAAAATGTTTTTAAAAAAGGAATCTAAAATGGCTTCTTTGCTCACCAACACATCCTTGCAACTCACTTAGAATACATATAGCTGTGATCTCAGAATTACCATTTTAACCAAGAGGCACTGAAACTCATTGAGGCATCAAGAAATTCATATCTCATCATACTTCTAGGATAAATTCACATATTTAGAGCTGAAACGTTACCTACAACTATTCAGCTTGAAATGAAACAAAGACACAGACACTTGATGTAGGGAATGATATACCAACAGTAATCTTTGAGCAAAAAGAGATAAAGCAACATAGAAATCTAATGGTATGTCAAATAATTGCAGTTCAGACATAGAGGGAGAAGGAAGAAGGATAAAACTCGGAGAACAGGCACAACAGTTTTAACAAAAACAGACATTATTCAATTGACCCACTTTTATTCAGTTCAACAACGTACTCTAAAACTTTCATGCGTACGAGCTGCAGTTTGGTGTTTAACCTTTAATTTAAGTATATTTTTTGGCAGACTTTTTGTTTGTGGTCCTATATAATCAACCTGGGTCATCACCCTAACCTCCCACCCACGTCCGACCTGTGTGCAAATTTGAGTGAAGTGTGGTGGAGTCTGTGGTGGCTCACTTACACTCATCCCTGTTGTGGCCTGTAGAGGCCAGTAAAGAGCTGCATCCTACTCTGACCTTGGGAGGAGGTAAGGAATGAAGAGGTTGCCCGGAAGGTCAAATGCTCAGGCCTTGGGTGGGCGAGTGCACCTTCCTCATTGTCTGCCTTTCCAGATTGGGTGCCGCAGCCCTCAGCCCACTCTCCTTCCCCACTCAGAACTGTTTCCTCCCTAGCTGTACAAGCAGGGCCTCACTTTAACGGACTACTAGAAGACAAAGAGCTGAGGGGACTGAAGCCAACCCAGAGTCACATCTGTTATTACATTAAATTGTCAAGGAGCACAACCGTATCCGTGTCACACATCAAATTGGTCAATCTAGACCCATAGCAATATAGTTGATTCTGAACTGCCTGTGAAATGATCTGTTAAGCCATGCAGTTCAAAGACAACTAAGGATGGACAAGAAATGTTAGTGTTTGCTGTGATGCCTCATTCTATGAAAATTGCTATCTTTCCAATTAAATGAAGTTACTGCCATGATGTATGAGAGAAATGCAATTGTACTTTAGAATCAAAAGAACACTTTAATCTCTGATGGTTTTCTTCTGACATAATAGGACTGTTGAAAATAGTTATTGAGTATTTTAAAAGCTCTGTTCACCTTGAGTTCACTAAGATGTTCAGGATGAATTTGTTTTATCTCTTGTTTCTTTGTAAATGCAGCTGTGAGTTGTAATCTTTTATCATTATTTACTTTTTTGAAGCTATTATAAAACATAATGTTACGAAAAGCTGAGACCCTGCAAATATTCTCTAGCCTCATTGAATGATGATGTAGGATTAGTGATCTATATTATAGTACACATTCTTAGTTAACAATGTCTTGCTGTGATTAAAGCTGTTGATGTCACTAGTAAGCTGTATGCCTGCATATTTTTAATTTTTAGTCATGTACTTGATCAATTGCTTTTAAATATAGTTGTCTTTTCAAATTTGAAGATACTAACTCCCTGAGGAGGTGACAGCGCAGGCTGCAAGTGATTATCTTTCTGTAGTACAATTAAACTAAGAAATTAACAAATTACTAGCTTTCTGGGAACTTTTCATTATTTCGTTTTAATCTAGTACTAATTATAGTGCAATAAATACTGTAATTACAATAAATATCATATAGAAGAAGTAGCTTTGTACATCTCTTGATTTTCCTAACTATATGGGAGTGATTTAGAGAATAAAAATGTATTTTAGTCATCATTCTGGAATTATGGCATATTCAATATACATATATAATTTGTTTGCATCTTCATCTCCCTTGGTATAGTACTTGTATAACAGCTGTAACATTGGGAGGAATTTTCCATTTTTCAGTGAAAATGTTTTAGCAAGTGAATTTCTCAGTGCTTTATCCATTTTTGTGTTGATTATGCAACCAGGCTCTTGAATGCCTTTCTCAGGGAATTGCGTGCCTGGAGAGATGAAAATGCTCCCCATTGTCAGGACTTTCTAGAGTATACATCTCTGCAGCACATTTAAACCTCAGCAGCACATCAGAGGATCAGATGTTATGGGGAAAAGGCAAGAATATGGAGTTGAGGATCGTCAGATCAGCCATGATCTCAGCGAATGGTGGAGCAGACTTGATGGGCTAAATACTCTATCTTTGATCCTGTGGTCCTCAGGTCACTTCAGACATTGTAACTCATAGATTGGTCCTTACACCTCAACAACCACCTCATCCTTCCAAATTACTATCCCCTTCTGACCTCTATTCTTCTTACTCACTCTCTGGGAACACTGCATCATCTCTCCTGCTGATGCATCATCACTAATTGTTCCTCCATCCACTTCCATCATACTCCTCAACTCCTCCCTTTGTCTTATAGGAAAAATTGCCCTAGACCTGGACGAGAGGTCTGGGACTGGTGAGGTGGTGGTTGGAGACATCAAACTGCTCACTCTTTATGAGAAATAAATATTGGATTTGGCCAGAGACCAGCAAGATCACTCGTGTGAATGCAGGGTTCTCAATGACGACCCAACCCAGTGACCTTCACTGGGTTTTGCTATACTGCTATTCATTTATCACCAGTGGTAACTCATTCTCAATCTGCTCAAGTATTTATCCCTGTTTGATAGCTAAGGCCTTCAGTTCTCTTCTACAGGCAGTAACATCTCCCTTTAAACCTCCACAAAGAGGTTGAGAATGATCTCCAGCTCCATCTTGGAGGAAGAAGTCACTGAACCCTCAGAGAATGTGCTAGCAAGATTTTCATCTGCACTCTCCAACAGTTCAAAGACTTTCATCTGGTGGCTACTCTTTCTAGATTAAACTCAGGAGCACAGTCTGGTGAGCAAATTATTTTCAAGTCTCTGCAACTGGTCAAGGAAGAAATGCCCAGGTCTCTCTGACCATTTAAGGATGGTCGGAGACCAGGCTTTTTCCACTAGTTGGTAGCCCTTAGAATACATTCAGCAAAGTAATGGTGCCTCGATTGTTTCTGAGCTCTAACCAAATAGGTTCAACTCTTGACCCCTCCCTGACATCCTCTTTCCCCAGCACTGTAATGTTTTGCTTACCCATTAGAGCTATTTTTCTTTCTCTATCTTTCCCAAACATCTTGAATTGAGGAATATTTAGAATGCATCTTGTCCTTTTGAACCAGATCTCCAATATTATATTTACACTTGACTATCCACCTGAAGGTTGCCAAGCCCATTTATCATACACTGTATTCACATGCATGCACATTATTCCCTAATTTAGACTTTATTGTCCTCCTTCTTACTCTAGCTCCACCTAATATCTTAATATTTCCTACCTTACTGTTATTTATTTTTCTCAATCCCCTGTGCATCTCAGTATTCTTCTCTAATATGATATCCTTGCTCCCATAGCACTACCAGTTTAGCTCAAACCATCCCCCAAAGCACCAACAAATCACCTGCCAAGGGCATTGTTCAGGTGCAACTTATCTGGCCTGTACAGGCCCCATTTCCCCAGAAAATTCACAATGGCCGAAGAATCTAAAGCTCTCCTCCAGCTATGTATTGATTGGCTTTGCCTTTCTATTTCTATGCTCATTTCCATGTGGTTCTGAGAGGAATCTGAAGATTACCTTCCTTGAGTTACATCTTGCTAGTTTATTTTCTAACTCCCTAAACTCTGCTTGCCAGGCCTCATGCCTCCTTCAAGCAAAGTAATTGGTACAGAGATGTCATGGCTTCATACTCATGACAGAATGTTTCATAGCCATTCACTGACATTCTTGACCCTGGCATAAGAGGGGGAAAGATATGTTGGACTCAATTATGCATGTCCAGAAGCTTCTGCCTATTTTCCTCACTATTGAATACCTAATAGTATTGATTTTCCAATCTTCGCCCTGCTCTCTGCGCAGCTGAGCCAGTCACCAGGCCAGGGGGTACAGTTTGCTGAACATGACAGAGGAGCTATCATTCTCACTAGTATTCAGAATGGAACACTGGTCAGAGAATGAGATGTACTCAGGGAACTCCTGCACTATCAATCTTCTTGATTTTCTGGAAGTAACTCATGGCCTCTCTTCCCAGCATAGGCTTAAGTTGTTGTGTGATCACAGCTATCCACAGAACACTCAGCCTTGCAGATTAACCAACCAATCAACAACTCTTCTTGCACAAGTCGTTATCTAGGACGTGAGAAGTGTCCTGCAGTATTCGTATGGAGCAGGATGCACACATGCCCATCTGATCTGCGCTGATATCCCTCTGTTAGAGTTGTTTTTTACCACCTTAAGAAAGGACTCTCTGGTATTCAAGCAGATGTTTCTCCTGTGTTGATGTCATTGTATTTTTTAAGAGTGGTTAACCAATGATTTTACATAACTCTTAGTGGTGAAAAATGTTAGATTTTAATTTACTATGCCTAAGATTGAGTTGACTAATTGAGCATTAAATTCAATTATATGCTAAATTATCAAACAGGCTTCAGCTTTTATCTTTTTTTGGGTGATCAAATCTAAAACAAATAGCTTCTATTTCATTTTTTGCTATCTAGTTAGTACCTTGCTTAAACTATTAACTTTAATGAATGCCTTTGTATCTACTCTGCACTATAACTCTTGTTAACGTACTTTCTGATGTAGTTGGCTCGATTGAAATTATGAATTTCTTAGTTGCTAATTTGGAAGAATGCCCTAGTTTAGAGATGAAAAAGACCTATTTGACAACCATTCACCTATCCGCTTTTTTGTGATGTTACATTTAGATATCTTTCCTTTTTTTGAATATGGTTGCTCATTCATTCTGTTCTGAAGCTCTTTATATCGATTGCTGTCATTATATCTTGCTCCTGGGCTCACGCTGTCCTTCAACCGCTCTTTACATCAGCCTGTCTTATTATTCCCGACACCTGGTCTCATTCTGCTCTGCACCTACTCTCTATGCCCAATGGTCTTTCTATGTTTCCGCTTGATGGCCCTGTTCAGTTCTACCACTACATTTGAAACTCACTAATCCCACTTTTCTGTCTGCCAGTCTTGCTCTGTTCTGCCCTACATTTTTACACTCGATGGTCTGTTTGTGTACAATATGCTCCTGTGTGTAATATTTACACATTACCAATGAGGTGCTTACAAAAAATCTATCATTATGATAGACAGCCTTAAGGCTTCAGAGCAGGACAGAGTTGGCACTGCCAGTGGTGATAAAGGTAACAGCAGTCAGGAAGTTCTTTACTTTGGGATCTTTCCATAGGTTTTTCACAGTTGGGATCTTACAGTTCAAAATTCACTGCTAAAGAAGGGAAGCCATTGACATTTGGCATGCTAGCAGAGGAGGATACATTGAAATTTCTCTTTCCAAGGAGAAACAAGGTGAATGGGCTCATGTCTTCACCAGGACAGCAGACCTCCCCATGGTACAAGGTGCAATTAACTACACATATGCTGCTTACAGATGCCTACTGAAACGTCAAAGCTTTCCATTGTCAATTGCTGTTTCTGTGTAAAGACGCTCCAATTTTCATGCAGGTGTATACCTTGTATCCTGGCAACAATCAAAATGCTTTTGTTCCACATTAGTCAAGTATACCATCTGTATTTAAGCTTAAAAGGGGGTCGTTACTGAGTAACAAGTGCTATCTGACCATCTGACTCATGCTTCGAGTCATATTGCCACAGGAATATCATTGAGGAGACCATTAAGGGACTCAAACAATGGTTCTGTTACCTGAACTGTTCTGAAGAGTCTCTGTGTACCCGTTAATGCATGCAGTGCCATTCATTGGTTTGGTCTTCTTTGTCCAAAGAATCTCACCATCAGGAGGCATAGCGTTTTCTGGTAGGCATATGTTGAGAAACTGAGGAGAAGAAAGAGAGGGAATAGGAGAAACAAAAATAGAAAATGCAACCAATGCATTGCCTCTTTGCCTGCACTGACTGTAATCAGTTTGTTTGTCTACAGTATCATTGAAATCGACAACAGCTCCCTAATTAACAATAGCTCCACATTTTACCATCCATCCATTACTGACTATTGCAGCATCCTTTTTACCACAGTGCTGAAATAGCCATAACAAATTATTTCAAGCTTGGGAATCGCGAGAGTATGTGTCATGAAAGTGAAGTCAGGCTTGACAAGGAGCATTCGGTAGATGCACACCATCATCTTCAATCCTTTCAATCCTACCTCTTGCATTCATGATCACTCCAGTGATGGTCAGCATTGTCTCCCCTGTTCTGTCCTGTACTATTCTTTGTTCTTTGGTTTTTTTAATTTAATTTTGAGACTGTGAGAGTCAGCTGTCTCTCTCAAACCCTCCACTCTCTTTAAATTGTCAGACTGCTTGTCTGATATCCAGGCTGGAATGTGCAAAGATTTCCTCAACTGAATATTGAGAAAAACATTTTATTTCTTTCTTTTATTTATTTTTGTGTTTGGAATCATTGATTTTTCTCGACAACATTCAACTGTACATACTGACCTCCTGCATTTTATTCTCTATGTCCAGGAACAGAGTAAGATCATGCAGTTGTGCCTATCTCCCATCTGTCAGTTAAGCCCCAAATGGTCGTGCAGGAGAAAGGAAGTGTCTGTGTCTGTGTCTGTGTCTGTGTGTGTGTGCAACATATTCCTGTGGATGGGGAAGGTGGAATATGAAGGCTATCCTGCAGGAACAAACATAACTCCTCTTTTGGAGGCGCTCCATTTCCATTGAGGGCATCATCCCAAAATTGTAATCCCAATTTGTTACTCTCCTGACCCCCCCAACCCCCAGAACTTAAACCCTCACCTGCCTTTGTATGGTACATGATCCTTCCCTGACCAAAAACCACAGATTTTCTGAAGAAGGGTCCAGACCCGAAACGTCAGCTTTCCTGTTACTCTGATGCTGCTTGGCCTGCTGTGTTCATCCAGCTCTACACCTTGTCACCACAGATATACTGTCACCTGTCCCCACATTGTCTTTCCTCTGGTGCTCCCTTGTAACCCCTGGGGTCCCTTGCTACTTTCTTCTGCAATAGGAACTTCTTATCTCTGAGGAATGGAAGGGTTTCAGCTCATTAATAACCCCCACCCCATTCCCCACTCATATTATTGGTACAGGGCAGCCTTTTTAAATTTGCCCCCTCCTAGCTGACTTTTCTATTAAAACTGATAACTGCCTTGTGTTGTACACCTCTGCATCTTCTATTCTTTCAAGCAAATAAAAGAAATATTGTGAATACCATAAACATGAAGTAAAAATAGAAAGTTATACAAAGAATTTTTTGGTCAGGAAATATCTATGCTGAATGTTTCAAGCTGATCATTCTGTTTTGGTCAATTGTAGGACTATCAAGACTGCTGTTTATTATAATGTGAATTTACTATTATCAGTTAAATGCCAATGCATAGGAAAAATGCCTGACATAATTGTGAACAGAGGTGGATACAGGTAATTAAGGAAATATTTTACCACTATAAGAAGCTTCTGAAATAATTACAAGTACATGTCTAATTCTTATCTTTATTTGTAAGCTTTTTAAACTTCAACATAATCCTTTCAAGCTGTTACGGCCAAAAAAAAAAAATTCCATGCTAAAACGCAAGCTTCTTTTGGCATTTCAGCCCAAAATCCCATGGCTCTGTAACAGCAGCTGTTCATTCACATTGATACTTTCCAGTCTGTACTGGCAGATTGGCATTGCCATCTCTCTCAAAACCTCCACTCTCTTTAAATTATTAGATTGCTTATCTGACATCCAGGTTTGGATGAGCAGAAATTTCCTCAACTGAATATTGAGAAAACCATTTTATTTCTTTCTTCTATTTGTTTTTATTTTTGGAGTCTTGATTTTTTTTTTTAGACAACATGTAACTGATCTCCAGCATATATTCTCTAGCTTCAGGCTCATAGTTGTGTCTTGCAGTCTCCAACTTAAATGAAAAATACAAAGAACAATACAGGATAGGAACAGGTCCTTTGGCTCACCAAGACTGCACCAACATGTGATGCCTTTCCAAAAGAAATACCTTTTGCTTCTGCGATCCATGTCATTCTATTGCCTGTCTGTTTATATATCTGTCAAGATGTCTCTTGAATATTGCTATTGTATCTAACTCCACCACCTCCTCTGGCAGTGCATTTCAGGCACTTAACACCCTCTGTATAAAAAAAACTTGCCCCACACATCTCCTTTAAACTTTCTCCCTTTTAACTTAAATCTATCTCCTTTTAATAATTGACACTTCTACCTTGGGAAAAAGACTCCGACTATCTATTTTATCCATGCCTCTCATGTAAACATCTATCAGGTCAGCCCTCATCCTTCAATGTTCAAGTGAAAACAAACCAAGTTTGTCCAATCTCTCCTCATAGCTATTACCTTTTAGACCAGACAACACCCTGGTCAACCTTTTCTGTGCCATCTCAAAAGCCTCCACATTCTTCTGGTGAGCAGAAATGTACACCGTATTCCAAATGTGGCCTAAATAAAGTTCTATGCTGTAAAATGACTTGTCAATTTTTATACTTTATGCCCTGACAGGCACTTAACACCCTCTGTATAAAAAAAAACTTGCCCCACACATCTCCTTTAAACTTTCTCCCTTTTATGCCTTAGTGTCATCTATTTTCTAAGGGTCTGTACCCCTTTGCTCCCTGTCCATCCATGTACCTGTCCAGATACATCTTAAAAGACACTAACGTGTCTGCGTCTACCACCTCCGCTGGCAACGTGTTCCAGGCACCCACCACCCTCTGCGTAAAGAACTTTCCACGCATATCTCCCGTAAACTTTCCTCATCTCCCTTTGAACTCATGACCCCTAGTAATTGAGTCCCCCACTCTGGGAAAAAGCTTCTTGCTATATATATGACAAACAACAGGGGGTCCAGCACTGATTCCTGTGGAACATTACGGGTCACAGATCTCCAGTCAGAAAAATACCTTTCCACCACTGGTGACTGGTTGTCAGTTCTGCTTTTCTCCTATTCACTCTGCGCCAAAATTCACAATTCACAATTGTAGCATTTAAATGGCCTACAGTGCTGTCCCATATTGACTTCATCACAGTAAGCAATATCAGACAGGGAACCCCTCAGTTCTACGGCTCTAGTTACATTACAACAAATACATCTTGGATATTGGTCTGCCCTATCCAGTTGTAATTCCAAAATATGCTGACAAGTGTGGATAAAATCCTGGATGCGTCCATCATCTGCCTTGGAAAACAATTCTTTTGTTCTCTCTTTGAAAAATTGGAGCTATAGGTTTAAAAAAACATAATATTTTAAAAATATTTACTTGATCTTTCAGAGTCCTGCCCAGTTCATAAGTATAGACATTTACGCTTCAGAATCCATCCCTTTAAGAGTTACTTGCCTCATCTCAGTAATCTTCATTCCATTGCTAGACTTCTAACAGGTTGGAATTGAGGAAAACATGTTATTTCATGTTTTCCTCATGTTATTTCAACTAATGTGTTAATTCATCTCTGTTATCCTGTCAAGCACCCACATTTCTCTGGCACTTACATGCTCTGTTCTGATTCTCACTGTTGGTTCCGTACCTCTTTCTTGTAACTTGACTCATCAAAGGTTGTTAGCCACTTCATTTCTTGCAAATCATGACATTTTAATAGCTTTAAATAAAGGTGACAACACCCTGTAGTGGCATTTTTTGCCACTTAATGTGATTGTGGTTGATGGAACAATTCAATGTCTTTAACCCACATTATCCCCATAACCCTTTATGTCATTAGTAGTCAGCAATCTATCAAACTTCTACATTAAAAATACTCAAAAGACTGAGCTTCCAAAGCTGTCTGGGGTAGACAATTCCAAAGATTCAGAACCCTTGCCATAAAATAATTTCTCTTTACCTTGGTCCTAAATGAGATTCCTCTTATCTTTAAATTGTGCCCTCTGGTTCTACACTCCATTATCATCTGACCTGCATCTATTTGTTTATCTAAGTATTTCATAGGAAATTCTTTATAGGTAGGTAATGCTCATAAATAGTACTTTATGAAAGTGGTGTGATGACAGTCTTAAGACTTTTCAAACTAATTCTTTATTTACATTATACTAACCGTATACGTTCGAACTAAACATAAGGTCTAAGCTGTTTATCCTTTATTCAGAGTCCTTCCATCATCATGTGGTCATGGCTTCATTATTTGCACAACTTATCCCCAGGTACGTGCCCAAAAGTAAATCCTTCGCTCTACATCCTTGATATGGTTAGACATTTATAGTAAGGTTAGGGTTAGAATCAGGGTTAACTGCAGGGTTATCTGAGCTTGGTTTCTTCAGAAAGGCAAAGCACAGCATCCATCCAAGAGTTCCATCAGAGTGCTGGAGTGCTGGGAAGAAAGCTGGACATGTTTCTTTTTTTACAACACTATCTTCAGAGGATGAGTTTGACAGTCAAGCGTGAATATTAATGAATGGATCAGCGTGAGTGATAGTGGTTTGGCAGTTGTGAAATTAGCTAGGAGTTATGAATTTTTATGTTCAACATTTCCTGGGTAACTAATCAGGTAACGACATTGGAATTGGAGACTTTTACAGAGAGTATTGGGAAACAGGAGAATTTCCCACTGGAAATTCAAACTTCCTGGACAGTTTCCACAGAGGTCAGCTCATTGGAATTTTCCATGAGGTCTTTGAGCATATATTGAGCTGAGCACAATCCAGAGACCAAACGATTTTGGCCATTAAATCCATTTTGGATCATTTTTCCAAATAGTTCTGTCATTTGGTTACTAACCCAATTTCCAATGGACTAGTTGCTTCTTCAGATGGGATCAGACGTTCAACCAAGCAGTATCCTGTCCTCTTCTCTGGTGGTAGGAGTGGCTGATTGGTGGAGGTGCTAGAGAAAGAGCCCTGGATAGAGTCATAGAGATGTACAGCATGGAAGTAGTCCTTTTGGTCCAACTCATTCATGCCGACCAACTATCCTAAATTAATCTAGTCCATTTGCCAGCATTTGCCCCATATCCTTATAAAGCCTTCCTATTTGTATACTCATCCAGATGCTTTTTAAATGTTGTGCTTGTACCAGCCTCCACCAGTTCCTCCGGCAGCTCATTCCATACACAGACCACCCTCTGTGTGAAAAAGTTGCCACTTAGGTCCCTCTTATATCTTTCTCCCTCACTTTAAACCTATGCCCTCTAGTTTTGGACCCCCCTACCCTGGGAAAAAGACCTTGGTCATTTATCCTATCCATGCCCCTCATGACTTTATAAACCTTTAAAAGGTCACCCCACAGTCTATGATACTCCAGGCAAAATAGCCCCACCTTATTTAGCCTCTGCCTGTAGCTTAAACCCTCCAAACCTTGTAAATCTTTTCTGCATCCTTTCAAGTTTAACAATATCTTTCATATGGCAGGGAGACTAGAATTCAATGCAGTACTCCAAAAGCGGCCTAACCAATGTCCTGTATAGCCGCAACGTGACATCCAAACTCCTATACTCAGTGCACGGACCAATAAAGGTGAGTGTAGCAAACACTTTCTTCACTACCCTGTCTACCTGTGACTCCACTTTCAAAAAACATGAACCCACACCCCAGGGTCTCGTTGTTCAGCAACACTCCCCAGGACCCTACTATTAAGTGTCTAAGTCCTGCCCTGATTTGCCCTATCAAGATGCAGAACCTCACATTTATATAAATTAAACTCCATCTGCCACTCTTCAGCCCATTGGCCTGTCTTATCAAATTCCTGTTGTGCTCTGAGATAACCTCCTTCTCTGTCTACTGCCAATTTTGATGTTGCCTGCAAACTTATTAACTATTCCTCCCACGTTCACATCCAAATTTAAAAAAAAACAATGAGTTACTGCTTTCTGATGCTAGAAATGGGGAAGATGGGTTTGGGGAACGGTCAGGAAAATAGAAATCTGTCCTCAAAACTTGAAAATTGTGTCAGGATGAAGATGATCCCTCTGCATTGCACCATTAATATACTTTAGCTCTAGATGCCTCACTGAGTCAACTTCATTTAATTAGTACTGCATGTGGGTAGATTTGAACTATTAATTGTGAAATGAGTTGCGGCTGGCCAAGCTTATTTCACTTGGATACTTTGTATTCATCTGAGACAGGATTCTTTCCTTTGAACAGTCTGGGATTGTTTCCAATCCAATTCTCAGAGTCACAGAAGAAATGTAGTGATGCAGTGTAGCATACAGATCTTCTTGCCTCATTCACTGCTCTTTTTTTCCTTTGATACACTATCGCATGATAAAATGGCCATGATGTCATCTATATCTTGGGAATTATAAACGTACCAGGATGTATAACTTCATCATATTTAACAGTATTGCAGAATTATAGTTTTATTTTTTCTTCTAATATTGGTACCATGTTATATTTTTTAGCAATAAGACTTTTTCTAATTTTTAATTCTCATTTAAATAATCTTCATAGTTTAATTCTTTGGTGTAAAATATCACTTTATAATGTCAGCCTTGTAAAAGGAAACTGTCTGAAGCATCTTACAATTGCTTTGTAAACTAATATACTGTTCCAAATATTTACATATGATACTCAAGGATCAAAATGTATTTTTTTATTCAGTTTTAATTTTAAGGCTGCTATAAGCAACAAAACAACTTTATTGTTATGTTACATTATGTTTTATAGTTACATTGTTTCTGATGTTATTTAAGAAGGATGACAACCTATAACAATGACAAACAATCCAAACAAATGAATACCAAATCAGTACTATCATCAATTTCAATTAGATTTTATAGTTGCAATATAAACTATGCCAAATAAGGAGTAATCTAACAGAACTTAACACATTCAAGTACAAGTCTAAAGTTTTTTTTCTTGGTAATGTCTGCAAATGAGATATAAAGTGTTTATCAACTGTCATTGTAATTTGTCTTCTTTAAAACAGGTTAATGCCTCTGTTTTATAACGGGCATAACAAAATCATAGGACCTATATCTACAGTAATGGTCCTGAAAGGGTTAATTTTGAAACCGCATCAGATTCCATCCAATCCAACAATAGTACATTCTTGGGATGGATAAAAAATAGTCTAGCATGAGGTCCTAATAGTCTTTGCAATCATGCATAACTAGTCAATATAACTTGTGCCTATATCTACCATGTGATAAACTACGTCTAACTGTGAAGATAAACATCTCTTCTTGTTAAGACTCAATTGTGGTTTATACTCTACCATTGTTAATTAGATGGACCTTTAGAATCAGTATAGAAAGGAGGGTACTTCTTAGGGTCTGTATTATTAATTTTGTTTAATTTGGTTGTTTATAAATTATGAATAGGGCAACACCCTAATCAGCCATATGTGGCCAGTGATTGGTACCGTTGCATATGGTAGCCTATAATTGTTCATCCAATCCTGTCAGAAACAACAAATTAGAGAAATGAGTAGTGATATGGGTAAAATAGATTGCATATCACAATCAGTTTGGGTGGTAATTAGAAATAGCAAGGGAAAGAAGTCATGGGTGGGAGTCATCTATAAGCTCTGCAAGAGTTGCCTCAGTGTAAAATAGAGTATAAATCAGGAAATGACAGAGGTGCGTAAGAAAGACACCACAATTGTCATCATGATTTTAATCTGCATGTTGGCTGGACAAATCAAATGAGCAAGGTAATGTGGGAGACAGATTTGTACAGTGTATTGGATTGTTTCTTAGTGCAGTACATTGTACAACCTAACCAGGGATAGAACAATTAGATCCAGTAATGAATAATTACGTAGGATTAATGAGAGATCTCATCGATACAGATTGTCTAGGGAATAGCGATCACAATGTGGTTGAATTTCAAATTCAGTTTGAAGGAGTGTAACTCAGGTGTCAAACCAGTATCCTGAATTTTTGTAAAAAAAGATAAATGCAGAGATATGAAGAAAGAGTTATCTCAAGTGAGCTGGTAAATAAATAGACTAAGGAGAATATCAGTAAATGAAAGTAGCAGATGTTTAAGCAGATATTTCATAATGCCCAGCAAACATTTATTCCAGTTTTACAGAAATACCCAATGTGAGCAATGGCCTGCTTATGATTAACAACGATGGTCAAGTGGAGAATTCAAATAGACACCAAGGCATACAAACTAATGGGAGGCCAGAGACTTTTTTTGGGATTGTTTTAGGAGTCAGCATTGGATGACAAAATTGTTGATGAAAGTAAATTAGCAAGAAATATAAAAAAGAACAGCAAGAGCTTCTACAGGTATATAAAAAGAAAAAGTGTAACTAAAATGAGTATGGGACACTTGGATGACATGACTGAGGAATTGGTAACAGGAATAAGGAAATAGCACATAATTTAAACCAATATATTACATCAGTCTTCCCAGTGGAAGATATCGTAAAACTCCCAAAGATAATAGATAGTCTGGCATTAATGGAAGGAAATATCTCATAACCGTCTTTAACAGGAGGGACAAATTACTTGACGAACTAATAGGACTGAGGCAGACAAGTCGCCAGGACTTGATAGCCAAGGGTTTTAAATGTAGTGGCTACAGAGATAGAGACAGCATTGATTGAAATAATCCAGAACTCACTGGATTCTGACAGGGTTCCATGGGACTTTAAAGCTGTTAATGTGACTTCCCTGTTCAAGAAAGGAGGGAAACACAAAGTAACAAATCATAGGACAATCAGTCTAACATTATTCATTGGAAAAATGCTAGTGTCTATTAATAAGGAAGAAAGAGCGGGATATTTAGAGAAGCTGAATAAAATATCACAGTCAATATAATGTTGAAAGGGAAATCATGTTCAACACATTTTCTAAGAGTTCTTTGAAGATACAACAGAGTTGATAAAGGGAGTTTAAGTAGGTGCATTCTATTTGGATTTCCTCAAGTATTCGAAAAAGTGATAAACAAAAGATTATTACATAAGACAGGAGGAATGCCTAACACACGGAAGACAGAAATTTGCGATTAACATGTCTTTTTCAGATGGAAATATATGACTATTACAGTGCCACAAAGGTTGGTCCTGCGGCTACAATTATTTACCATCAATATCAATGACTTGGAGGTGGAAGCAGATCGTAATGTATCCAAATTTGCTGATGATATTAACATAGCTGGAAGGACATGTTTGTGATGGACATAGAGAATCTGCAGGGAGAAAGATAGATTGAGTAAATGGGCAAAAGTTTGGCAGATGGGATTTAATGCAGAAAAGTGTGAGATCATGCACTTCGGTAGGAAGAATCAAAAAGAAGGCTCTTAGTTAAATGGTGAGAGACTCTAAAAATGTACAGCACAGAGGGACCATGGTATTGTTGTGCATGAAACATAAAAAGTTAGCATGTAGGTGCAGCAAGTAATTAAAAAGGTATCAGAGATAAAAGTTATTGCAGATGCTGGAGAATCCGAGATCGTGGGGCTGGATGAACACAGCAGGCCAAGCAGCATCATAGGAGCAGGAAATCTTGATGTTTTGGGCCACGACACCTCATCAGAAATGGGGGAGGGGAAGAGGGTTCTGAAATAAATAGAGAGAGAAGGGGAGACGGATAGAAGATGGATAGAGGAGAGGATAGGTGGAGAGGAGGCAGACAAGTCGAAGAGGTGGGGATAGAGCCAGTAAAGGTTAGTGTAGGTGGGGGGGTAGGGAGGTGATAGGTCAGTCCAGGGAGGACGGACAGGTCAAGGGGGCGGGATGATGTTACTGGATAGGAGATGGGGGTGGGGCTTGAGGTGGTAGGAGGGGATAGATGAGAGGAAAAACAGGTTAGGGAGGTGGAGATGAGTTGGGCTGGTTTTGGGATGCGGTTGGGGGAGGGGAGATTTTGAAGCTTGTGAAATCCACATTGATGCCATTGGGCTGCAGGGTTCCCAGGCTGAATATGATTTGCTCTTCCTGCAGCCTTTGGGTGGCATCACTGTGGCATTGCAGGAGGCTCAGGATGGACATGTTGTCTGAGGAATGGGAGGGGGAGTTGAAATGGTTTGCGACTGGGAGGTGCAGTTGTTTGTTGCGAACTGAGCGCAGGTGTTCTGCAAAGCGGTCCCCAAGCCTCCCCTTGGTTTCCCCGATGTAGAGGAAGCCACAACGAGTACAGCGGATGCAGTATACCACATTGGCAGATGTGCAGGTGAACATCTGCCTGATGTGGAAAGTCTTCTTGGGGCCTGGGATTGGGGTGAGGGAGGAGGTGTGGGG
>JAHRHZ010000289.1:27805124-27868678 GCA_024137785.1 Ginglymostoma cirratum | reverse complement strand
GTCAAGTTTTCCTGCTCCTGTGATGCTGCTTGGCCTGCTGTGTTCATCCAGCCCCACGATCTCTAATTAAAAAGGTAAATGGAATGTTGATCATTATTGCTATGGGTTGAAGCTTAAAGGGAAGTCTTGTTACAGCTGTACAGGGTGTTGCTGACACCACACCTGGAGTACTGATATACAGGTTGGGAATCCTTTATCTGAAAACCTTGGGACCAATTAGATCTGAGAAAAAGGATCCACAGCAGTCTTTTTGGGTCTGTTTGTGTCCTTTGAGGAAAAAATAACTTTGCTTAAGCCAAACAGATCTGAATGGACCGAAAAGCGAAGGTTTTCCCAATGGACACAAATTAACCTTACCAGACCTGCAGACATGTTGAGTTTGACATTTTGGCAAAAAAAACTTTGCTTTTCGGTCTGTTTGGGTCAACTGAAGTCTTTATCAAAAAGACCTGAACTCATACATCTATAGGTCTATGCAGATCAACTTCTGAAAAGACCTTCAGTTTTTAAGTCTTTTCGGTTTTCAGACATATGGATAATGGATACCTAACTTGTTCTGGCACTGGAGACTGTTTGAAAGAGATTCACTGACTGATTCCTAGGATAAAGGGGTTGACTTATCAAGAATGCCTAAACTCACTGAAGTTCAGAAAAACAAGTGGTTATCTCATTGAAACATACAAGATTCTGAAGGGACTTGACAGGGCAGATGTTAAGATGTTTCCACTAATGAGGGAATCTCAAAATTGGGCAAATAGTTACAGAATATGAGGACATTCATTTAAAACTGAGATGCAAAGGAATTTCTTCTTCCAGAGGGCAGCAAATATATGGAATTCTCTATCCTAGAGATGTGAGGAGGATAGATCATTGAATAGATGGAATAGATAGAAAAGTAACATTGTATTTTCACAAAAAGATACAAAGTGAGAAGTTTTCACTACTGCAGCAGTCTTTTGAAGCCTTCTTCCTCAACCAAAGCCGCTCGAAGAAGGTAAGATGAGTTCTGATGTAATACTTAAATGAAGAAAATCAGTTAAAAAGAAGAGCAAAGGATACAGCAGGCCTAGTGATGAGAAGCCGACAGGCTCAGGAGCCTGAATACCTCTCCCCTGCCGCCTAGTCTATAAAGAGGAGGTGAGTAGATTTTTAAAATTTGGGGAGTTGAGGAACTGGCGCGAAAGAAAAGTTGAAGCCTCAAACAGACCAGCAATTATCTCATAGAAAGGCAGGGCAGGCCTGAGGGGAAAAGGTCCTACTCTTGCTTCTATTTCTTATATACTTGTCAGTGATAGAGATATAGGGGTAGGCTAAATGTTTAGGAAATGCTCTCCTCATTCCGACATAAATGAGACAGCTGAGCACACCTCTGCTTGGCTTTAATTTTTCTGCTGATGGAGTCTAATTGTTATGAGGTGAGATATGCACCCCTTTTCAAAAGGAAGTCCAAGCTCACACAACAGCTGGTCAATTGTGAGGCAATTGCTCTACAGTGCCAACAGCGCAACAGAGAGTGGTGGCCACTGTTGGTACTGCAGCTAGACCAAGAAGGAGGCTTTCAGTGTTGAATCCAGAGCTCTAGGTAAATCTGGCATCTCACGCAGGATAAGCTGACAAGCTCCACTGATTGATAGGGGCGAGGTGTCGAGGGCATTTTGGACAGGACAGGGGAGATTGGGTGGACACAGGGAGGGAAAATTGTGGTGGGGGAGTGACTCTAATGGGCATGGGCGTCCCTGAAAAGGAGGCATGCACTTTGCCTGTCCACAGGGACAAACCCATTGGGTTACGTGTTGGCTGCCGCTTTTCCTCACTATCTATTAAATCTTGGCATTAAACTTCTACTCAAGATCCTCAAGTGGGTCATGAGCAGTCAGCTGACCTGAAGCCTTGCTACCCATTTGTAAATTTACAGAGGAGGTGGATGGCAGGTAGGTCAGTGAAGTGCATGCTATCATAGCATGCTATACAATTTTATTTGTCAATCTACCTACATTCTGGAGCAGAGTGATTCATTGAATCCACCCCAAAGAGTCGGTACAGGTCTGAAAGAAGCCATTCAGCCCTTCAAGCCATGTCAGTTCTCTGTAGAGTGATTCATTCAGTCCTATTCCCCATTATAATCCCATAGCCTTTTAAGCTTATTCCCCTCAAGTGCCTATCCAACTTCTATTTTTAAAAAATCAATGATCATCTCTACCCTGTGAGTGGTAAGTCCTTACTTTCCCCCTAGTAAACCTTAGCTGTAATCTTAAATCTTTGTGCAATGATCCTAATGTCTTAATTTTCCTTCTTATCAAATTTTCGATCTTATCAAAGCCCTTTAACAGATCTTTCCTCAAGTTCCTTTACACCGAGCAGAAGACCTGTTCCAGCCTAATCTTGTTGTTTCCTTTGTCCCTGGCACCATTCCAGTAAGTTACCTTTGTACATTCTTAAGGACCTTCCCATTCTCCCAAGAAACTATAATAAACAAATTATTCCCAATTCATATTGCATTACATTGTGAATTTAACAGTTTGGATGTTGTACCAATACTTCATTGTTCCACAGGGGAAAGGCTCACAGCCAGAATGTACAATATAAGCAGATTTATTATTGATATTTTGCAGCATTGTTGCCAGTATTATAAAGCCCAACTGAGAAACAGTATTCTCCTTTACAAACCCCTATTCAAACTATTTTACAGGAAGCATCAAAAGATTCTAGCAATAAGGTTCTACTTTATTGAAAATTCCTGTGTCATTTTCTATATTGTGTTCCAGTAAAATCCTATCATCTGTCACAATATTTTTAGGTGTTCTTTTATCATAACTAATGTAAAATCTGCCTTTCTGTCATATGATGCCAACACAGTACCACGGACTTCAAACACACAATGACAGCCGTTGTATACAACGTTGTCAGCCAGAAGATTCATAAGTAATTTAACATCGCAACCCTTATTAAGGCATTTTTATTACAGATTCTTATAATCTTACAAAGACCATTCCAACACCACTTGTATTTCTTACTGGTATGCATTTTCCATGCAATTTCTTGAGAAAATTAATACTTCTGACAGGACGATTTATGATGCCAGTTGATTCTTAAATAATTAGCCAGCACCTGATTTTGGCAATGTTATAGGACAGTGAAATGTATCCAAGATATTGCTTCAAACCTGGTAAACAGCTAAACTGATGGAAAACTTAAACCTGTTTGAGTTTGGCAAGTTCATATTGTGATGAAATCCATTCCTCACATTCTGTGAGAATACAAAATTTACATATGAAGCAGTTCCAAAAGTTGCTAGGTAGCATTAATTAATTCTACTCTGAAATAGGAAGCAGTCTGATTGCAAGCTTTTTAACAGAAGAAGAGTTTTACAAAGAAGAGTTTTTTGGTCACTGGAACCCAGCCGCAGGGTTACTTTCTCTTGGAAATCTGTAGAAGAATCGAAGATACATATCTGTGTAGTGCTGCATGAACACCTAACAAAACTGCAAATATCAAAGGAAAGCTTTGCAGTTAGCATGAATATTTCCCCTTAATTGTGATGCCAACCTTGATCTTTACTACTTGGACTGGGGTTCAATCTCCAGATGTCTGTCTTATCTGGGTCCAACATATTGAGAGATTGGGCTATGACAAACAAACACAAAGTACATACCAATTCCATTATTCAAGCACCCCAAATGTATTAGGGAAACATCTTTTAATTAACACATTATTTAGAGCCAGAATGAGTCTAACAGATAGTATGACTCTATTATTCAAACGAGGACTGCAGAGGGAAAGCAGATTAGAGCGAGGAAAACCTAGAAATACCAGGGACACGCAGAGGTCCTGACAAATTTAATAACAGTCCCTTTGTGATATTTGCTGCATGTATTCTGCTGGCACTAGGCCAAGTTGACCAACAGGAGGCAGCAGTATGGGGTATTGCCAATCATGTGAATGGAGTGAGGCTTAAAGCTTCCTTGGAACACCAGGGGGAGTACTTCTATTTCTTCTGCTCCACAAGGAGCGCTGTGAAAAGCACTTGTGGAACCAGCAGTTCCTACCTCCGCTTCCCCCCTGGGTTTCCTGAGCCTCGAGAAACTCGGTGGGCCTTTGTTAACTTTGAATCATGCTCCTGCTTGTGCTGTCAGAGATATATTTAAATATGCCAACAAGATTTTCCACCTCTTGAAGTTGGGTGAACAAAGCAGAATGCTACTCACAGCTGTGAAAGCAGTGATCAGTGGATTGCAGTGAGTTGATCATTCCCAGTTTTTTTAATGCTGCCCAGTTCAAATATCTATAATTATTATGAATGTGGAGGGGATGGTGATTAATATTGAGGCATGTATATCATGTACTTTGTTGACCTCAGTACTCTCTGTTGCAGTCAACTGAATCTTGATGAGTAGCAGCTCCACAGAATCAAGTATTATTATTATTGGCATCATTTAGTTACACATAGGACTTTATTCAGCATCAAATGCATTCCTGAAGAAAGATATGATATACTGGACTAATTTTAATCACGTAATTGTGGTTCAGGCAATCATATGGTACATTGTGCATAATAAGGTAAGCATTTACCGTGACTTTTCAAATCTCTTAGCATTTTCCCAATCATTAATGAAGCAGCACTCTTTGCAAGTACTGAAAAATGGCCCTGTTAACGAGACGCATTTGAGTACATCAAACAAAGTAGGGAAAAGACTTTTAGATTAATCATACGCTTGCTAGATGATAATTAATAATGAGCAGTAACCTTGATGGGATTAATCAATTTGCATATAAAAAGATGTCTGTAAACTTTGCAGGCAGGAAGTTTAAATCGTATTAATGGTCTTTTACATAATCAGCAATAAGTTATGGAATAATAAGGGGCAATAAACCACCTTTCTTTCAATTTAAATCTTAGATACAGCTGACAATACAAATGCACTGTTAAATATGTACGTATGATCACATATCCTCTCACGTACCTGCTTCACTCAGTGACATTCGCATAACATTGCCCTTGCTGTAGTTAGATGGAGACTAAACTATTCCAAGGTTGTACTGGCTGCCCTCACGTCTAGCATCATCCATAAACTTGAACTTAAAAGCATCTCTTCTGTCCAATTATTAACTTGTGCCAGCTATAGTTCCCATTCCACTATGTGGAAACCAACTGACCTACATTAGTTTCTGGTTAAACAGCAGTTCAGTTTAAACATTTTCACACATTGTTTTCAAATCCTCTTGCAATTCCCTATCTCTGTAATTTTCTCCAACTCAGTAACCCTCGGGGATCTTTGCCTTCTTCCAATTATAGTTTCTGCTGCATCCCTGATTTTGCATTTTGCACCATTGGTGGCTTTGCCTTCAGCTGTCTTCAGTGATGGAATTCTCTCCTTAAAATTCTTCACATCTCTTTCTCTTTCTCTTTCTTCTTGATGATCCTGTATCAAATCTACCTCTTTGAGTAATTTGTTGGTCATTCATTCTCATTCTCATCTGGCTTGGTGGCAAATTTTGTATGGTAATACTCCTGTAAAAAGCCTTGGAATATTTTAACCTGTTAAAATCACAACTGGCTGACTCATTGTTTTTTGGCAAAGTCCAATCTGCAGTGTATTTCACTGCGAGTCTTCATGGGTTTTCTCACCTTGTTTTACCAAATTCACCTCATTAATTACCTACCATGTCCCATGACAATTCTCACATCAAATTTCTGCTCCATCTTATTTCAGGCTTTCCTGAAGCAACTCACCCCTCAGTGAAAATCTGCTCCAAGAACAGCACCCCTTGTGCCCGTGCCATCTTTAAAATGTCACAGTACACCTGGTTAAGCACTGCATTTCAAACTTGCCTTATTTGTAGACAGTCAGCATTAAACCAAAGTAGGGAAATGAAAGATGGCATTGAGTTTCCTGGCAGGAACCTCTGCCTGGAGGACTGGCAGAGGCACACTATACTGGCCTGGTCTGAGGTCTCCAACTAAGTCAGTGCCATCTCTGGGCTGAGGAGTAATAGCCAATGATGCAGATAGAAGTTCCATGACCATCTCCACTCCATCAGGATAAGTGACTAAGTCTTCATTTTACCATCATACCGTCACTCTAACTATGCGACAACACCCATCTCCCACCAAAGCCCATGCCTCCGCTCTCTTACTGTTGCCTGCAGTGCAGATCACTCACTCTTTCCCCATCAGCCTCCCATACCACTAATCCTGCATGCCATCCAATCTGCTTACTCAGTTCTTTGGAACTCCTCGCCATCTTTCCAACATGCCCCAGTACTGACAACACTGCTACACCTTGTTAATATCCTGTCTTTTTTTCTCATGACAAGAGAAGACAGCCTCCAGGAAGACAAAGGAAACCTGTATGAGTGGACGGCCTCCTCACATCCAATGTTCTCACCTGCTATGAGGAATGAATCCTAGCCCTTGCAGGAAACTGATCCTGTGGGGACGTCAAGGCATCCATGACCTGCCAAATGATTCTCTACATGCCATTGTCTTTCTCCCATTAACTACATTATCACTCTCAAACATTGCACACCACTTCCAAACACAAGTTACAATGCCTTCTCTCTCTTTGGTCTTGTAGGTACCTCAAGCCTCCTGATGATGTCTGCAGAGATGCAACCAGCAGCAGAGGAACTGCTCTCCTCGGCTTCTAAGGACACAAGAACCAAGGTCTTAGAGGAAGCATCAGCAAGGCTGCCTCCTGCACATCCCATCAGCTGAGATACAGACACCCTGGTGGGAACCATAGGTGTAGAAAGTGTGGGTTCACAATTTGGTGGGCATCTCACAGCGACAGCTCCACAGCTGGCTGAGGAAGAAACAGCCCAGAAATGCCAGCTCTTGGAGGGCCTGCTTAGATTTGCCTCTGTGCAACACAACTCTGCCCTCTCTTGTCCCAGCCATTAGTCACCAGAACTAAAGGCATGGATTCAAGGTGACAGAGAGCCTTGACACCATTACGGGTGCCCTGTCCTCGCAGAGACAGGAGGCACCCAGTTTGAGGTGGAGCCACACACAGGCCCATTAGTGGTTTTCTTTCAAGACACTGAAGTGATGGCCAGACCGTTCAACCTTAACGTTCTCTGCGTTAGTTTCAGCTGCCCACCATCACTCTGCCTACCACCCCCCTACTCCTTGGACATTCAAGCCAAGTGGAGTCAACTTGCTTCTGGAAAGAAGATCCGAGTATCACAGACTCATCTGCAGGCCTACACATTGGCCCTTGGGATTGCCAAGCCAGCAGTGTAAATGGACAGAATAGGCCATCTTCACAAAAGCAGTGGAACCAGGGACTGCACTAAGACCAAGTGGGAGAGACAGAATGGGTACTTTGGTGGCATGGATGAAGAAGGCTTTTTTTCTAAATAGAATGTGTACATAAGTGTTTCTCCCAATGCACACCTTCCAGCTTGATGGAAGGTGAGGGTGACTATTTCTCTATCAGTGAATTCCAGCTTCAGTCTGTCTGAGTCAATATGTTCCGAGATACCTACTTTCCCAATAGCTCATCCAGTCAACTCCATAGGATTCACACTTTCCAATGTCTCCACCCAATCAATTGACATTTTTCCTACAAACCTACCTACCGTTTCCACCCACACCCTGGCTGGAATGGTTATTCATTGATCCCTGCACATTCCCCAAGTCTCCATTCCTCTTGAGGCCAGTCCTTCTGACTATGGACAACATGCAGTTCCCATTCCCGAAGACTAAACTGCTGAGGCCCATTGCCACATTTATAGCAGGGCTTGCCCTCCACCTCCAACCCCTTTAGTTTCTGATGGACTGAATGTGGCCCAACTCCCTTCCCAATATGACCGGATAGCTGGGGCAAGGCATGCCTTGATCGATTTCAGATGTCTCTATCATCCCCCCGGCTGCATTAGCCCTACAGTTAGATTTGTTCATGTAGAATCAATGGACTAACTATGGGCCCCTCCTTGGACACAGAGGTATGCACTGAGAACTCCTAACTGGACATCTGATTGTGGCCAGTGCCTTCGACTGGTATGGTAGGCTTCCCTTAATCTACTGTGTTGGGTACCCCTGACAGGGATCTCCGTGAACATTGCTGCTGTCTACTCTCTTCAGGGTTATATACATAGCTGTCACCTGCTTCGTGTGCAGTACGTTTGCCATGTAAACTTCTGGGATATGAAACAGGTGAGAGACTAACATAGCACACTGCCATATAGCACAATCCATGCTTCATGGACTGAGGACTTCCTAGCAGCAATGCCTGCTGCCTGTTTCTGTGACTGCACACAGTGGCATGGAACGGCAAGGCAGGGATGCTGAGAGGGCAGACAGATAGGAACTAAATGAGCGAGCACTAAGGGAGCAAGCGAACAGCTCAAGTTAAAGTTTAGTCCAGTCTGCTAACTGAGTGCAGATCCCCATGCACAAAGTGTCCCCTCTTCAGACTTTCAATGAAACTTGCTGAAAATTATTTTCCCAAGCAATACACTGACAATAGAGTGAATTTGGTGCTAGAGACATTGTTGATGTTAGTTCAATAGGTCATGATGACCCCAGTGCTTCTTGTAATTCTTTGCTCCTGAAAAGGGAAGATAGGATGAGTGGGGCACCATAATGGCATGTTGCATGGTAATGAGGGGAGTTTTGGAGAATAGCATGAGACAGATTGCTAGAGTTCACAAGAGGAATCCATTATGAGCAGTGCCAGAATTAACATTGAGCTGATATCTGGAAAATTTCAGTCCACAGTTTTCTAAAATGTTTTCTTCTTCCTTCTCCCTGGGTTTTGTAGGACAAAGAAAATTACAGTACAGGAACAGGCCCTTCAGCCTTCCAGGCCTGCACCGACATGCTGCCTGTCACAACTAAAACCCCCTACCCTTCTGGGGACTGTATCCCTCTATTCCCATCCTAGTCATTATTGTCAGGATGCCTTTTAAAAGTCACTATTGTATCTGCTTCCACTACCTCCCCTGGCAGCGAGTTCCAGGCACCCACCACACTCTGTGTAAAAAAACCTTGCCTGGTACATCACTTTTAAACTTTGCCTCTCGCACCTTAAACCTATGGACCATAGTACTGGCACTTCCAGCCTGGGAGAAAGCTTCTGTTTGTCCACTCTGTCCATGCCCTTCATAATCTTGTAGACCTCTATCAGTTCGTCCCTCAACTTCCATCGTTCCAGTGAGAACAACCCAAGTTTCTACAACCTCTCCTCACAGCTAATGCCCTCCATACCAGGCAGTGTCCTGGTTAAAAAAAAAAATTGCTGGAAAAATTCAGCAGATCTGACAGCATCTGTGAAGGAAAAAACAGAGTTAATGTTTCGGGTCTGGTGACCCTTCCTCAGAACTCCTCAGTGACCTCTGTACCTGCACACCCAGATCCGTCTGCCTATCAGTACTCTTAAGGGTTTTGCCATTTACTGTACATTTTCCATCTGCCCAAGTCACCAACTGATCTATTTCCAGCTGTATCCTTTGACAGTCGGCATCACTATCCACAATTCCACCAACCTTTGTGTCATCAGCAAACTTACTAATCAGACCAGTTACATTTTCCTCCAAATCATTTACATATATCACAAATAGCAAAGGTCCCAACATCGATCCCTGTGGAACATCACTATACACAGCTGTCCTTTCAGAAACATACCCTTCTACTGCTACCCTCTGTCTTCTATGAGCGAGCCAGTTTTTTTCTCCATTTTGCAAGCTCACCTCAAACCCTGTGTGACTTTACCTTCTGTATCAGCCTACCATGAGGGACCTTGTCAAAGACCTTACTGAAGTCCATGTAGACAACATCCACTGCTCTACCCTCATTGATCATCTTCGTCAGTTCCTCAAAAAATTCGACCAATTTAGTGAGAGATGACCTCCCCTTCACAAAACCACATTGCCTCTCGCTAATACACCCACTTATTTCCAAGTGGGAGTAAATCCTGTCTTGAAGAATCCTCTTCAATAATTTCCCTAACACTCACTTAAGGCTCACTGGCCTGTAATTAGCTGGATTATGTTTCAGGTTTAAACCCAAAACATCGATTCTCCTGCTCCTCTGATGCTGCCTGACCTGCTGGTTCCTCCAGCTCCACATTGTATAGACTCTGGCTCCAACATCTGCAGTTCTTGCTATTTCCAAATAACTGAAAACCCTACTGTGAAGCCTCTTCAAGGATGCCCACCATGAAGAAGTTGTCATACTCCCTCCGGTAAGATCTCAGTGGATTTCTCTCCCACTGCAACCCACTAGCAACCTTCTTCACTCTGAAGTTCTTTAAACACATACTGAAACAAATCTGTTACTATAGCCACTTCTCCTTCCTCAGTACCGGCCTATGCAACCGGCTTATCCCCCATGGACTCCTGTCCTGATGAAGGTGGTAAATCTGAAACGTTGATTCTCCACTCCTCTGATGCTACCTGACCTGCTGTGTTCCTCCAGCTTCACTGTATTGGCTCTGACTCCAGCACCTACAGTTCTTGCTATCTTCGAATTCTTCAGACTGTGCCACTATTACTGCCATCCTAAAATGTTGGGTGCCCAAGCTTCTAGTACATTGAAATGGGGTGACTAAGAAGCCTTGAGAAGATTCACTGCCACCAAGTCTTCTTTTGGGATTAATCTGTGTTGTGGAATCGTTCTTTACATCTTATTGGGTGGAGTCAATCTTGAGATGTCAGGTCACCCTTTCTGCTACCAGTCATATACAACAGTTCATTGTCTGCAATTTTAATTTATAAGTCATGTAAAAATTCTGTTTTTATTTCTGTTCTTTCTTCCAACAAATTCAGTGCTCAAGCAATATCTTCGGAAAGAATATATGGGAATAAAATCATAATTCATTCAATTTTCTTTGAGACCCACCATACAGGTTTTGTTAAATGTTTTTCTATTCTGTTGTTCAGTGAGTTACTGGAAGATGAGCACAACTGACCTGGATTGATGTAAGTGTTGATTTTCTTTTCATGCCTATGGCAAGCATTGGCCCCGTGTTTAATGTGTTCTCACCATCTCACAAAGAGAATTAATTCACTTAAATGCACTTCAACACTCTGTAGATATGCAGACATTGCAATAGAAAGTTATAAATGTAAAATCCAACAGTTACATTTCCAGTAATATTGCTGCAGGCTCTGTATAAATGTCAGTCACTCCATGGTTTTAGAATTTGTCTGGACCTAATACAGTGAGTTATAGCAGGGCTTATTGCATTTAAAACAGTCAATTAAATAACCATGGAAAACAGGGAATTACCTTTAATTAAAATTTCTGCCAGTGATGCCCATATTCCATGAACAAGTAAATTTTTAATTGTTCATTAAAATCCAACACTGTTCTCTTCCAAACCCCTTCTTCCTGATCCATGATCCAAATTGCCCGCAACGAAAAAACTCTTATCATCTATCTCTACACCCAAATTCCTCCTGATTGCCAGTCCAACTCACGCCACCTCATCTCAACACTGAACCATAATGTTCCCCACTTGCCAAGAATTGTCCCCTGTTGCAATCTTCTATTGATAGCTGTTATGTTCATTTTGGAATTTGGTCGCCACTGAACTGGAGGGAAAAAACACATGATGAGTAACTCTCATTGATGTTGGCAAAATCTCCATGTTTTCAGCATTTCCAGATTTTTCCTCCAAGCTGCTTCCAACATAGACCATATTACATATACATATTTTATGATTGTCTGTTTCACTCAGAATTCTGCGAAAGATGACTGTTCTGCAAAGCGAAAATGAATTGGATGATAAGGGTTCTGTCCCGAAACTGATCTTTAAGTACATTGTTGGACCAGAATAGACAGATCTTTATTCTACATCTCAAAATTAGGTATTGCTAATATTAGGTTAGAAAAAGCTCAAATTTTCAGCACTGACACTACTCAGCCAATCCTGCAGAAACGAATGTTGCATTTTTAAAAATTATTCTAAATTTCATGTCCGAGCATCCCTGATGTAGGTGAACAACTTGTCATTCAAAACAGCTATTCCCAGAAAAAAAAAGTGGTTTGAAATCAAATAAATTGTTATCCTTTATTACAATATCAGCTTAATGGAACTTTGGAGACAACAGTGGTTATGTTGTATTTATTACAGTTGTTTCAGTGAAACAGACATTAGTTATTAGTCAATTTGTTGTAAAATACATTAAGGTAATTTGAAATATTCTTTGTAAACACTTAATCCAGTCTGTGTTATCCTGGCCTTTTTCTGCAAGCATCAAGGGAAGCCAAACAGGATTACCAATTGAAGCTCGCAGTTGCATCAGAATGGTACAAAACTATAAAGGTGACTTACAGACAAAACTGCGGGACTTCTACTTTACGGTCAACAGTCATGATTTGCACAGCATGTATCAGCTACAGAGCAGATAAAAATGTCTTACATAACTGAGCATCATAGACAGGATATACATTTTTATGAATTTGTAATTGTCAGAGTTCTTCAGTTTTGACATAATTTATTACTTTTTGGATATTTAGTTCAAGATTTCTATTTTGTATTCTTTCTCTTAAAACTGTGAGACCATTATGTAACACAACCTTTAGATGTGTACCAATGAGGCAGAGGGAAATTTAGGTGTGTTTCGTTGTAACAGATGTCTAAAAAGTATTTTTATTTTGTCAGTATATGTGAAGGGATATGAATTCCAGTATTTTTCGGAAAGTGTATACATTTGTAGAGAGGAGGGAAACTAAAATACGTTTGATCTTGAGAGAAAGAGAACTGGTAGACCATTAGTGCTTCAAGCCAAAGATATGAATCTTCTTCAGAACTGTTCTTTGAATTTTAAAAAGTTTAAGTATCTCTTCTTCAGAACTCTTCTGAAGGGTCACATCAGACTTTTTGAAAATTCACTCATGGCATGTTGAGGCCTCTGCCTGGGCCAGCATTTATTGCCTTTCTATAGATGTCCTTGATAAGGTGGAGGTGAGCTACATTCTTGAACCATTGCAGTCCACGTGCTGCACATGAACCCACAACACTGTTAAGGAGGAAATTCCAGGATTTCAACCCAACAACACTAAAGGAACAGCTATGGACTTCTAAGTCAGATTGGTAAGTTGTTTGGAGATGAACTTGCAGGAGGTTTTCTGATGTATCTATCATTGACTTTCTAGATGGAAATCGTTGTCAGTTGAGAAGGTACTGTCAAAGGAGTTTCGGTGAATTTCTGCAGTGCATCTTGTAGACAGTACATATTGCTGCTACTGAACATCAGTGATTGGGGAAGTGAATGCTTGTGGACATAATATCAATCAGGTGGGTTACTTTGGCCTGGACAGTGTCATTGCTTCTTGAATGTTGTTGCAGTTGCCCTCATCCAAGCAAGTAGGAAGTATTCCATTACACCTCTGACTTGTGCCTTGTAGATGGTGGACGGGTTTTGTGATCTCGGGTTTGAGTTACTCGCAGCAGGATTCATGACCTCTAATTTTCACTGAGTCCAGGTTTGCTAGGGCTCCTTAACGCTGCACTCAGTCAAATGTGACATTGATGTTGAGGCAGATGCCCTTACCTCACCCAAAATGTTAACGCTGTTTCTCACTCCAAAAATGTTGGCAGACCTGCTGTGTTTCTCCAGCATTTTCTGTGTTTGTTTTGGATTTCCAGCATCTGCTGTATTTTACATTCATGCTGCACTTTGTGGCTGCAGTTTAAAACTGGGGCGTTAAATGGTATGTGCTACAGTGGAAATAGATGGGGAAATGTTACTCCAGCACCTTCTGCACATGCAGAATAGTTATACATCTACAAGAAAGGCCTATTCTGGCTCACACCAGTTTGAGATCCATGGCTTCTGTTTCGCACTTCTATTAAAATTTGATCTGTGTTCTCATGATGTAATTGGACCCTGATGTTCACAAAGATAATGAAGCTCCCATGTGATTTTAATGGGTGTCTTGCCTACTTACAAAACACTACTAGTTAACATCTCAAATGTTTAGCTATAGCAAGGATTTATTTATTTCTAAAGTTACCACTTGAGTAATCTCTAGTGGGTAGCTATGGTGCAAATTGACCCTAAAGTATGCGTCATTTCCTCAGAAATTATAAGAACAGGTATGGGCTCTCTTGTGGTAGACTGGTAGTGTCCCTATGCTGAGACCAGGAAGCCTGGGTTCAAGTCCCACCTGCATCAGAGGTGTATAATAACATCTCTGAACAGGTTGATTAGGAAAAATTGTTTAAGAAAAAATATGAACAGGTTTCACCAAAAAGCGTTAAAAATGGACATTGAAAAAAGTGATAATTGACAGTCCTATTTAAAGGAGTAAAAAATTCTCAATAATGTTTAACTAGACCAATTGAGTTCAAATTATCTAATAGCTCTAAAGTTCCACTTTATTTTGTGGATCTGGATAATCAATATCTTAAATCCTATTTGGATTTATTATCATATATCATTTAGCTAGGGCTAAATAAATTATGAATGAAATATTAACCAAAATAGTTCACTAAGAAAATGACCATGAATATCCACTGACTTCAATCTGTCCTCAGCTCACTTCCTCTTGAAGCTTTCATTTAAGCCTTTATTACATCTACGTCAATGCATTCAATTTTAATATCCTCGACTAGGAAAGTAACTGGGAAGGTATTTTCCAATACAGATGCACAGTCAGATCTATAAGTAAGTCAGGATTTACTGTTTTGGCCGGACTTTTCTTAAATATGCTGAGCTTGTACTTCAGAAAATTAAAATAATGGTGAAAATGAAAGTAACTGCTGATCTAATTTTTCACATGGACCACAGTAATCACTATAGCATGGTGACACAGAAAAGCAGTTAGCAGAACACATTAAACTCAGGAGATTACCACAATATTTCATAAATACAAAAGGGAAACTGAAAGCCGGCCTGAGGCTTTTCCTTTGCGTTTTATTGCTGGTAGAGTGCTTTGAACTCCTGTTGCATCAAGTTTTAATGTATCTTCACATTAGTATTCACTCTGAAGTAAGTTCTGTATGGAAATATCATTTTAGTAGCAACTGAGAGGTAGTGGAGGGGAATCAGCAAAATGTTTGTCTTTTCAGGACTTCAGTCTTGTCATCTTTAAGTTTATATGCTCTATGCAGTATCCTGCTGAGACTAGACTAGGAAACAGAATGGTATTATTTTGTTGTGCAATGTTTTCTATGACCAACAACAATTTACATTTATATAATGCATTGAAAACATGTTAAAACATCCCAAGGTGCTTAACAAGAGTGATATCAATGAAAGCATTTTTGGCACAATTCTTTCACATTGAGACCTCGAAGGAAAAATTACAAAAAGCCTTGGCCAAAGAGGTATGTTTTAGGACCATCTTAAAAGGCACAAGATGCAGAGGTTTAGGGAGGGAATTCCAGGGTTTAGGAGCAAGACAGGTGAAAACATGAACAATTAAGATCAGGGATGCACTCTCAACCAGAATTGGAGTATTCCAGAGATCCCAAAGTTTGTGGAGCTGAAGGCTATACAGATAGTGAATGCTGGGGACATGGAGAAATTCGAAATCAAAATTGAGGATATTAAATTTGAGAGCATCGAATGAAAGCTTTAACAGCAGGTGAGTTGAGGGCAGATTGAAGTCAATTGATAATGTGGAGGTAAATGTAGGCAGTCTTGGTAGTTGCACAGTTACGTGACAAGAAACACACTTCAGATTCAAACACAATACCAAGGCTCTAAGCAGTCTTACACAGATTAAGAGTGCAATCAGGGATAGAAATGGTGGGCATGGAAAAAGTTTTGTGGCTTCAGTCTTCTCCACATTAATTGGCAAGACATGTTTGCTCATCTAATATTGGAGATTAGACAAGAATTGTAACCAATCAGAGACCATTGAGCGATCAAAGGTCATGGTGGTGGGGGTGATGTGTCAGAGCTGAATATCATGGCATATTCATGAAACTTGATGTTATATTTTTAGATAATATCACTGCAATTGAGAAATAGGAAAAATGCCAAGAGGAGAAGAAACCAGGACAGCGCCAGCCAGCTGTAAAATGCAAGGTGGATATGGAAAAAAACAGATGCACTCAAATGTGTCAAATGTAAGCAGGTCAGGGAGGATGAAAATAGATAGGATATTACTGCCATGATCATAAAGAATACCTTTTGTGACTTTCAGGTATTTTCTAATCAACCTGCTCAGAGATGTTATTACATACCTCTAGAGCAGGTAGGATGTGAATCCAGGTCTCCCATCTCAGCAGTAGGGACACTACCACTGTGCCACAAAAGCCCATTTAACCATGGCCATTTCAGCATTGGGGCTGAGCTATAAACCTCTTGGAGGGAGTCAAACATGGAATTCTGGGACACAGTTTGAAAATGGCAACTCACCTGAAGAAATGTTAGGAGAGCAAAGGAAAGTTAATAATAAAACACTAAGTAATTATTTGTTAAGTAGAAGTATGATGACAGTAGATTTGAAAGGAGGGGAGAGAATTCTAAGAAAACACTACATGACTGATATGAGGCCCAAAATTTAGGGGGTCCGTTCGCTGGATGGCTGATTTGCAATATTGTGTGACACCAAAAGCACAGGATCAATTCGCTTACCAGCTGAGGTTGCCATGAGAATCCTGCCTTTTCAACCTTGCCTGAGGCATGGTGGTCCTCGGGTTAAAATCACCACCAATCTCCCTCTAATTGGAGAGCAGCTCTCTGGGACTATGCTTTCTTTAGGGGAAATTTAATGGTCAGCAATTTGGAATTTCATCAAAGCAGTAGGGATGATTTTCATGGTCAAATTAAATGAATGGAGGCAACGCAGAATCTAATTTTTTAATATAAATACACCACTAAAATTTTTAATTTAATTAAGTATAGAACGTTCATCTTTCATGATTATTTCCAGCTAATCATATTCCCATGCATTGTAAGCACCTCACGTGATGTCCCACTATACAATTTTTCACAAATTTGGAAAATCAAGTCATTTTCCTTCAGAAAATGCTGCAGAGACTGGAAATATGAAACATAGAGAATGCTGGACAAACTCAGCATGTCTGGCAGCGTTTGTGGAGAGAAATGTTGTTAAATTTTTTGAGTCTGGTGCAAGACCTTTTCAAAACTCCTATTCAGTTCTGAAGAAGTCATTCCAGACTCAAAATGTTAAGTCTAATGTTAACAGATGCTGCCTGACTTGCCGAATTTCTCCAGCATTCTTTGTGTTTGAACTCAAAATTTATTCTTTAAGTTGGTCTAATTGGAAAATTCACTCAATGTAATTCTATGATAAGTCATTTCCAAGACTAGTCAAGGAAGAATGCAGGTGTATTACCCTTGTTAGTGATATATTATAGAACATGCACCAGAAAAGAAAAATAGCAGAATAAGCCAGTTCCAATTGGTGTACATAACTGTCTGTGGCCAGCAAATTTCCACACAGGGTCATGATTTTAATTTTCTAAACCTGAATTAAACAAACGTCATTGGTACTATGGAATCATGAAAGAATTGGAAGGTCCTGCATTAGAACTCTAATACATATTAATAATATATTCTGAGGAAGGGTCACCGGACCCAAAACATTAACTCTGTTTTCTCCTTCTCAAGTGCTGCCAGACCTGCTGAGCATTTCCAGCAACTTTGTTTTTGTTCCTGATTTACAGCATCTGGAGTTCTTTTTCATTTTTAATAATATATCTGTTGTTCTGCCCTATGTTTGCATAGTTTCTTCTTTGAGTCAGCATCAAAATATCTGCTTCAGCTCAGTTACAATACAGTGATTGTCCCAGTTGACCAAATTATTGAGCATCTCTGGAGACTGAATTAATAATTTTTTTAAGCCCAAGTTCGAAGAAGCATGGACCCTGCTGTGATCATCCCATTTCCCAAGTCAGTTTTTTTTAATGTTATCTATCTCTGTCTTAAATACAACCAAGGACTTGGCCTTTTTAGCCTTCTGCTTTCCATAGATTCACCACCCTCTGGCTGGAGAAATTCCTCCCCATCTCAATTACAAAAAGTTATTTTGAGGCTGTGTCCTTAGCTCCTAGTCTCTCCCAATATTGGAAACATCTTCTCCATGTTCACTTTATTCAGACCTCTCAGTATTCTGTAAGTTTCAATGAAATCCATCATATCCCTTTAAACTCCATTGAGTACAGACACAGAGTCCTCAACTGCTCCCAATATGATTAGCCCTTCATCCCTGGGATCATTCTTATGCATCTCCTCTGGATCCAATCCAATGCCAGCACGTGCTTCCTTAGATACAGAGCCCAAAACTGCTCAATTTATTCCAAATGTGGTCTGACCATAGGCTTATATGACCACAACAGTACCTCTAGTATTCTAGTCCTCTTGAAATGAATGCTACTATTGCGTTTGCCTTTCTAACTGTCAACTGACCCTGCATTTTAACCTTAAGAGAATCCTGAACTAGAATTCCTAAGTCCCTTTGACTTCAGATTTCTGAAGTCTTTCCACGTGGAACATATTTTTCTTTATTTTTCCTACCAAAGTGTACAACCTCATGCTTTCCCACAATGTATTCACCTGCCACTTCATTGCCCACTCTCCTAGCCAGTCCAAGTTCTTCTGCAGCCTCCCTGCTTCTTCAATGCTACTTGTCCCTCCATGTATCTTGTTGTCATCTGCAAACTTAGCAACAATGTCCTCAGTTCCTTTATCTAGATTGTTAATGTATAACATGAATAGTTGTGGTCTCAACACTGATTCCTGTGGAACTCCACTAGTCATTAGCTGCCATCCTTAAAAAGATCCTTATACCCCTACTGTTTACCTCTGTCAATCAGCCAATCCGTTTTCCATGCCAGTATGTTAGAACAGAATAGTATAGGCTTTATTATCACATATACTCGAATGAGTGCAGTGAAAAGTGAAAAGTCACTGCTTTGGCTCCATCTTAGGTACAGGGTACCGAGGTACTTTATGTGTTTGTTGCAGAATTGAAAGAGTAAAACAAAAGGTCGAGAATAGGGAATGCACAGTTTTAAAAATTACTCAAACAACTCAAGGTTTAGAATGAGAATAAAGAGTATATTTAAAAATACGCAAATTAAAGACCCCTAACACAACTTTATTGAACAGCTTCCTTATCAAAGACCTCTGGAAATCCAAATAACCCCTCAAAGAATTCTAACAGATCTATCAGGCATGATCTCCCCTTGACAAAACTGTGCTGATTCAGCCTATTTTATCATGCATTTTCAAGTATTCTGCAATCTCATCCTTAATAACAGACTCTTAAAATCTTACCAACGACTGAAATCAGGCTAACCAGCTTAGTTCCCATCTTCTGCCTCCCTAAGACACTGGCAATATTAGTTAAGTATACAAATCATTAAAAGGATACAACCAAAAGTCAGTAAAATTTGTATGAAGCACACAATACTGAAGCAACTGAATAAGCTGGCTGTTTAATTAGTTTTTTTTATGGAAACAGATCAAGAGAAAAATTCCCCTCTCGTAAAGATTTATACCTGTGGTTCTTTAAAGGTTAAATCAGATTGTTGAAAACACAATGACAGTATGAACACCGACAGAGCAGACAACACTGACAACATCTTTTTCCAAAGTATTTTACAGCTTGAACCAGGTGCCTGGCAGCCAGGTTTCATAATAGCATTAGTTTATTGGTGGTGTCATATATTTTATGCCTTGGATCTCTGCAAAGATGACATTAGTTTTCTATATGGGTAACAGATTTTATTGATAGTGATTTAAAACATTAATGCCTTGCTTTTAGCTTTCTGTTCTTTTCCACCTTGTTTCCTCGTCCTTGAGTTTGCACCCAGGCTTAATCAATGTCAACATCAATAGTAAACATTTATATAATCAAACTCAGAACAATTGATCATTATGTATTTTCTTCCTTTGTAAGACTAAAATTCTAAATTGAATTACTCAAAACATCAAACATATGTACATTTAGTCATTTATCAGGAACAGATTTTCAGTCTTCAATTTCTTGAGCTAACAACAACTTGCCGGGGTAACCAGATAAGTATCCATTAGGATGAGCTTCTTCGATGAAATGTGGAAGGACAAGAAGACTTAGGTCAACTAAACTAAAGAGCTTCAGCCATGCCTCAGTGAGAGTATGTTGCTCACAGTACTTTGCAAACAGCATCTTCACTGCTTAACAAATGATTTCCAACTTTTCAGAAGTCAGTATACTTAGTGTACACTTCACTCACCTTCAGCTGTGCCTCCCGGTTGTCAGCCCTCATCACAGTGTGGGAACAGCTTATGCAGATTAGCTGGCCTCACCATCAAGGAAAAGGACAACAGCAAAGCTAACACCAACCACACCTCCAGCAGGCTTTCCAGATGGAGCTGTGTAGAGATGCCTGCAGAGAGAGCAATGACCACAGATGCAATGTGTGTTCTGTGGAGTGCTGCGCATGACAATGCCGGGAAAGTCATATGCTGGAGCTTAGTACCTGAAAATGTTGGACCATTTATCTTACCTGCCCTGCTGAGGTGCTGAAGACTCTTGGTGTACAGTCTTCTGGTTGGAGGGACATATTCCTGCTGCTGACTTCCTTGGCCTCATCAATGCAATTCTGCTTGGTTTAAGAAGCTGTACTCTTCTTTCCACTCTTCTCCTTGGTAAATATTACTTCACTGCAGTTTTGTCAGATTTCCAGCAAGACCTACAGGGTGTGTGTGTGTGTGTATGTGTGTGTGTGTGTGTGTGTGAGAGAGAGAGAGAGAGGTTTCTGCAATTTGAAAAACTCAAGTGCAGTTAAGCCTTTTTGACCTATGCCAAGAACCTTTTGATTAGGAATTCTTCTTTCAAAAAGTTCAGCTTCTTATCCTGATGGTTTCTAATTGGTTTAGAAATAAAGCAGAATGCTAATATCATGGCTCAGTTAAACAGCTTCAGCAAAGTCCACCACAGATCCAAACCCACTACGGGTCCTGCTGTTTCAGTAGGCACCATTCACAAAACCAGATAAATACAGTGAATACTACTTTCTAAGCAGATTAAGTCCAAAAACATCAAAACTGCCTCAGTATCCTAAATTTTAAATACCATGGACCCTTTTGTGTTGCATTTAAGAATGGAATGAAATTAAACACTTGCATTATTTATTCAGTAATTGATTAACTACCCTTGGTCAATGACTCATCAAAGTTGTTCTGTTTATCTAAACTGGTCTGTCCGCCTTCTTTATTTACTACCGACGTTTCCTTGTTTTAAAATGACATTTTACAGTGGAGTGGATATTGTAAATGTGTAGGATTCATTGAAGACATCCTATTTATTGAAGAAGGTGAAATTCAATTCTTAACTATAGTATGTGAGTAGACATTTTTACTTCCTGTGACTTCCTTGGGAAGGATAGGCAGTCCTTTTGTAAGAAAATTAAAGAGAAAGGAAATATGAGCTCTGTAATCAGCAAAGCCGTTTGTAGCATTGGTAAAGTACTGATACTTTTATCAAAACTTAAATGAAGTCTACAAGTGAATGCTTTTGTACAATAAAATATCCTTGAAAATTATTTGGAGCATAAATGGAAAATCTAAAGGGATGGAATTCTCAATATCTGCTCTCATGAAAAATGTGTTGACTTGGCTCCACACAACTTTTTTTTAAAACCTGTAAAGTCTGTTTAATTATTGCTACTCTGAATTCCGATCAATTCTTGTGAGTTGTGTTCCTAGTGAGACGAGTTTGATTCATTGTGGAACTCTACAATGTTTTATGAGATTATATCTAACGTGCATATATCTTGGAAATAAAGAGGAACAATGCAATCTGCTGGGGAAAGAATGTGAAATATTGCCTCACTTAAAGCCGGAACAGGTTCCATATTACTTATGGAATGTAATCAGCCACATTTGATTTCATTGCAGCAGTTATACTGAGGGTTTAAGTTTTCTGGACTCATTGGATAGTGAGCATTTTCTCAAACTCTACCTCAAACATTCATAAAGATTTCTTTTACAAATAGGTCCAACTTTGTCAGTTGGAAGGTATTTTTCTCTGGATTTCCTTCTCTTTCTAAATCCCAACATACTATATGTATTTGACAACACGGCTCAACAAAATATATCTTCTATGATGTTGCATGCATTAGTATCTGTGACATTTTTGCTACTCTTTCTCCCTTCCTTCATTACAATTGTTTATACACCTGTGTATTCATCTTTGTCTCATTTACTACTATTATTTAATTATTATTTGGATAGAGAAGTTGGGCAGGGAACCAGATCTTATCACTCCCAGTTTTCTTGTCAGTGAAATGCATGCCCATATTGCCATTTTCTCAGTTTGTTCCATTGTCTACTTTGCTTTATCCTTTGTTTTGTTTGGTTTGTCCAGTGAACTTTTCACTTTTATTTGTTCAAGTGATGTGGGCATCGTTGCCAAGGTCATCATTTATTGCCCTTCAGAAGATGAGCCATTTTCTTGAACTGCTAAATTTTATGGAGTGAATATAATCTCATGGTGCCATTAGGTAGAGATGCCTGGTCTTCATACATCTTTCACCTACTTTCCATTATCTTTGCCAACATAATACCCTGCTGTCTCTATCCTGCAGTTCATTTTTTCCAGTAAAAGTTGTGGCTTCCATCCACTCCATGGCCTGCTAAACAGAATAATTCATTCATTGGCAGAGAGGAGATAAGAATAACTTCAGCACAGAATCTGACTGAAGGCTTCAAGAATCCACATCAAAATTCGACAGTCATAGAGTCATAGAGTTATACAGCACAGAAACAGACTCTTCAGTCCAACATGTCCATGCCGACCAAATATCCTAAATAAATCTCGTCCCATTTGGCCCATATCCCTCTAAACCCTTCCTATTTGTATCCTCACCCAAATGCCTTTTAAATGTTACAATTGTATTAGACTCCACCACTTCCTCAGGCAGCTCATTCCATTTACGTACCACCCTCTGCTTGAAAACGTTGCCCCTTAGGTCCCTTTTAAATCTTTCCCCTCTCGCCTTAAACCTATGCTTTCTAGTTTTGGACTTCACCAGCCCAGGGAAAAGACCTTGTCTATTAACCCTATACATGCCCCTCATGATTTTATAAACCTCTATAAGGTCAGCCCTCAGCCTCCGACACTCCAGGGAAAATAGCCTCAATCTATTCAGCTTCTCCCTAAAGCACAAACCCTCCAACCCTGGCAACATCCTTGTAAATCTTTTCTGAATGCTTTCAAGTTTTACAACATCTTTCCTGTGGCAGGGAGACAAGAATTGAACATAGTATTCCAAAAGTGGCCTAACCAATGTCCTGCACAGCTGCAACATGACCTCCCAACTCCTATACTCAATGCACTGACCAATAAAGGCAAACATACCAATGCCTTCTTCACTATCCCATCTACCTGCGACTCCACTTTCAAGGAACTATGAACCCGCACTCCAAGGTCTCTTTGTTCAGCAACATACCCTAGGACCTTACCATTAAATGTATAAGTCCTGCCCTGATTTGCCTTTCCAAAATGTAGCACCTTACATTTATCTAAATTGAAATTATCTAAATTAGGGGTGGCATGGTGGCACAGTTAGCACTACTGCCTCACGGAGCCAGGGACCCGGGTTCAATGTCTGTGTGGAGTTTACACATTCTCTTCGTGTCTGCGTGGCTTTCCTCCGGGTGCTCCGGTTTCCTCCCACATTCCAAAGATGTGCATGTTAGGTAAATTGTCCATGCTAAATTGCCTAAAGTGTCCAGGGATGTGTAGATTAGGCCGGTTACAGGAGAATGGGTCTGTGTGGGATGGTCTGAGGATCGGTGTGGACTTGTTGGGCCGAAAGGCCTGTTTCCACACTGTAGGGATTGATTCTTAAAAAAAATTCTAAACTCCATCTGCCGCTCCTCAACCCATTGGCCCATTTGATCAAGATCCCACTGTACTCCAAGGTAAGCTTTGCTGTCAACTATGCCTCCAATTTTGTTGTCATCTACAAACTTACGAACCATACCTCCTTTGCTCACATCCAAATTATTTATATAAATGACAAAAAGCAGCAGACCAACACTGATCCTTGTGGCACACTGCTGATCACAGGCCTCCAGTCTGAAAAGCAGCCCTCCACCACCCTCTGCCTTCTATGTTCGAGCCAGTTCTGTATCCAAATAACTAATTCTCCCTGTATTCCGTGTGATCTAGCCTTGCTAACCAGTCTACGATGAGGAACCTTGTCAAACGCCTTACCGAAGTTCATATAGATCATGTCCATTGCTTTGTCCTCATCAATCCTCTTTGTTACTTACAGGTCAAAATAAAAGCTGTTGAGTAGTTGGAAATAGGTCAGATACAAAGTATGTGTTAGATGCAAGCTGTCAATTGCTGCCAGGAACTCCTTTCTCTGTGCTGGGGATTTCTCTCATGAGTGCTCACCCTCACCTACAAATTGGACAGCCACTAATAAACTGGCTGGATACCTACTTCCATGAACGTGCTGACTTTTTTGCCCATTTTCCTCCTTGGAGTGTCCGAGTGAGAAATTCATATGATGAAAACCACTGCTTTAAGGTAACTAATAGCTTAACTTTAGGCAGTGACATAGTGGCCTTTTCAAGAGACTAGTAATCCAGAGGCCCAGGCTATTGTTCTAAGGATATAATTTTGAGTCAGTAGCACTGAGGTTGGCAAGGGCACAGGATGTACTCTGTTCATCACCAAGAGTGCCTTGGTAGAATCAGTACTGACCAAGAGAGCTAAATGGCTATGTCCTAAAAGATATAAGTGCTAAACTGGCATTGGTGATGAGAGAGCTCATAAGAAGGAAAAGCCCACTTGATTTCATCCTCAACAATCTGTCTGTTCTGAATGCATCTGTTTGTGACAGTATTGGTCAAAGTGACCACCATACAACCCATATGAAGGTGAAGTTCTGTCTTCACATCGAAGACAATCTCCATAGCATTGTGAGGCTCTAAGATTATGTTCAATAGAATAGATTTCAAATAGATCTAACATTCAAACCTGTGCATTCATTAGGCATGGGTGCCATCAGCAGTCACAGAATTGAACTCCAAAACAGCCTCCAAACACATGGCCTGGTATATCCCCCACCCTACCATTATCAACAAGGCAGGAGGTCAACCCTGGTTCCATGAAAGAAATAGGAGGTCATGCCAGGACCATTATTATTAATGTTTTGGGACCATATTCTCAAACTGTATGCCAGGTTTGGTATGTAAGCTTTGGTTTCAAGTCAGAATTCATCCATTGAGTCCCAGGATATTTTAGATCCTGGTAGGTTAAAATTCTGAATTGCTAGATTGGATGCAGGTGGATTTTATATGAACAAAAAAAGCATGTGCTTCGGGCAGCCAGCTCCAACTTACTGACTACTGAGCCTGTTTTGACAGGACACAGGGAGCCGGCCTGCTTCTCAGAGAAGGTTTGGCATTTTAATACTTCATTGAGGCTTCAATTCTCAGCTGTAACACACTGGGAAGATTTGAATGTGTTTGGCTGTTAAGAGCCTTGGGGAACTGGCAGTTACTGTGAGGGCAGTTTCAGGACAAAGACCAGTACTTTCAGTGTGGCACTTCTGTGGACCTGAGGAGCAGGGGATTTTTCTGCCAGTCCCCTGAACTCCTTCCCCTATCTTACATGTGTCAAATCCTTTACCTGTGAGGAAGGCCAGACTTCAAGAATTTGCACGCCTGGACTACCACCCACTCTGTTTCCAGTGAGTCAGCACGTAAACATTCACTCCACCCAGCGTATCTCCTTTCTTTGTTAATTATTACTTGGTTTATGTATGTCTTCATTTCAATCTCTTTTTTAAAAAAACATTTATTTTCCATTGTTTGCAAAAAAAATTCTACCAATGCTTAAACAGTCGCCTTCATTAAAAGGTTCCTAAAGTATGACAAACTTCAATATAACTCTGACTCTTGTCTAATTTAAAACCCGTGTAACTGCATTAGAGTTGAAGGTCACAAATATCGACTCCATTGACTCCAATACGTCTTTTAAGTGAGATTGTTCAGTGTTAGAAGTTTTACTATGATTTCCAAATAGGGAAATGGTTGTGTGGAGCTCACATACAGGTGACACTATCTTAGCACATGCTTTAAAAATAGAGCTGAGCTAATATCCGGTCAAACCTGAAATGTAAGGTTACTAAAATAAGTATAGGTGTATGAGATGAAAATTCTATGCAACATGATAAGTCTGATCCTGCTGCGATCAAGATAATGTCATCATTGAAATGCAGCCAGTGATGGTTGAATAAGTCTTTGTCATGGTTGACATTCTATAGATTTGATTTGGACATCTTTTGAGGAATAAGGAGACACCGTAGAGCTTCATAGATTTTTAACTGTGAAGGAGCCTGTAACATTGCAAATAACGTATTCTATTGGAAGGAGACAAGTGTGTCTTTTTTGCTGTACATTTTACTTTACATTAAAATTTCTCTTTGCTATGTGTCCATCATTAATTTTTATTCAATCTAACATAGATTTCTTAGTATTGTTAGGTGGTCACTTTATCACTTATCTCTAATCAAAATTCGCTCCCTTGTGACTCTCTATCAGCTCAAACACTTCTGACTATGCACCCCGACATAGTTCCCTCTTATACATTGCGAAAGCCTCTCTCCTCCTACACATAACAATTGAACTTTGTTATTGACTTTTCAATTAAAATATTTAAAGATTTCTTTTCCCAACCAGAAGAAACAAACACTGCTTTGAACTGCTGAAATGTGATTACAAATTGGATTACATAATGGTGAAGCAGCTTGTTCATTGTATGAACTTGCACATGATGAATAAATGGAAGTCTTAAACTGTGCTCTGAGGAAAAATTGTAAAGTCATGATTGCAAATAATTCCTGACTCTGGTTGCATTCAAATGCCTTTAGATTGAATTAGATTTTATTCAGTTGCCTGCATCAAAATGTACCCTGAGCAACAATAAAAATAAATTGATGAATGCTCATGATGGCTGTGGGCATTCACATGTGGAATAATATACTTTTGTGAATTCATCAGGAGATCTCATTGGCAGTTCCAATGTGTCTTTGGCGAAAATAAAAGGCAAGCAGCCATGAAAAGAAACGTGCAGTTGAATGTTTTTTGCTGTATTGGCAACTGTGTTTCCTTTGGCTATGCTAACTTTAGTATTTCTTTAAACTGGGAAAAGCCATCAGTATGTGTGATTAAATCACCGTGTAATAGATCAATTTGATTCCTGTATGTTTCTGTGCGTGTCTGTTGTGTGTGTGTCAGTGTCCATCGATGTGTGTGTGTGTCAGAGTCAGCTCTATGCAACATTTTGGTTGTTATGAATTCTTTTAATCCAACTGTGAATGGTGCTTGTGTCTGGATAAAAACTTGAAAGTTGCATTTAGAGATTATGTGGTCAGTCTCCAGTATCTGTTTCTATAGCCATTTTTTTAGTGTGAGTTCAGAAAATGTCAGAAGTCAGATGACTTCCAGGTTATAGTCCAGCAGCTTTATTTGAAATTACAAGCTTTTAGAGCATTGCCCCTTTGTCAAGTAAAGTGAGAGAGATGCTCAGCATTTGTACGTAGAGAGATCAACGGGCAGAGAGATCGGAAGATCATATAAATGGTGTGAGTGGAGGCAGACTAATGGGTCTCTGCAAGCGATCAAGAATGTCAGACGGGGTGAGTAAAGTGTCACCAGCTGAATAACAAGTGAAGGGATGATCTATAATCTGATTAAATGGTACAGTGAGATAGTTACAAAAAGTAAAAAATAAGGTGGTGCTGGAGACAAACCAAATGGCTGGAAATAACATGATAGGTATAAGAATTGCATGTTGAAGGTCTAACCAAAGTAATAAGTAATCCAAAACTGTACAAACTAATTACCGTAGAGAGATCATAACAATTTATCAAGGTGATGGTGTCAAAACAGGACAGTAAGGAAGATATTACAGATGTAGAACAGTGTGGTAAGGTCATAAGTAGAGCGACATGAACCCAAGATCATGGTTGAGACCATCTTCATGGGTACGGAACTTGACTATCAATTTCTGCTTGGTGATTCTGTGTCATTGAGTATCTCGAAGGCCGCCTTGGAGGACCCGAATATCGGAGGCTGAATGTCTTTGACCACTGAAGAGTTCCCCCACTGGAAGGGAACATCCCTGTCTGCAATTGTTGTGCAGTGTCCATTCATCCATTGTTGTAGCATCTGATTGGTCTCGCCAATATACCATGCCATGGGGCATCCTTGCCTGCAGTTGTATGAGATAGACAACGTTGGCCGAGTCACATGACTTTCTCCCATTTACATGATGGGTGTTCCCATGTGTGATGGTAGTATCCATGTCAATGACCTAACATGTCTTGCAGAGGTTGCCATGTCAGGGTTATGTGGTATTGTGGTCAATGTCATTCTGAAGGCTGGGTAGTTTGCTATGAACAATGGTCTGTTTAAGGTTTGACAGTTGTTTGAAGGTGAGAAGTGGAGGCGTAGGGATGATCTTGGGGAGACGCTTATCATTACCGATGATGTGTTGAAGGTTGTGAAGAATACGGCATAGCTTCTCCACTCCAGGGGAGTACTGGACGATGAAGGGTAGCCTATCAGTTGTATCATGTGTCTGTGTTCTGAGGAGGTTGTTGCAGTTTTTCGCTGTGGCATATCAGAACTGGCAGTTGATGAGTTGAGGACCTTATGAAGGCATCCTTCAAAATCTTTAGGTGTCCATCGCGTTCCTCCTCATCAGAGCAGATTCTGTGCATGCGGAGGGTATGTCTGTAGGGGATGGCTTCTTTAACTTGTTTAGGGTGGAAGCTAGAGAATCGCAGCATTGTGAGGCTATCCATGGGCTTGCAGTAGAGTGAGTTCAGGAAATGAGCGAGCAAGATGTTTACCTGTGAGGAGTACTTTTTATGACATGTATATCCTATCCAGAAGCAAGTCATTGAGCAGCATTCTGGAACAGGACTGATTTTTCTGCTCTTGTCCACATCCAAATGTGGCTTTTTGCCCTTGAAGATAATAGCAATGCAGACAAAATTAAGGATCTTACTGACATGTTTAATTTATAGCAGTGTATTTATAATTACCTCTAGTTCAAGTCCCACCTCCTCCACACGTGTGTTATAACATATCAGAACAAGTTGTTTAAAAATATCTACTTATTTAAGTAACTATATCTACTGAGGAGCAGTGACTGAAAAAGAAACTCATTTCTGTCAGCTGTCAGCACTGCCCACCCCACACCCACTACCTGGATATGGGGGTTCCTGCTGTTGAACTGAACATAATGGGCCCAACCCTTGAACTGAGCACATCAGATGCTAGTTATTAGGCCCTGATGTACACTCCTGAGCCATTTATTTCTTGTCTTGTAACTCGATTATATTCCTCCGCCACTTTCAACTATCTTGGCATTTTGTCATAAAGCAAGAAATTATTTCTAGGCTTTCTCCACTGATCTACACTGGTGTGGACATATGTTGTGTATATGTGTTTCTAATAATATGTACGAATAATCAATTGAAGCAAAAATCATGATGACAGATAACATCAGGTTAACAATGATATTTGGGTTTGGTTGAATTAGGATCACGTGATTTACATGCAAAAAGATGATAAAGCTGTTGAGGTATTTTGATCTGATTTATTGTTTTATATAGGAAAATTATTAATTGTAGACAAGAATTGAAAAGGAAGCTATAGCTAGACACCTGATTTTATTATTTTTATTGCTTAATGTAAGCACAATCAAACATTGATCATTGTATTGTCTGCTAGATAATTTCAGAGTACAGGAGGACCAGTTGTATGAGGAAGTGTCAACCTAGCAGCACATAAGAATGACTGAGCAAATGCCATTATATTGTTACTTTGGCTAATTATATTGTTGTGGTCATTTGAAAATGTTTACTGCAGGTGGCAACATGAATAAAATTCACTATTGATACATGTTGCTTTTGTTTGAAAATACTATGGTTACTAACTTGAAGAAGAAACTTCAAATCTCTAATCACAAATTTGGGCAGAATCATCCTAGTCCTGAACAATGTGAACTATGGTAAGAAATTTGGGAGAATTGCTTGAACAATCGAGCGAGGCGTTTCTTGACTTGGGAGCATCAAGTTACATTAACCATTTAGGTTCCGGATGTTGAGGCGAGATTTTCACGAATGAGCAGCAAGAGGTCTATTTATGGGGATTACCACTTATCTTGGTTATTGCTTAACCTTTCCTCATTAATATGCATTCTCCAATGGTACCAGCATCCAGCTAGTAACTAGGTGCCGGGAATTCCTAACCAACAGTCAGAGCAGGCACCTGGTGACTCTAGCTTGCTGATTGGTCCTCCAGACTTTATCTTGCACACACTGTACCAATTCACAAGAACCTATCTAACTCTGTCCTATATACACTCAATGACTTTGCCACAGAAGTCTGTGGATGCCATGAATTCAACAGATTCACCACCATCTGACTGAATGAATTCCTCCTCATCCCAGTTCCAAAGGATCATACTTTAATTCTGAGGCTGTGTCCTCAGGTCATAGTCTCTCCTACTAGTGGAGACATCATCTTCATGTCTACTTTTGCACTTTTAGACAGGGTTGTAAGATAGGATGTGAATAAGTACACGTAAATCTGCATGACCTGGTGCTTAAACAACGATAGGTATAAGAATGTGCAGTTGTACATGGAAGCAAGTTTTGGCCTTGCTACTTCTGAGCCAGGAGAAGAACTAGATTGTGGCTATTGTGCCACTACATTGACGGTGAAGAAGTTCCATTTGAACATGTGCCTTTTCTGTGATGGATATCAGTTCCAAGCCTGACATGATATTTCAACAGGCCGTGTTGTAGTCTGAAGAACTTCAGTTAAACATCCATCAATGAGTTCAATTACTCATTAATTTTTTCCTTCATTTGCATTTCCTGCCAAAAATTGCTGACTATTTTTGTCTGGACTTTGTTGATAGAAATGGAAATCATTTTTTGCCACTCCCGTATTGTTGCAGATTTCCATTCTGCTGATAATATGAAACAATTCACTTATACCAAAATGGGTAATCTCAATGGATTCTTTCTTTCTTTTGAGCTCGACCATGTGTTCAGGAACCCCTATGAAATTTTCCATCAGTTCACAGAGTCACAAAATCACAGAAATGTTTTAGTGCAGAGGGAGACTATTCAACTTATCTTGTCTGCATCAGCTCTTTATCCTTTGACCAGTTATTCGAAAGATTACTCAATAGTGACCATTTCTGTGAACTATGATTCCATCATTGACTGATCCTTGATCAATTGTGGCAGGATTGGATGCTTCTCCACTGTTCTTCATTGATTGTAATTAGTTTAACTCCTTCCATTATATGAATAAGGCTACCGTCAAGGCAGCTTTCTTGTTGAAGAGTGAGAATACTTAATTGTGAAATATGTATATATTCTCTTCTAGTTGACAATCCTTATGTTTTAGAATTATTTTTAATTGATCATGAAAGGTAGATGTCAACTGCTAGACCAATGTTCAGTACCCATCCCTAATTATTCCAAAGAAGAAGGTGTTGGTGAGCTGCTTCTTGAACCGTTGGAATCTTTGGAGTGTGAATACACCCTCAGAGCTGTAGGAAAGGAGTTTCAGAATTTTGACCCAGCAACAATGAAGGAACAGCAATAAATTTCCAAGTGAGGATATTATGCAGCTTGTATGGAAACTTGCGATTGTGATGTTTCTGCGCATTTACTACCATTGTCCTTCTAGTTGCCAGAGGCTTTAGTTTTGGAAGATAGTTTTGGAGAAACCTTTGTGAGGCTTTGCAGTGTATCTTGAAGATGGTACTCACTGTTGTAACTTTGCATCCATGATGAAGCAAGTGTTTGTTGAAGATGACTGTTAGGGTACCAAACAAGCTTTGACCCAGATGGTGTGAAGTTTGAATGTTGTTGGAGCTGCACTCATCCAGGCAAGTATTGAGCATTTACCACAATCCTGATTTGGATCTTGTAGATGGTGTCTACAATTTGGGTACAGTAGGTCAGTTACTCATCCTTGAATTTCTAGCTTCTGATCTACTTTTGTAGCCATAATATTTCTGTGGCTGGTCCAATTCAGTTTCTTGTCAATGGTAACCCCCAGGATATCAATAATGAGGGATGGTGGCACAATGGTTAGCACTGCTGCCTCACAGTGCCAGGGATCTGGGTTCAATTCCAGCCTTGGGAGGTTTGCATATTCTCCCTGTGTCTGTGTGAATTTCCAGGTGGTCCAGTATTCACCCCACAGTGCAAAGATGTGCAGGTTAGGTGGATTAGACATGGTAAATGCAAGGTTACAGGAAAAGGGTGGGATGGTCTTTGGAGACTTTGTACAGACTTGATGGGCTGCATGGCCTCTTTCTGAACTGCTGGGCTCCTATTATTCAGGAATATTAATGTGACTGAATGTCAAGAGGAGATGGGCATTGCCTGATATCTATGTGGTGCAAATGTTACTTGTCATTTGTTGGCCCAAACCTGCATTTTGTCAAGGTCTTACTACATATGGACACGGACTACTTCAGTATCTGAAGAGTCACGAATAGTGCTGAATATTGTGCAGGCTTCAGAAAACATTCCCACCTCTGACATTGTGATGGTGAAAAGGTAATTGATGAAGCAGGTAAATATGGTTGTGCCTCAGACACTATCCTAAAGATCTCCCAAAGTGATATCTTGGACTGAAATAATTGACTTCTACTAACTACAATCATTTTCATTTGTACTAAGCATGACAACAACACAGCAGAGAATTTTTCTCTGATTCCCATTGACTCCAGTTTGTGAGGGTTCTTCAACGCAATTCCCAATCAAATGCTGACTTAACGTGAAGGACAGTCACTTTCACCTCAACTGAGTTGTCTATAGCATATCTTGAAAGCTCTACTTCATGGACCATATAGTTTCACTGTTGTAAGCTGTAAGTAATATTTGTCCCCTCGAGGTGCATTATTTAATAATATGGTGACTCTTGCCTCCAAATCAAGCTTAAAATTATTTAAATGTCCATTGACATAAATAACTTTTTCATAGAGTCATACAACACGGAAACAGACCCTTCGGTCCAACCAGTCCACGCTGAACATAACTCCAAATTAAACTAATCCCACCTGCCCGCTCCTGGCCCATATCCCTCCCAAACTTTCTTATTCATATATCCATCCAAATACCTTTTAAACTTTGTGATTGTACCCGTATCAACGACTTCATTAGGAAGTTCATTCTACAAAGGAACCACCTTTTGAGTGAAAATTTGCCTCTTATGTCTTTTATAAATCTCTCTCCTTTCACCTTAAAAATGTGCCCCCTAGTCTTGAAATTCCCCATCTTAGGGAAAGAACAACTACCACCTACTCTATCTATACCCCTCATTATTTTATAAACTTCTATCAGGTCACCTCTCAATCTCCTACACTCCAGTGAAAAAAAGTTACAATCTATCCAGCCTTTCCATATAACTCAAACCTGCCATACCTGGCAATATCCTGTTAAATCTCTTCTGAACCCTCTCCAGCTTGTAATACCCTTCCTATTACTGGGCTACTAGAACTGGATGCAGTATTCCAGAAGAAGCCTCACCAATGTCCTGTACAACCTCAATGTAACGTCCCAACTCCTATACCCAAAGGAGTGACCAGTGAAGGCAAGCATGTCAAACACCTTTTGCCAAGAAGCTTGGTTTGGATTGCACATATCCCCTTGGAATCCTTTTTGCTTTTCTTCAATTGTAACCTTTTTCACCTCATTAACATCTTTGTGAGTAGTTATTTATCTTCTTATTGCTCTGTGACTATGTTCTACTTCTGCAAATCTTCTGCAAGTGACTTACTGTTTAGTAGGTAAGGCATTCTTTTTTAATTACTGGGGCTCTGCTTGTGTATGATCGGTTTCCTCAGAGTATTGCTACTGACCTGTAAAGCGTCTGTCACGTTGAGAATGCCAAAATAAGTTAAGTACTCCAAATTTCACCCCTGAGCTTGGCATTTCTCCTGTCTCTTGTTTACAGGGGTGGAACTGGGGTCAGGTCACATTTCAAGCATGCACAGTTCCCTGAGATGGCTAGTCACTTCAATGACCAGTTGCTTCCACTGAAATCAAATGTTGGACTCACTGGTATTTTGAACCCAGAGTTTGGAGATTAGTCAATATCACTCTTGTAAGTACATTTGTTGTAGATAACCAGGCTACCCTTTTGGAGAGCTTTGGTATTTCTGTGGGAAAATTTGGAGGTGGTGCTCTGGGTCCTTTGGGGTGCTAGGTACCAGTAATTCCTTGTGGGGGAGATGCATATCAAGGATTCTTTCAGGGGTACCTGGCAGATTTTGACATAGTTAACTGTGGAGAAGACTTTGCATAAATAATACATAAATCCTTTGGAGTTGTTCAAACTGTCAACAGCAGTTGGCACGTGTCAAATGTGGATGAGTGGGATGGCTTTTCTCAGTACAGTGTAGACTGTAAAACAAAAATTGAAGTAAGGATGCATAGATTTTTCAATGTATCCACGTATACTTCTAGATACTCAATGAGTTGGCATAGTATGTAAAAGTGGAAGGGACTGATAGGAAGTGAATGGGTGTGAGGACTGGAGGAATGTTTTGTATGCCTCCCTTTTGGAGAGATTAGGATAACTTTGGATCTGCTCCAAGAATACTTTTGCTGGAGTTAAGGTACACTTTGGTAGTGGTAAGGCTTTGAGTTTGTGAAAAAAACGTCTTTATGCATAACAGTGTATGAATCCATATAGTTTGGCAAGACTACCAGGAAACTGGAAAAATGTTGGAATTAATAAAAGAAAAGTGCTTAGTATTTCAGAGTGCCTGACCATATAGAGCCATTGTGAAATTTCTGCGACATATAGATTTCCCAAACTATTATTTTCATAATATGGATGTTTGTTAACATAAGGCATAAGTTGAAGGAAATTTGAACATCACTGCAATCTGTACCTCTGATCACCATGTTCTACAATGAATTCTCATCTCTCCTCATAATTTTATATATGCTATCTGGACTATTGGTCTCCATAAGGTATACTTGCTGCGATAATCCTCCCATTTGGGTTTAGAACTCCAGAGCTTGCTTTGGATTCTAACCAAGAGGCTTTTGCCTTAAACAGGCTACAATTTATTATATGGTAATAATCAAGCACAAGTTGGGTTGTTGCTAAGGCTATGAGGGAAACCTCGATGTTAAGTCTGTCTACTTAGAGATCCAAGGGTTCCCTCGTCCAAGTCCACATGGCATTGTCCTATTGGGTGGTGCTTAATCTCTCCTCACCTTTAACCTTTCAGAGCCTAATGCCTTATAATAACAACTCGAAGCCTAAAATTATGGATGGATCCAGGCTATAATTAAGTGATTGTGGAAGAGGGGTTGTGGGTGTGACATTCATGGAGGAAGGGGAGGGGAATTAGCAAAATGGGCAGAGAGGCAGCTCCCCACCTTCTGATGCCAGGTCCCACTGAGTGCCTTTGAAAAAGGGACCAACCTACCCCTCACCTCTGGATCCCAAGAGCAACGCTACCTGGAATTGCTCATTCTGTTTCTTCTGCTCACCTCTGTTTCTACAACCCCATCCTCCCACCAACTCAGTTATTCTTCATCTGATATGTCCCCAGGTGAAGGTAAAATGCTGTTCCAACAAGTTTACAACTGAAAGCTCAGGATATTTTTGTATGCAATGGCTGAACTGTTAGGAGATTTTCTAGATAGTTTAAGACTACAGCAGTTGTGGCTCTGCAAAGCAATTTTGATAACAAAATAGCCTTTCAATGCTGCTGAAGCATTCCCTTCTGACTCAAGTAGGTAAAGCCAAGTCTTTCTGAAATCTGAACAAAAGATTGAGAATGCCAGAATATGCAAATTCCCAGATTGAAATTTAATGTTGACTTTTTTTTTCTATTTTTAAAAGCACACTGATCCACTGTGCATTGGGATTATTTTTGCTCCGTCTGTCTGTTTGGAGCAACTTAAACGCTGAGATCAGAAGATCAGCTTCTCGAGCCCAGTGGCATAGAATACAAACTGTGATGAAGGCTGTTTACTGCCATCAGTACTTCTGTTTGGCTCAATACACTTTAATCTCTTAAAATACAAAGTAGTTTTAAAAGTCACATTGAGCTTCAAATGCTTCCAAAGATGCGGTTACAATTTTTAGCTTGTGCAGTGCAAAAAGACAACTGTTGTGGTGGTAGCGGGCTGATTGAGCAAAGAGGAGAAAGAGTTTGCTCATTTTTTCACAATATTTGACACGTAATTTTATTTTGTCATCTCAGTCTCCCTTCTCACTCTTTATTTGTTTTAGAGGAGAGGTCAGTTCTCAGTAGTCTTTCTTTACAATAAATCGGGAACACCCTGGCTATGAACACCCTTGTGCATTATTTTCTTTTCCCAATTGTCACACTGTGCTATTTCCACCAGGTCTGTCTGGATAACAGCTCTGAATGCGCACCTTTAGTTGGTGATTTCTCTGTATCTAATTTGTCTAACTCCATTCTGTTTTGCAATGCTTAGATATTGTGTGTAAACTAACAGTTGATTTGTAAATATATACACTTCTCCCGCAGCTTAAAGCTTTGACATTTTTTCTCATTACGCAGATCCTTCTATCACACGAAATTGTTCTCTGTTGACAAGAATTTCTTTTTGTCACTAAACTTTCTTGTTGAATTCTATTCGCTAATTGTTCAGTGAAGGAGATGTGAAGAGATCACCCTTTTCTTTCTTTGTTTCCCCATAACTATTCAATTTTAGATCTTTACATTTCCAGCACTGACATTTATAGAAACGCTTTTAGATTCCATTTGTGTTCCTCTCAAGAAGGAAGAACTTTTCCCCGTCACATCTTTTCACATACTGGTCTGCAAAAATGTTTTCTGAATTTTATGACAGCGACCCTACTACATGATCCATTAAGATGACACTATGTAGAATTCAGTTTGAGAATTTAATAGAACAAGGTTTCATGTATCAAATTCAAAGGTACATCTTAACTAAGAATCCTGCAATTCTTTGACTTGAATGCTGTCAATATATGATACAAATGAAGATGGAGGAGGGTGGTGGTATTTGATCTTATCCTATCCATTACACAGGTTGTAGTAAAATTACCCACATTACCTACCTGCCTAGCTCAGCCAGATTTGTTTACCAACCAGGTGACAAGGAGTCCCATCATAAACCAACAATGTTGTTTGCAATATATGCTTGTAATTTTCAAAAAATGTTTTGAAGTTTGCTTTCTGCATTTCTGGCTCTATAACAGAACTTTCTAAAATGCATTGATTCATGGGATAGTAGGAACTGCCGATGCTGGAGAATCTGAGATAACAAGGTGCAGAGCTGGATGAACACAGCAGGCCAAGCAGCATCAGAGGAACAGGAAAGCTGACGTTTCGGGTCTGGACCCTTCTTCAGAAATTTCTGGTTACTCATCCCTCATTCACCAATCAAAAGTACCAATTAAAAATGGCCTATCAACTCCCACCCACCTACATTCTAACTGCATTATGATTTGGGCAGGGTAATATTGGAGTCTATTGATCTCCTAATTAGCTGAGCTGACCCTTAATTATTTCTTTACATTTGGTGTAAAGACCAGAAACGTCAGCTTTCCTGCTCCTCTGATGCTACTTGGCCTGCTGTGTTCATCCAGCTCTACAGCTTGTTATCTCTTGATTCATGAGATATTGGTGTCTCTTGTCAGGCCAATATTTATTGCCTTTGAAAAGATGATGATGAATCAGCTGTTTTATTTAAATTGCTGCAAAGTGTCATCATGGTTGTGATATACCTGAGCGGCCTTTTCAAAGGGTAGGTGAGAATGATTTTTTTACATGCCCCATAGGGTGGAGAGGAGGCAGGTAAAGTAGAGTAGGTGCCAACTCCCACCTTCTCAACTATCAGCTCACTCCTACAATACAAGACAGATGGTGAGATTGACTGCTTGCACACTATATGTAAAGAAATAATTAAGGGTCAGCTCAGCTAATTAGGAGATCAATAGACTCCAATATTACCCTGCCCAAATCATAATGCAGTTAGAACGTAGGTGGGTGAGAGTTGATAGCCCATTTTTAATTGGTACTTTTAATTGGTGAATGAGGGATGAGTAACCAGATTTATTAACCATTATGTAACTACTTATCTTAATTCTTTCATGACAAAACTGCACCAAATGTTATAGCACTTTGAAGTAAGAACTTGTGTAAGGTGTAACTGGTATAAATTGATGCAAGAAGTGTTTCTTTTTAATCACAGTATTTTGCAAACATAAATATATTTGATGTCATGTAAAATCTTATTCTTTTTAACTGTTGGCATTGTCTTGGATTCAATCAGTAACTCCAATACTACAATGCATACCCTCTCAACCTTCTGTGTTTCCAAAAAAATAGTCTTCTGCAATCTGCTCTAAATCCTTTACATTTGATCTCGTGAATATGTTTTTGAATACAAATCTCTCACAACTGAAAATAGTCCATCCCGACTTATTTTCTTTATATTTGTGAATACCACAATTAAATCATTCTTTGATTTCTTCTGTTCAAAGGTCTTTTATTTCCATTTCTCATAATCAGTTACCACTGATTGTAGTAAAGGTTTGGGCCCAAGCTTGATGGGGCGAAATTGGTTTAGAAAGATTCACTCAGATTGGCTTAACATTTTTGATTCAGAAAATGGCTGCCTGAGTGAAGTCTTCATGAAATTCCTGAGTGTTTTTCAGAAAGGTTTAGAGTCTATCAAAGGCCCCAAGGCCAACTTGCATGTTGACCAGGAAGCAATTCCACAACTCGGCAAGGCTCGCTCAGTGTTATTTGTCTTATAGGCAAAAGTAGAGGTAGAAATCAGAAGGCTGGAAGGTGAAGGAATCATCAAACCAATCCAGTTTACAGAATGGCCAGTATTGGCTGTACCGATTGTAAACCTTGATGGGTTGGTTCACCTTGTGGGGATTTTAAACAAATATAAGCCACTTCTCACAGCTGAATAAGTACCAAATCCCTCGCATAGAGGATTTATTTGCAACACTGGCAGAGGACATTGGACACAGAAAGATCTGGTCCTGGCAAAACTGAAGCAGCTGGTGGTGGTGGGGGAAACCAAAGGGGTGTCACAACCAGAACTGAACCCTTTTTGGACCCGGAGAGGCCAAACCACAGTAGAGGATGGCATATTATTACGGGGGAGCAAGAGTGATTATCCCAAGCAAAGGTCACCGCCAGATACTGGCTGAACTCCACCAAGGTCATCTAGGAGTTTCCAAAATGAACATGTTGGCAAGACATTATGTCTCGTGGCCAGGATTGGATGCTGACATAGCTGCTTTGATGGGGCAGCGCAAACAAGGACAAAAAGTACCACCACCAGCTCCTCCAAATTCATGGGAATGGTCGGGGAAACCTCGAACTCAGTTACACATCGACTATGCAGGTCCTTTCATGGGCTCAATGTTCTTCATCATTCTGGACACCTACTCAAAGTGGCTGGATATACATAGAGTTCAATTGTCAATCACGGGGACAACGATGGAAAAACTGCGCACAACTTTTCCAATACGGGGACTCCTAGAAGACTTGGTGATACATAATCAGCCATCATTTACCAGCAGGGAATTTGAATATTTTTCCTAAAATAAAATGGGGGGGGATTCGACATATAAGGGCGGCTCCTACCCTCCATCATTCAATAGTCTGGCAGAAAGAGCAGTCCAAACTTGAAGGCAAGCTTAAAGAAATAGCCTACACCTTCACTAGATACCAAACTGTCCCTGCTCCTATTTGGTTATGGGACTACCCCTCATGCAACTACAGGGATCGCTCCAACAGAGTTGCTAAGAGGAGAAAACTCTTACCAAGTTAAATCTGATCTTTCTGGACCTAGGTGGGGGCTGAGGAGTGTGTGTGAGAAATGGCATTTGAAACTCCAATGCTGGATACAAGACTCTGCTTGTAAAAGTAAAAGTGACCGTTTACATCAGGAGACTGAGCTTGATGTAGAAACCGCGGGAATGGCCTGTAACAGTAAGAGGGATGGTCAATGTGAGGTCAGGTCCAGTGATGCATAAAGTTCAGGTAGGTGTGACAGTGCTGAACAAGCATGTGGACCATACAAAAGCTACAAATTTACAATCAATGCTGAAGCAAATCATGCCCTGCTCCTCGACAGCCTTTCCACCTGTTCTGGAGCTCATGGATTCTCCCTGTCTGTCAAGTGTTGAAGGTACCTTGGAATCTGAGATAGATACGGCAGATATCGCCGCCTCAACCCTCTATTCATCTGAAAAAGAGAAAGAATTTCTTCCAAAATGGTCCAGTGCAAGAGAGAAGCTACTACGTGTTACACACCACCTGCACCACAGGCAGAGTTGTAGGAACCTGACCCTGTGCTAAAACGCCCAGGAGGAGCTAAAAAAGACAAGAACCAGGCCTGTATTGTGGCAAATGGGTATGATTTAGTGGCCATTACAGAGACATGGTTACAGGATGGTCATGACTGGGAGTTACATATCCAGGGGTATCAAACTGTTTGGAAGGACAGACAGGAAGGTAAGGGAGGTGGCATCACTCTGAGTTTTAAGGATGATATCAGGGCAGTAGTGAGAAATGATATAGGTTCTACTGAACAAAACGTTGAATCCATTTGGGTGGAAATTAGGAATAGCAGGGAGAAGAAGTCACTGATAGGTGTGGTCTATAGGCCACCAAATAATGACATCGTGGTGGGGCAGGCAATAAACATAGAAATAGCTAATGCATGTAAATATGCTGCAGCAATTATCATGGGGGATTTTAATCTACATATCGATTGGTCAAACCAGGTCGGTCATGGCAGCCTTGAGGAGGGGTTCATAGAATGCATCTGCGATAATTTCCTTGAACAATATGTAATAGAACCTACGAGGGAGCAAGCTATCCGAGATCTAGTCCTGTGTAATGAGACAGGAATAATTAATGATCTCACAGTCAGGGATCCTCTCAGAAGGAGCGATCACAGTATGGTCGAATTTAAAATACAGATGGAGCGTGAGAAAGTTAAATCCAGTATCTATGCCCTGTGCTTAAACAAAGGAGACTATGAAGGAATGAGGAAGGAGTTAGCTAAGGTAGAATGGATAAGCAAAAACTTTATGGTTGGTCAATTGAGGAACAGTGGAGGATTTTCAAAACAATTTTTCACAGTGCTCAGCAGAAGTATATTCCAGTGATAAGGAAGAACTGTAGGAAAAGGGAGATCTAGCCACGGATGTCTAAGGAAATAAAGGGAAGTATCAGATTGAAAAAAAAACACATACAAAACAGCAAAGAGTAGTGGGAAACGAGTAGACTGGGAAATCTTTAAAGGCCAACAGAAAGCCACAAAAAAAGTTATAAAGAAAAGTAAGATAGATTATGAGAGTAAACTAGCTCAGAATATAAAAACAGGCAGCAAAAGTTTCTATAAATATGTAAATCGTAAAAGAGTGGCAAAGATAAACATTGGTCCTTTAGAGGATGAGAAGGCCAATTTAATAACTGGGAATGAGGAAACAGCCGAGACATTAAACAGTTATTTCGTGTCGGTCTTCAAAGTGGAAGACACAAATAACATGCTGAAAACTAATAGCAAGAAGGTTATAGCAGGTGAGGACCTAGAAACTATCATTATCGCTAAGGAGGCAGTGCTGGGCAAGCTAATGGGACTAAAGGTAGACAAGTCTCCTGGCCCTGATGAAATGCATCCCAGGGTACTAAAAGAAGTGATGGGGGAAATAGCAAATGCACTAGTAATTATTTATCAAAATTCACTGGACTCTGGGGTGGTTCCTGCAGATTGGAAAGCAGACAATGTGACGCCACTGTTTAAAAAAGGAAGTAGACAAAAAGCAGGTAACTATAGGCCAGTTACCTTAACTTCGGTGGTGCGGAAAATGCTAGAATCTATCATTAAGGAAGAAATAGCAAGACATCTGGATATAAATTGTCCCATTGGGAACACCCAGCATGGGTTCATGAAGGGTAGGTCATGTTTAACTAATTTGGTGGAATTCTTTGAGGACATTACTTGCATGGTGGACAATGGGGAACCTGTGGATGTGGTGTATCTGGATTTCCAGAAGGCATTTGACAAGGTGCCACACCAAAGGCTGCTACATAAGATAAAGTTGCATGGTATTACAGGTAATGTACTGGCATGGATAGAGGATTGGTTTACTAGTAGAAAACAAAGAGTAGAGGTAAATGGGTGTTTTTCTGGTTGGCGGTCAGTGGCTAGTGGTGTGCCTCAGGGATCAGTGTTGGGACCTCAATTATTTACAATTTATATAGATGATTTGGAGTTGGGGACTAAGTATGGTGTGTCAAAATTTGCAGATGACACTAAGGTGAGTGTTAGACCAAAGTGTGCAGAAGACACTGAAAGTCTGCAGAGGGATATAGATAGTCTAAGTGATTCGGCAAAGGTCTTGCAGATGGAGTACAATGTTGATAAGTGTGAGGTCATCCACTTTCGTAGGAATAACAGCAAAATGGACTATGTTTTAAACGGTAAAAAATTGCAGCACGCTGCCGTGCAGAGGGACTTGGGTGTCCTTGTGCATGATTCGCTGAAGGTGGGATTGCAGGTGCAGCAGGTGATTAAAAAGGCAAATGGAATTTTGTCTGCCATTGCTCGAGGGATGGAGTTTTTAAACAGGGAGGCTATGCTGCAGCTATATAGGCTCCTGGTGAGGCCACACCTGGAGTGTTGTGTGCAGTTTTGGTCTCCTTACTTGAGAGATATACTAGCACTGGAGGAGGTGCAGAGGAGATTCACTCAGTTGATTCCAGGGTTGAGAGGGTTGGATTATGAGGAGAGACTGAGTAGACTGGGATTATACTCATTGGAATTCAGAAGAATGAGGGGAGATCTTATAGAAACAGATAAGATTATGAAGGGAATAGATAAAGTGGAGGCAGGGAGGTTGTTTCAGCTAGCAGGTGAAACTAGAACTAGAGGGCATCGCCTCAAAATAAAGGGGAGCAGATGTAGGACTGAGGTCAGGAGGAACTTCTTCACCCAAAGGGTTGTGAATCTGTGGAATTCCCTGCCCAGTGAAGTGGTTGAAGCTACCTCACTGAATGTTTTTAAGGCAATGATAGATAATTTTATGAACAGTAAAGGAATTAAGGGTTATGGTGAGTGGGCGGGTAAGTGGAGCTGAGCCTCAAAGATCAGGCATGATCTTATTGAATGGCGGGACAGGCTCGAGGGGCCAGATGGCCTACTCCTGCTCCTAGTTCGTATGTTCTTATACCCACAGACTCGCGTCAGATCGGGGTGGGGGGGGTGCGGGGGAGGGTGGGGAGCGTGGGGAGCGGAGATGTTGTGATTATAATGAGGGTCAGCCAGGTGGACCTCATAGAATATGAATTTCCTGATTGGGGCTGTTAATCTGGTCCAATCAGGGAGTCCTGTCTGACAGAAATAAACAGGAGTGTCAGACATCCTGTTCATTCTGAGAGCTGTCTGGATCAGTGTTAAGGACTCACCATGTGTAAATAAAGGGTGATTTGGTGATGGGATACATGACTCTGGAGTTGTTGCAATCATAAATTGTTTGATTATTGGTCTGATTAAAATGTCCTTAATCTTTTATTAAAATGACAAGTACTTTTGTCACTGTAACAGAATCTTCCACAGACATTACTTACCTTATGCAAACTATACATTTTAATCCAAATGTTTTATCTTTGTCAGTACAGAGACTCATGTTTGTCAGAGCTATATTAGAATCCCTACAGTGTGGAAACAGGCCCTTCAGCCCAACAAGTCCACACCAAATCTTAGAGTATCTCAACCACACCCATCTCCTCATAACCCACCTAATCTACACACCCTTGAATGCTACAGGCAATTCAGCATAGCCAATCCACCTAACCTGCACATCTTTGGATTGTGGGAGGAAACCCATGCAGACACATGGAGAATGTGTAAACTCCACACAGATAGTCACCTGAGGCTGGAATTGAACCTGGGTTCCTAGCACTGTGAGGCAGCAGTGCTAACCACTGAGCCACTGAGCCACCGTGCCACCCTTTAATTGGACCTGTTTGAGCCTTGATTTATCCAAAGTTTGTCATATCTCCACAGTAGGCCTAGCATGTCTGAATGAATTCTAAAACAATGAGACGAGATAAAAATGAGGCTTTAAGAAAATAATTTTAGTATGTACTTGAAGAAGTATAATATAAATAAATATTTCCTGTTTGCTCAATGGTAATCTAAGGTCTGAAAATTAAACTGATTTTCAGTTTTTCAATTTTATGCACCCCACTAAATTACCAGACCTCCAAAACTCAAATGATAAAAACAGAGTATCTCTGATTGTAGCCATTTTGTGTGAAGAATTTTGATTATTTCGAAGCTTCACTACTCATCAATATTCCTTTTGATGAGAGATTTTGTCACTAAATTCAACACATCTCCCTGTGTTTAATAATCTGCTGGGCTCAATGTTTTCAGAACCCCTCTGATATTGATGAAGCTGACAACAGCACCCTCTGTTGGAGCTGTTGGAAACATCATTTGAACAGTTCTAAATGGCTGCACTGTCTAAATTTTGCGGTTTAATTTTCTCAAGTTTGTTCAATCTCATAGGCTGTTATATAAGCAGTTGGATGAAGCACATTGTGACTATCAAGACTATTGATATTTCTATTCATTGATCACTCAATAACTTGTTACTGCCTTATATGAATTTCTGAACTTTGTTACAGTTTGGGTACTTGTGTTAATTACATATTATGACCTTTTCAATTTAGCAATTAAAGCAGTATCTAATAATTTCTTGGTGCTGTCTAACAGAATATCAAGATACTTAAACTTCCCCTTCCTTCAATTAAAAGCCAGCAAGCTTTTATGGTTCATTTGATTTCTCTGTTAATTAATTGTAACATCGATAGGCCTTGGCTATGTCCTTTATGTTACAAATATGATGTGATGAAATGCTGTCTTTGATTTCAGTGTTCATACTGAGTCTGTACATGGTGTGAAGGGGGCATTTTTAATTCCCAAGAATGGTTTAGATTGTAAGAGAAAATTGCAGGGACTGGAAGTACATGTGTAAATGCTTCAATGTGCCCACTTTCTGCATTAAAGGAGATATATTTGGTTATGTGAGAGCTACCTGTTTGCCTGAGGTAGCACATTCATTAGACAGCCAGACCGGGAATTAGCACAGCTGTTAGCATCATTAGTACATGATAATGAGGCAAATTTTCAATTGAATTATACAGGCTTTTGAATTTAGGCTTTATTTACTGACATGCACAGGGTGCATTCATAGACCATGTAGTGGCAGTGACTGTGACATCACTGCAGCGATGCCGCAGAACTTATATAGTGGCCTCATGCCGGACATTTATTTCATGTAAAAGCCTGCTGCCCCTGATATCAATTACAAGCCTGTTGATCCAAAGGAGCATTCAGGAAGAGTCTCAATGCCACACACCAACACTCTTATTGCCCCACTCCCTGGGCAAAGTGACATGACAGTGAGGGGCTGGTCCTGAGGTGGAGATCATAGTCATTGCGATGGTGAAGGGTTATAGTCTGCAGAAGGGTGAAGGAAGCAGACAGTGAGATGGCGAGGGGTGGTCACAGGAGGATAAGAAGAATGGACAATAGGATAGTAACGAGGCAGTCAGCAGGAGGGTGAGGGTGGTGGCCAATTGAAAGTGAGGGGAGTTGCAAAGGTGATAACTAGTGGGGAGGCAAGGTAGCAGTGAAGGGGAGATGGAGGTCAGTGGGATGATGAGGGGACAATGTGGAGAGCCTTCAAAGGATGACAAGGGGGCAACGATAAGCGAAGACGAAGCAGCAACAATGGTGCATTATTCCCAGTTCCGGTTCCAAATTCCACTCTCAGTGCATGCACAATTATAATAAAATCAATGGGACTGACCTTTTGTGCAAGTGTGTTGAATTTAGCAGGTAGAATTTTTCCATTTTCAATGGCCAAAAATGTAAAGCACATTTGACTCTATTGAAAAGATAGCCTACACTGTTAATCAGGTGTAAATCTTCCATCTACTCCCATGCCTTTATGTATTTAGTCAAGGTCTGTTGTGATGGCAATTATGAATCTGATTACTCGTGGAATTTTACAGGGTTTTTAATGACTTCCAGCAGATATAATATGACATCAGCTCATTAAATGGATAATGGATGAGGGAGTGAAGTTAGGATCATGTAGTGATTGGAGTCAGGGTCAGGTGGATCCATTGACTAGGAGATCCTTGATTGGGATTGTTAACCTGGCCGACTGACATAAATAGGAGATTCAGAAGGTCTTCTCAGTCTAGGAACTGGCTTTGAGCTGGCTGGTCAGAGCCCATGAACTGTGTACATGTGAATAAAGGGTGACTTGGTGACAGGATACTGGCATCTGTACAGTGGCAATGAGCGAAAATGATACATACCTAAAAATAGTTCACTTGTAACAGTCGTCTTTGAGATGAAGTAAGCATTCCTGGCAAAACTAAAACAGCTGGTGATAATGGGGGAGAAAGAACCAGGACTGAAACCTAGAGATAACAAGGTGTAGAGCTGGATGAACACAGCAGGCCAAGCAGCATCATAGAAGCAGGAAAGTTTGATGTTTTGGGCCTAGGCCCTTCATCAGTCTAGGCCCGAAACGTCAAGCTTTCCTGCTCCTATGGTGCTGCTTGGCCTGCTGTGTTCAACCAGCTCTACACCTTGTTATCTCGGATTCTCCAGCATCTGCAGTTCCTATTATCTCAGGACTGAAACCTTTCTGGACCCGGTGACACCAGATCACAGTAGAAGATGACACATTACAAAGGGGAGAAAGAGTGATTGTCGTGAGCAAAGGACACCACTGGATGCTGGCTGAACTCCACCAGGGTCATCCAGGGGTTTCCAAAATGAAGATGTTGGCAAGGAGTTATGTCTGGTGGCCAGGATTGGATGCCAACATTGCTGCTTTGGGTGGGAAAGTGCCCAAAGTGCCAATAAGGGCAACAACTACAGTCAGCAGCACCCCCACATTTGTGACAATGGCAGGTAAACCCTGAACTCGGTTGCACATCAACAATGCCAGTCCTTTTATGGGGTCAGTGTTCCTGGTCATTGTGGATACCCATTCAAAGTGTTTGGATGTGCATAGAGTTCATTTGGCAAACAGAGGGATGATGATTGTAAAGCTGCAAGCATTGTTTGGAATTAGAATTATAAACAGAATTTAGAATTAGCTTTATTGTCACATGTATTCAAATGAGCATGGTGATAAATGTACAAGTTGCCCCTTATGGCACATTCTTAGGTACAAAGATCCCTGGATACAGCTTTTTCAGTAACAGTTCTTGAAAAAATAGAAAAGTAAAGAAATTCAGCACTGCAGACTTTAGGGAGAAATTATAACATGGAGAAGAATAAAAAGTTCAGAACAATGGTCTTCTGACCCAGCCCATGTTGGCACTCAGTCCAGTCTGCACTGGGCCTTGATATCTGGCCACACCTGCCTTCACCTCAGGGTTCATGAGGCCGGGCGATCGCTTTGGAATCACTTCGAGATTGAACGTCCAAGTCCAGTCCATGCCAGACCGAGACATCGCCACACACTGTCCGAAGATCACCACGTGGGCCGCTGGGAGATTGCTATGCCAGGCTGGGCACATGCTCCTCTGAGCGATGGAGATAGTTTAATTCAGGGGACGAAGTTTAGTGTCAGAACTATGGATATAGCCTGGCATGGGTTTGAGATAAGGTTGACACGGTCAACATGGTCCCATGAAATACAAAGTTCTGATAGGCGAGGCGGTCCTGAACAAACCTGGATAACCTGAGGCTGCTACTTTGCAAACAGGGCAGGAGCAAAACATACCTGGCCCCACAGAACAGAAAACGCAGGTTCTGCCCCTCCATCTAGCATCGAGGAAACCTTAGAGTCTGAGATGGATGCAGCCTCAATACCATTATCACCTGAAGAAGATGTGGAAACTCTCCCAAGATGCTCTGGACGCAAGAGACAGGTTACTGGTTGGTGGCACTGGGCCTGGGAAATATCCCAGGAGAAGCTACAAGAGAAAGAACAGGCATACATTCCCAGACTTGGCTGTAGTAATTGGAACCAGTGGATCTTATTGACTGAGATCCTTGATTGGGGTTATTAACCCTGGGCCAATCAGGGAGCTCTGGCTAACAGATATAAACAGGAGAATTGGAAGGTCTCCTCAGTCTAGGGACTGGCTTTAAGCTGGCTGGTCAGGGCTTATGTACTGTGCACATGTAAATGAAGGGTGACTTTGTGACGGGATACCGGCCTCTGTGCAGTTATCTCAGATGGGAATTGTTAAAGTGGTCAGAAAGTTCAACAATATATGTAGGCCATTCTCCAACTCAGAAGCACCGAGAGAAAATCTTGTTTGCAAATGGAGGCAGGCTTTTTAATCTGTCCACTCTGGACTTGGCTCAGACCCGCACTCAGCTCAGTGGAATTCTCAGATGGGTTCCTATAATCTTCCAGCAGTCTGGAGTTGGGATCAGGATGGTAGGATTAGTTCCATCTACTGATTGCCACTGCCAAGAAAATTTGATGCTGCTCATAACTGATTTGACAGTACCCTGTCGTGAAAGCTTCAAATGTTGCCCTGGACAGAACATCAGAGTGTCCTATCTTTCTCTGAATGAGCAGGAAATGTTTTATGTTCACCTGAATAGGCAGGCAACAGAACTTCAAATTCAATGTCACATTCAAGTTATTACACTTGCAACAGTGCAATGCACTGACAATGCTGTACTGAACTGTCAGCCTTTGTCAAGTCCTAACAAGTTTAAGTGTAACTCTTGATTTCATCTCCCAGAGAGATTCCCACAATTTCTTGCTGGCATCTGACACATTAGTAGAATTGGAAGTAAGAAACTTGAACTCAAGAGTGAGCCCTTTGGGTAATTCGGAAATGCAGGAAATCAAAAATTTCTTTCAATTCAAAGCTGCTAATCACACTAAAAGTTAAAGATAATGGGCTGCATCTTAACTTTCCTCATGGACTGTTTTGTCAAGTTTATTGAAGGGTTTTTGCCACGAGACCGAGTGAGATCTCCCACTGTATCTTACTAGAGTCACATCAATAATTACCCACCCTACTGCACTCCTCTACTCCTACCTTACTGCGAGCCATTCCCAGAACAAGTAACAATTACCAGGATTGGCCGACATCCATGGTGCCAACACTATTGTTAAAAATCCTTTGTGTACCTTACAATGTTTGTGATGGATAAGACAAACAGGGGAAAGTTGGTGCCTCACTCTGTGCGAAAGGACCTGGAGGTCCTGCTGGACAGCATGGGACAAAGAGGACATCCTCTTCTCCCCATACAAGCAGCGCAGCCATGACACGTGATCATACCCATCTGGTCTGAGGTTGGCACTCGGATCACTGCAGTCTTAGCCATCTGGAGGAGTGCCCAGTACTGTAAGATGCAGAGCAATGATCTTCTCCACTCTGCCAGGGTAAGTGCCACCATCTTCTATCTGTTACCTCACACTCACTCTATCTCTGCTAATGCAACCAGCATCCACCATGGCTCACACCCTACCTCTCTTACTACCTTTCTCCATTCACTGTCACCCACTACAACCCTCAACACTGCTCACTCTGCACCTTCTCTGTACTGCCTACTCAATTTTTTCCAACACCTCCCAAACTGCACTATAAACAACAGCTAAGCCACTCATTTTATTATCTCTTACTATCTGACAGTCTCTTATTCCAGGAGGAAAAAGCCCCTAATAGGGCAGATAGAGTCTAGACAGGCGGTGCACTGCCTGACATTCAGCTTCTTGCCCTTCATGTGGAGAAAATCCTTATAGTGATTGTTCCCAAGTAGCCTACTGACCATGACCAAGTCTCTGGACTGGTATCGGAGGCTACCCTTGACTTATTGAGGCAGGGCCCCCTTACTGAAGGCTTATACCCCTTGACTTTACTGAGGACTGCTGACAACTATGACATGTTTTTGTCTGTGCTAAATAGCAGCACAGCAGTATTGTGAGCTTGGTATCTCTGCCTGAGGAGCAAGGTGCAAAAAAGGCAAGGCAAGATAAGGATACTGTGAGCATCTAAGTAAGCTCAGACTGAGTGAGTCCTATGATAAAAAATTAACAGCTAGAGACGCAGCCTGAGGTGCAGTATTGAAGCATACTAAGTAGATCAGAGATGTGTTATGAGAATTCTTAGGGGTAGGCACATGTCTGATCCCAGTGTCTTTCAAAGTGGGGTGTATGTGGTCATGTCTATGGAGTGTGCACTCAGATGCTGGTGTCCAAAATGGAGCTCCTTCCGAGCAAGTGGCAAGAAGTTGCCAGGCATTCACATCAAGAGTTCTTAGCATCCAGTTTGCTGAGTGGGTCTGATAAGAAAGGAAGCTGCAAAGTAATGAAGAAGGCTGTGGAGTCAATAAGTTCATTAACAAGCAATAATCCCATTAAATTAGCAAATCACTGCTGCCTTGTGAAAATCTTGCCCCCATACCTGGAGCTGCCTTACAAAATGCAGCGAGTTGCTCTCGATGTCGAGCTAGGCATTGTTGGACTAATCATGTGATTCTACCACAAATCTTATCATAGCTTACATCATTTAAGCTCCTGTAAGATTCCAACTGATATTTGCAGTGTTGAGTGCTAGTCTCTGAAATTGAGTTTGCAGTCAACCAGTATATCTTACATCCATGTTTTTTGACTGATCTGAAGATTCATAAAGTCATTAGGAAGATGTGCATAGGAATAAAATGTAAGAATGAATGTAGTCACTCATTAGCATTATTAGTAAAAGGATAATTTTCAAAGCATGCTTATTGAGCTAACTGCCATCATTTAAATATGTCCATTTGAAAATTGCTAACAGTTTTTCAGACCTCATAAGATGTATCAATGAATTTGTAATTATGTAGCATTTTATATCCTCAGGAGTTCTTAATTTGCTTAATATTCAATTCATTTTTTTATTTGTTGACATGTACTTTTTGTTATTTGGGTAAATACTGCAGTCAACTTGCAGATAGACTTGAGATTTAGCCTACAGAATTGACTTCCTAAAGTGTACTGCAAGATTGTTCACACTCAAACTCCACACATTAAGAGTAAATGTTAGCTAATGTTTTTTAATTTTGACTGAAAATCATGATTGTGATGTGGTTTAACAATTCACTTTATGCCTGGTAGGCTGACAGAAGTAGTAGGAAAAACAGGAGGATTTATCAGAAATGATGTGATTACTGGATATTTATAAAATAATTACCTTCTTTAGCAGAATCAACATCCTTGAAGTAATTGTTATAGTTATTATTTTCAGAAGGCCCAAATGTTTGTAAACAAAATTTATACACATGGGATTGCAGTAATACACTCACATGGGATAATGCCAGGATTAATGTTTGGATCCCAGCTGTTCACAATTTATATCGATAGATTTGGATGTGGTGACCAATTGTAATATTTCCAAGTTTACAGCTACTACAAAACATGATGGGACAGTGATTTGTGAGGAGAATGCTAAGAGAATTCATTGGGATTCAGACAAGCTGAGTGCATGGGCAAGAGAGGTCAGGTAGAATATAAAATGGATAAGTGTGAGATTTTACATTTTGGTAGGAGGAATAAATGTGCACAGTGTTTCTTAAATAGTGAGAGATTGGAAAGTGTTGGTGTCCAATGGATCCTAGGTACCTTTGTTCAGAAGTCAGGTGCAGCAAGCAGTTCAGAAAGCAAATGGTGTGTTAGCTTTCCTCACAAGAGGAATTGAAAATTGGAGCAAAGAAATTTTGTTTCAGATGTGTGGAACACTGGTGAGACTGAATGTGAAGTTCTGTGAAGTCCCCTTGCCTAAGAAAGGACATACTTATCATGGAGGGAATACAGCTAAAGTTCACCAGCCTGATTCCTGGATGCTGGGATTGTCCAGTTGAGGAGAGATTGTATGGACAGTCAGCATTCTCCGGAATTTGATGAGAATGAGGAATGGGAGGTGGCTTAGTCAAAACTTACAAAATAGTTAAAGTAGATGAGAAAGGATGTTGACTCTAGCTGTAAGATCTAGAACTAAGGGACATAGTCTCATAATAAAAAGCAAACCATTTAGGATGAATCATTGGAACTGTCTACCCCAGAGGGCTGAGGAAGTTCAGACATTAAATAACATGAAGAAAGGAGTTGATACATTTCTAGTTACTGATCACATCATAGGATATGGGGATAATGTGTGGAAATGATATAGAGGTGGTTGATCGACCATGTTTTAGAATTAGTTTGAGGAATTGAGTAGCCTCCTCCTGCTCCTATAGTTATATCGTAGGCATTACATTTCAGAAAGCCAGTTGGTACAAAATATAATTGGAGATAAACTTTATACAATTTGAGGTATAATCATTTATATAGCTACAGATTACAAGCACACACAGACTAGCATAACAATCACAGTTTCAATCTGTTTGTAATGAATCAATCAACCTGTTCTGACATGTTATGGCTCACACTGGCGAGATGGGACTTGAACCTGGGCCTTTGAAGCCAGAGGTAGGTAATCTACCAGTGTGCCATAAAACTCCTAATCTGTATGTTTTATAAGGACAACTCCCTTGTTGAAATTAAACACTATTAATGTTCAATTAGCAACAGAGTGAGAGGAAATCTTAAATAGAAATTTGATTAAAAATAAAAACCTTCACTGTACCTTCAATTCTAGCCAACTAGAATAAAGATTGATCATTTTGAAGCCTTTCTGTTGAATCCTATATGTAGCACATACAGACATTTCGAAATCCAATCTTTTTTTCCTGGTATTCTTTCTAAAGCTGCATTCTTTCATTGTCATGAAGTCCAGAATAAGGAACAATGCTTGCCCTATTTTGCAGTGCTTCAATAACATTACTTCCCACTGGCATCATTTAATTGAGATTAATCTCAAATTTAACATTAGCTATCTTATTACACTTTATTACTAGCAATTCTCTTCACAACAGTAAAGCTATAACCATCTCGATAAAGATTACAGCCAGAAGGTAAAATGTATTATAAAGCCCTAACATCCAATTTGGTAGGATTTGGTGCACTCTCATTGTTTTGATGTTTCTTCCTGTTCTTAATCTGTGAAATCCCTAAATTTTTGCAAAAAAAAAGTTAACCCCAATAATCCTATTTTTTTTAACTGAGAAAGATATTCCAGAGGTATTAAAAGAGTTAAATAACAAGGTTGGAAGAACAGGAGCAGACCATTCAGCCCATCAGCTTTGTTCCACCATCCAATGTTGATTTATATTGTACACTGCCTTGGTTCCATCTCCTTTTATACACAAGTCCAGCAACTGACAAGTACTCTTGAGTTTAGAATTGTTCACTTTAGTTATCATGTGACAAACTTGTCAACAGTAACAGAGAAGAAGAAGAGGACTTTAACAAAGCATAGACATGGAGGTCGTCATTGCAACTTTGCTTAGGACAATAATGATCCACTGCTAGGGATGCAAATCCCTATTGGTGAGAGTCTGACACGTTGTAGCTGATATTCTTATTGTACCCGTGGAGTCTCCAAAACAATTCATCCCTTTTCTTTAGGCAGAGATGATGATTTACGGAGACAGTTCACAACTGTCAACGAAGGTACATTCCATTGGGAAGTGAAGTCCCTACATGAAGGATGCACCATCACTAGCAAGTCATACAAAGATGAGAAGAGTAGTGATAGCCCAGAAACTTGAGATTTTTTTTAGAAGCCAACCAAAATAAATTGAAAAAAATTTGAGAACTCTAGCAAGGAATGTAAAACAAGTTGTAAAACTTTCTACAAATTTATAAAAAAGTAACTAGAGGAAGTATTGATCCCTAAAGGGATATAACTAGGGAATTAATAATGGGAAGCAATTAAGGAATGGCTTTGAACAAATATTTTGTGTTTGACTTCACAGTAGAGGACACAAAAAGCATTCCACGGATAGAAAGTCATACACAAAAGGAAGGAAGGAACTTAGATCAATTACAATTATTAGAGACAAGGTCCTAGGAAAACTAATGGGCAAATAGATGATGAGTGTCTTGGACTTGATGGTCTGCATCTGAGCAACCTAATGAAACTTACTGCAGAGATAATGAATGTAATAGCAATAATCAGTTGAAGATAAATTTTTACTGTCAAATGGTCATGTGACTTTAGATCGCTCTTTCTCAGAAGGTGATGGCAGCAGGGCCATTGAATTTTTTTTGGTAGAGTTAGATAGGTTTTTGTTTAGTAGAGCGATCAAAGGTTACCACCAGTAGATAGGAATGTGGAATTCAAATGACAAGCCGATCAGCCATGATTTTATTAAATAATGGAGCAGGGTCAGGAGCTGAATGGACTAATTCTGTTCCTATTTTGCATATTTATATAACACATTAAAACTCCCTCAATTTTGAAAAGGTTCATGTGAATTCAAAAACTGTGAATGTAACACCTTGAATTAAGAAAAGTGGGAGATGGAAAGCAGGAATCTAAGGTCCAGTTGGCTTAGTATTTGCCATTGGACAAATGTTAAAACCTATAATTCAGCACATCGTTTTGCAATTCAGAATATAATCAAGCACAATCAGTATGGTTTTATGTGAGAAAAATTGTGTTTGCCAAATTTGTTACGTTCCTTTGTTGATGTAATAAACAGTATAGATAAAAGGAACCAGTTTAAGTCTTACAGTTAGATTTCCAAAAGGCCTCTGATAAGGTGCCGCTTAAAAGGTTACGACATAAGATAAGAGCTTATGGTGTTGGGGATGAAAAATTAGCATGGACAGAGAACTTCCTGACAGATTTCACCTGAAGATGGATTTTATGTTTTTCTGGGAGGCGTAGATTTTGCATTCTCCCACTCCGTCTCAGCGTGGCAAACCAAACTTTGCATAGCCAAATAATAGCTTCCCAGGAGGATAGCAACCGAATTGTGGTACGAAGTGGGGAGGCTCCATGTACAATTGGGCTTCCTGGTTGGGGCTTTGGGTGGGAGAGGGGTTATGCTGTAAACAGAAAGTCAATTATGGCCAGCAATTTAAAGACCCCTTGCCCTTTCAATATCTCCTTGTTTCTTATGACAGGCTCAAAATGGTGAATAACTGAAGTCAAAACACATACAAAATTCGTTACTTTCACACACTGACATTTTTCTTCAAACCCTGAGCCACCTCCTCATAAAGTGCTCCCAATCATTTCCAATCAGACACTGAAGTATAGAATGGACAATGAAAAATTGCACACAATTCACTGTTAACAAGCTCAATAGCTTGTTAATTGATTATTTCTTAAATGGATGTGGGATTTTGGATTGCCAAGCGAATGCCTCAGGCTGTATTTATGTACGTACAGGGTTGGGGGGTGGGTTATGGTTCAGGTCAAGGATGCCCTAATTCTATCCTTGATCATATTAAAACAAAAATGCTGTTTAGCTTTAGAAGTCCCGTACATTGAAGATTCCTGCACATGGTCCTTCTGCAACAAATGTGTCCAGGAATCCAGAAATAAAGCAGCAAAGAAAAATTTCACAGAAGTCCCACCCTCTTTTACAGCAGGCAATGTGTCATATTCTGTGATCTAAATATCTGGTAGCACTACCAGTCAATTTCACAGTGCCTGTGAGAGGGTAAGTACCTAAGGTATAGATGGGTCAGGGTGCCAGCTGGGTAGGGGGGGTAGTGTGCCAGGTGGGTTAGATTTGTAGGTTGCCTACTTCAATGCTTTGTGACATGATTGGCCAGGCCGCTGACGGCTCTTTTTCCAGCTCCAACTTATGGTACGTAATTCTCCTGACTGCTTTTGCTGGTCCTACAATGTACACTACTGCTTGCTCCCTAGACTGTGGTTGGATAGATCCCTTCTCAGAACACTTCACAAGCTGACAACTGACTGTGCAAGCCCATGGACTGTGCTCTTGACTAATGGTACTGGACACTCCTGACTGAAAACAGTCCCCTGACTGGATTGAGGGCTTGTCCCTACCTGCTTTCTGACATGGCCATTTGGTTGAATGAACAAGTGTTGTGTTTGCCACACAGGCATCTGGCAAACACTGTATGTGTTTGATTGACGTTTCAGTAAAGCAAGATTTCCTAGCCCCCAGACAAAACTCCATGACCAGAATGACAAGCAGCTGGTCTGTGTGTCTGCTCAAAAGAGTACATCAATACAGCAATATTGATAGATGTTGGCTCTAACTAAAGTACCAGAGTTAACCAGCATGGCATGGCATGGATTATTCAAGCATGCAGGAAGGTGTTAAGTGAGGAAATGTTAAAAGATCAAGCAAGCAGCCTTGAGATGCAGCTTGGTCCAATCCGTGAGTTAGATGCCTGTCCCTGCACACAGACTGTTCTTGCAGCAGCCTTTCAAATAGTTGCTGGTGTACCGTGCAATGCAGGTCTGTGCTTCATAATCAGTCTGCAAGCAGATTAGGGAGTGCTGCAATGGTTGTGAGAGGTTAGCAAATGTTGAATACCTATGTCCATGAATGAAGAGTGCATGCAGATAGTGCCCATAAATCACACCCTAAGATGCTGCTGGCGTTGAGCAACAGGAAAACTAATCACAGCCAGTGGTGAGCTGAGATTACCAGGTACCTGCTCTTCATTCCACGTTGAGCATTCTCAACGTCTACCTTGTTTGATGAGTTTGGTAAGATAAGAAATTGAATATTAATGAGGTGAGTGGCAGCATTAACAACGTGCTTAACAAACTATAACCTCCTTTAAATTGGCAACTGCTGAGTGAAAACTCATCTTGACGTCTGGCAAAAGCGTAAAAGATACAGCAAGGTGTCACCTATATCAAGGTGGTACTCGCCAACATTTTTTCAATTCTGCCACAAATTGCCCTATATCCTATGTTGCTCAGACCCCAATAAGATTTCTACCAATGTTTCAATTGCTTTTAGTTTCAGTGAGTGAGCAATTTCTAATCTGTAATTCTAATCTCTAACCGCACCCCCCTTCTAATCTGTAATGTTGTGGCTTGTTAGAAGTTGTTATCAATCCCATATCTGTGAAAAAAGTACAGTATGATGGAGGTTTGACTAGACAGCCAATCTTCACCTTTGGTGTTATTGCAGATGTGTTCATTGCAAAAGATCAGTGGAGGCGTTGACATACTTCGTCATCAGGAAAGGGAGATAAAATGTTTTTCATGATGCATTTTCCCAATAGATTGTATTTTCCTTTTTGTGCTACATATAACATAATGAATAGGAAGGGTTGAGAGGATATGGGCCAAGTGCTGGCAAATGGGGCTAGATTTATTTAGGATATCTGATCGGCATGGATGAGTTGGACTGAAGGATCCATGCCGTACAACTCTATGGCTCTAAGATTGTATGTGGGTTATACTGAGATAGGAATTTGCTATAGAGCAATGACATTTTTGTTCTTGGCCTGTTGCAGTTGATCAAAATATTTTACTCCATGATATATATTCATTTTGCTATTTTAATGTTGCCTTCTTGCTAAATTTAACTATAATTCTTCAGACAAGTACAGACAGTAATATTTTCAATCATGCAGTGTCCTATTTATAATACCTGTTATCAAACTTCAATTCTTCTATACCGTCAAAATCTGTCTTTCAAAACTCATGCAGAGTCCATCACGAACAACCTGTATTTGTTATCTATAAATAATGTATCCAGAGTGCTTCACAGTGGTATTACAAAACCAACTGAGTAACAAACAGAAATATTAGGGCAGATAACAGGTACTTTGGTTGATCGCAAGATGAAGACTTTTAAGGAGTGTGTTCCAAAGGTTAAGGCCTAGGTGATTGAAGATTGGCCAAAAGTGATGGAATGATTAACATCAGGGATGCTGAAAAGGCCAGGATTAGATCAGTGCAGATATGTCTGAGCATCATGGAGCAAGAGAAGATCACAAATATAGGGAGGGGAAAAGCCATGATAAATTTGGAAACTTGTATGAGCATTAATGCTTAACCAGGTGCCAGTGTAGAAGTGCACATGGGGTGATGGGCAGGTTGTATTTAGTGTCATGTTAAAACATCGGCAACAGGGTTTTGGATTACTTAAAGTTGAATCTGAAACACAGGAACAAAAACAAAGTTGCTGGAAAAGCTCAGCAGGTCTGGTAGCACCAGTGAAGAAAAAAAATATCAGAGTTAACGTTCCGGGTCTGGTGGCCCTTCCTCAAAACTGAAATACTATGGAGTCAGGTGATGTTATGTTGGTGGAAATAATGGTATTGGTGATATTTAGAAGATGACCTTTGGGAGAAATATGACACCAAGGTTCTGAATAGTCTGGTCGAGGCTCAGCTGCGGTGAGAAAGCGGGATCAGTCTTTAGGAACTGGGGTTTATGGCAGGAAACAATTACTTTGGAGCCACGACCATTTTTTGTGATGACAGTTTGATGTTTATTGAGGTTACATAATATCATTCCTAAGTGATGGCAGGCTGCCTGAAGGAGACTTTTTTGGAGTAGGTCTGGATTTCCTAATTTACATTGTCCTTCTCATCACCTTGCATTTTTTAGTTATTTTAATCAACCTGTTCAGACATGTAATGACAAATATTCAAGGCAGGTGGCACATAAACCTTCTCACCCAGAGGTAGGGACACAACAACAGCACTACAAGAACCTCCTTGGCATGTTTTACGCAAACAATCAAATACAAATCTGAATCCAAGTGACAATGTGATCTTAATTAATAGGAGCACTGAACAGCTGAGATTTTGTGTTCCAAGATGATATGAGCTGCCTCTTTCCACTGAAGCACTTTTTATGATCATTGGATATCTCTGATGCTTTATGGCTTTTGAGTCTGTCACTATTTAATTTTATTCATTCATGGGATGGCAGCATCGCTGGTTAGGCAAACATTTATTGTCCATTCCTAATCACCCTGAAAATGCAGTGCTGAACTGCCTTCGTGAATTGCTGCAGTACTTGGGGAGCAGGAACAATCACAGTGCTGTTATGGAGACAATCCAAAATTTTGACCCAGAGACAGTGAAGGAAAAGTATTATATTTCCAAGTCAGGATGGTTAGCAATTTGGAGGAGAATGTAGAGTTAATGGCACTCTCATGCTTCTGCTGCCTTTCTCCTTCTAGATGGCAGAGGCTACAGATTTAGAAGATGCTGTCAAAGGTGCCTTGGTAAGTTACTGCAGTGCATCTTGTAGATGGTACATATTGCTGCCACTGTGTTTCAGTGCTGAAGTGAACGAATATTGAATGTGGTGCATAGGTGCCAGATAAGTGGGATGCTTTCTAATGGATGGTTTCAAGTTCCTTGAGTTTTGTTGGAGCTACACTCATCCAAGCAAGTGTAGAATCTTAGATCAGATTCCTGACTTGTGAGAACGTGATATTAGATAAATATTTGGGAGGTGAGTTGATTGCTGAATTCTGAGCTTTTGACCTACTTTTGAAGCCATAGTATTTATATGACTGGTCCAATTCAGTTTCTGGTCAATGGTGACTAACAATGGATGTTAATAAGGCAGGGGCGGTGGGCCGAATTTAGTGATGGTAATGCCATTAAACATCAGATGGTGATGGTTAGATTCTCTCTTATTGGAGATAGTCACTGGCTAGCATTTGCATGGTGTTTGCCACTTGCAACTTTGCCAAACCTGGGCATTGGTCAGTTTTACTGCATTTAGATATGGACTACATCAGTATCTGAGGAATCACAAATGCTGTTAAACATTATCTAACCATCAGTGAACCTCCCCAGTTCTGATGTTATGATGGAGGGAAGGTCATTGATGAATTAGCTGAAGATCGTTAGGCCTAAGACAGTAATCTGAGGTTCTTTGTTTTAATGTAAGAATTACAGAAGTCAATCTATGCTCAGCAAATTCCCACAAAAAGCCATATGATAATAATAATCTGTTTTTGCAACATTGGTTGAGGGATAGATATTGACCATCATCTCAGTAACAACTCCCATGTTCCTCACTGAAATACCAAGAATCTTCTACATTAGTCTGAACATGTTGTTTAATGCCTTAACTGAAAGACCACATCATCAGTGCTGTACTCCCTCAGTCTCACACTCAAGTGTCAGCTTTTGTTTTTGTGCTCAAGCCCTAGATTGGGACTTGCCTCTTACTCACCAGCTTCAAGTTTAAGAATGCCAACAAGTGAGCTTTAGTTGAAACTTGCACTGTCTAACTGCAACTGCTAAATATCTGTTTCCTCTTTACCCCTACACAGTTACCATATTGATCATCATGTTGCCGTATGCCTGTTCACAAGCACTGTATAATGATATTGTTCAATAACTCCATTGGAAATGTGTATTTGTGGCTAAAGTCATTCAAGTGTAAACAATTCTAGCACTCTAAGTCCGTTAGGAGCACTGTGTGTATTTACTCTGACATGTTTAAGTACAGATATATGAACGTAAGACTGAAGCTTCTTATATTAAGAACATCTGAGAGTCTATATATTGTCAGTGTGTGAAGTTAGATTGAAGCTAATTAATTCTACATCACACAATATAAACAAAAATATTTTAAATCCTCCCCATTTGTGTGTTTATTGTCATGTTGCCTTAGTCCTTTTGTTTTATGTGCAGGAGGAATAGTATTTGCAAATGCCAGTCTATTGAGAAGGTGAAGGCTGAAAGTAGCAGTTGCTAAATACCATGGAAAGGTTAAAGAGATTTATAGTCTTTAGCGATGCAAGTGATTGCGTTGCAACGTCTTCATCCAACTAAGCTTGAATTATAAAAATGCTGTGAAAGGTTTTGAAGTCATTTGTCATTATTAGAACGTCCAGATCACCTTTAGCTGTTTATAAACCTAGAAAGAGCCACAATAGAAATATATTTTGCTGCTGTTATAGAAGTCATGTTTCCTTATAGTTCTTAGACTATTATGGTGTGTGAAAGAAGCCAGTGGTTAGTTTAAACAGTGACTGAAAATAAAAAACAAAATAACAGTTTTATCCAAGTGATCAGCTTCTAAAATTATCAGTCTACAAACAAGTTTCATCTGGAGTAGTGGAGCTGGTTAGATGGCCAACCTGCCTTTCAGCCTACTCAGGCCTTTTAAATGGTCAATTAATGGTCACTTAAAGACCTCATGCTGCCTCCCTCGGTAATTTTCCCACAGCAGGGGGAGGCCTATGCCATGCAGGAGATGTCAGTCTAGTGTTGGAAAAGGGGGAGAAAACCTCCTGTCATGGGTTCTCCCGCCCACCGTGTTCAGTAACTCCCTGACCCTGAATTCACGTCACTTTTCAGATGGTGGCACTGCTCCTGATCAACGCTGCTGGGTCCACAGAGTTGCTGGTCATATAATTGTCCAGCAACTCGTCAAGGCAAGACTTCCTAGTGTAGTAGGGTAGAATTTTAACTTTCAAACAATTAACACCACTGTGTTTTAGATGGGGTATGGGAGCATGGCAGGACACCCCAAAAAACCCAATCTTAGATTTCATGTTCTGTACGAAGGAGAAAGGCTTAACATGCTGCAATTGACATAGCTTTAGGCAAGTGGTGAGAAAATTAGAAGCTCAAGTTAATCTTTCATCATCTATTACCTTACTAAGAGACTCAAGACATCAATATTGAGTTGTTTTGACCTTCTGGAAGAAGTAAACTATGTTTGTTTCTATTATATGACTAACCAGTCTAAAACAATTATAACTCTTAAGATTTTTCAAAGAATAAAATGCACTTTGTACATTGAGTTCAACAAAATAGATGGAGATTGAAAGGGACATACTTTCAAAAGATCGGTATACTTTTACTTGAATCCAATTCTGTACCAGTAACCGCATTTCCTGCTATTTCAAATATTGGGCTGACCTACATAGATTTCAATAGCTAATAGATGTAACAAAGCCTCCAGGGAGATTCTGCATTCAATATATCAAGTTTTGATAACTTCCTTTTTTCAATAAAAAAAGTTTTAACAAACAATGAAATGAAAATAAAGTGTGACTTGATATTTAAAATCATACTGTGTTGTGTTAGCATTGCAAGTTTTAACAAGTTTATTTTAAATTAAAAGCTACTTTCATAACATTATTGAGAATGTGCTGGGGATGGCAGAGGGTGGGAAAAGCAAAAGTAGAAAAAGGTTACAGCTCGTTGAGTCTTGTCTCAAAACTATTTGTCCATTGTATTTATTGTTGTTAACAAAATTATTGTTGCTAAATTTCCCAAAGGTAAAACACATCAGAAACAATTTTCTAAATGTTTATTCCTGTATATCATTTTTTGCCTTCCTTTTTTAATTTGGGTTGACGGGATTAACATGAGACACCATTCATGAGATGGACATGTAAGCAACTATTCCAATTACTTCACCAAAACTGTCAAAAAGCAATGAATGGGGTAAAAGCCCATAGACCATCTATCTTGTTCTGTTCCAGCCTCACGAATAATTTAAGCTTTAGTGAGTTTAAACCAATTTATTTAATCTCTTGAAGGCTTTGCAAGTTTCTTCATTTCCTCTGTGAAGGTAATTGAAGGAAAGTCCACAGTATTGATCTGACCATCAAACTGTTATTTGTGTTTTGATCAGCTTCTTTCCATACCAAGCAGTTTCAGAAAATCTGAAGATATTGTGTTCTCTTTACCTCTTGCATTTTTCCTTATTGCATGCCGTTTCCAAGCACCACACCCCTCCCATGGACCCCATTGACCATCAATGCTCTTCTGAAATAATCTTAAGTTATCCTTCGGTGAGGGGAGGCAAATGGCTCTGTTGGCTGGATGGTCAATGGTTCAGGCCAATGCAGAGTTTGGTACCCATTCCAGTCAAGGTAGCCTCCTCTTCCTGCTGTGTTGTAAATTGCAGCATAAATTTAATAATCCCTCAGAAAGTTGAGGAGCTACCTGGAAAAGAAATTGTTTTCCTTTTATGTACACATCAAACTAATCTCAAGCTATATTAACATGTACATTTCTTTTCAATCTGTTGTAACTGTTGATGTCTGAGAATCTGTGTGGAGTCGAGATGATAATCCTTTTAAATTGCAGAAATAAATTTCATACCTTTTACTCTGGTTTTGTGTGCTAACTCAGCGGTCAGTCCTAGTTTCAAAGCACCCTTAAATATTCACTGTCCTGACACATTTGTATCATTCTTTTTTACATCTCAAACGTCATTTCTCATGAAATCAATTCCACTTCAGTAATTTGCTTTTTGTATGAAGTCCATAAATGTTTTTATCATCCTTTTTCAACATCTCTCAAATGTACAAAAGGCCATTTGAAAGTATGCTGCCCACAACTGCATGGAATATTCAAAATGGCTCAGGTTAGAATCGGCCAAATTTTAGTTAAAATTGATTTTGTTCCAGAATGTAAGCAAACATTTCTGTGGAGTAAAGAGTTAAATGTACCTTTACTCTAGAAATAAGTAAAGAACTATGTCACAATGGCATCAGATCACTTGAAATTCGATGCTGAGTGTGCAGGATTCCAGAAATGTTTTCTCTTACCATTTATTTTAATAGTTTAACTTAATAAATGTTGAGCATTGCTGAGAAAAGGCACATTTTATAGAAGACAGAGACAACAAGGTGTGGAGCTGGATGATCACAGCAGGCCAAGCAGCATCAGAGGAGCAGGAAAGCTGACGTTTCGGGTCTAGACCCTTC
>JAHRHZ010000289.1:27763935-27804724 GCA_024137785.1 Ginglymostoma cirratum | reverse complement strand
TCCCCCATTTTTGAAGAAGGGTCTAGACCCGAAACGTCAGCTTTCCTGCTCCTCTGATGCTGCTTGGCCTGCTGTGTTCATCCATCTCTACACCTTGTTGTCTCAGATTCTCCAGCATCAGCAGTTCCTACTATCTCTGCAGCATTTTATAGAAGATTTTGTTTTGCATTCCTCAGGACAATTTGTAAGAAGTACTAATGTAAAGTAAAACGACAGTTACAATGTATGACAACAGAGCACTGATCAATTGGCTAGTGAATTCTGATTAGTAAAGATGTAGGAAACAGAGAATATACTAGTTGGATGATACCTGACATAACTGTCATACTTTGTTTAAGTTTAAAATCAGGCAAGTTGATTCTGTTTGGTCAGGGCATTGCCTGAAAAATTAGTTAGAGAAAGGCTGTTGCCTGTTTTGTTGAGGCATTTTGGAGATCAACAGCAGACCTTCATTTAGGATCATTAGTGCCATTGGCAGAGATCACCAGAGAGAGGCAGTGGTATACTGACAAGTTCACAGGCCCAGGCTTAGGCTGAAAACTGGTAAACAACATTCATGCCATTCAAGTGTCAGGAAATAACTACCTTCAATAAGAGACAATCGAACCACTGCTTCTTGACATTCAATGGTGTTACCATCACTGAATCCCCCAAAATTAACATCCTCAAGGTTATCAGTGACCAGGAACTTAACTGGGCTCACCATATAAATATAATGGCTACAAGAGCAGATCAGAAGCTTGGAACGCTATGGTGAGTAACTCGTCTCCTGATACCCCAAAGTCTGTCCATCACCTAGGAGGCACAAGTCAGGACTGCAATGGCATACTCCTCACTTACGTGGATGGGTGCATCTCCAACAACACTCAGCAAGCTCAACACCATCCAGGACAAAGCAGCAGGCCTGATTTGCACCTCATCCAAAAACATCTACTCCTTCCACCACCAATGCTAAGTTGTAGCAGTGAGTACTATCCATAAGATGCACTGCAGAAATTCACCAAAGATCCTTCAACAGCACCTTCCAAACCCAGGACCACTTCCATCTTGATGGACAGGGGTGGCAGACACATGGGAACACCACCACCTGCAATTTCCTCTCCAAGCCACTCACCATCCTAACTTAGAATATATCTTCATTCCTTTACTGTCGCTGGGTCAAAATCCTGGAATTCTCTCACTAATGGCATTGTAGATCAACTACACATGTAATGCAATGGTTTAAAAAGGCAGCTCACCACCACCTTATCAAGGGCAACTAGGGACAGGCACTAAATATTGGCCAGCCAGTAACATCCATATCCAACAAGTGAATGAAAAAAAGATTCCGTGGGAAATAAAATACATTTGACTTCCAGGCAGCTGGCAGTGATTCTATGAATAACATGATCAGTTTCTGCGATTTGAGAGAGATAAGGACTAAACAAAATGCAAATGCAAACTGTAACATTTATGGTTTATAATCTATACATAGAAAAATGGGAGAGCAGGGTTTTGCTAGTGCCTTCTTCTACTAGAATCACTAAATCAAATTGTACGGTAAAGGTCCTTCAGTCCATCAAGTCTGTACCACCAAAGCTACACCAAATCTATAACAAAATCATCCATTGCTGGAAAAACTCAACAGATCTGGCAACAGCTGTGAAGAGAAAGCAAGTCCAGTGACTCTTCTTCAAAATTGGTTATATTTGGAACAGGTTGGTGTAGCACTGTGGCTTAGTGGTTAGCACTGCTGCCTCACAGCACCAGGCACCCGGGTTCAATTCCACTGGCGGACGACTGTCTGTGTTGAGTTTGCACGTTCTCCCTGTGTCTGTGTGGGTTTGCTCCAGTTTCCTCCCACAGCCCAAAGATGTGCAGGATAGGTGGATTGGCCATGCTAAATTGCCCATAGTGTTCAGGGATGTGGCGCTTAGTTGGGCTATAGGAGGATTGGTCAGTGTGGACTTGTTGGGCTGAAGGGCCTGTTTCCACACTGTAGGGATTCTATGATATGCTAAAGATGGGGTGGGGGGTAATGTGGAGGAGTAAGCAACTCATGGAGATGAGACAGATTAAACAGTTGGGCAGACAGAGGAACGGGTAAAAGTCAGCCTGAGAGAGTGAATAGTTGCAAATAGGGACAATTAGTGGCTGACAATGAGTTGTTTGTGGTAGCAGCCAATGTGATCACAAGGGCAGATGTGTGGGTTGTTTGGAAAAGGCTTCAGAAATCTGAAGGACAACATGATGTAGGAGTCCTAGTTCAGGATTCTCTTAAGGTTAACATGCAGGTTGAGTTGGCAGTTAGGAAAGCAAATGGAGTGTTAGCATTCCTTTCAAGAGGGCTATAATACAAAAGCAGAGATGTACTGCTGAGGCAGTATAACGCTGTAGTCAGACAGCATGTGAAATATTGTGAGCATTTGTTTGGGCCCCGTATCCAAGGAGTCGTAAACTGTGTGTAACGTTTTACAGTTATGAGCAAACATCCTCATTTCTGACTTTATGATGGGGGGAAGCTTATTGATGAAGCAGCTGAGAAAGGTTGGGCCTAGGATTCAACTCTGAGGAATGCCTTAATGGATCTCCCATGACTGAGATGATTAACTCCAAACAAATACAATCCTCTTCTTTTGGCTAGGTATGACTCCAACCAGTGGAGAACTTTCCCCTTGATTTTCAATGACTCCAGTTTAACTAGAGGTCCTTCGTACTAAACTTGGTCAAAAGCAGACTTGAAGTTTAGGGCAGTCGTTCTCATGTCACTTCTGGAGTTCAAGTATTCTGTTAATGTTTGGCTCAAATATAATAAATTCAGGTCTTGAGCAAACCCTGCAGAATGGGTTCTTCCTTTGCAATTGTTACATGATAGTCCTGCTGATGACCCTTCCTATCACTTTGAGGGAGAGTAATTGTACTTTTCAACTCCTTCAATTAAACAACTGCGCTCTGTCTCCATAAATTGAAGTGTGGGTCTTCTTCACTAGTCCCCTTTTAATTACCTTGCTAAAGCTCCACGGGGTGTTTGTGACGATGCACCTGGAGTGCTGTATAAAATGTTGGCCCCATATTTAAGAAAGGATGTACTGCCATTGGGGAGAGATCAATGGAGATTCACTGGGCTGATTCTTGGTACAAACAGATTAGGCCTTTATTCTTCAGAGCTCAGAAGCATAAAGAGACTTGACAGGACAGATGTTAAGAAGATCTTTCTGCTCGTGGTGAAATTTCACGAGGGGACATTCAGTTAAAACTGAGATACAAAGGAAATCTTTCTTTGAGAAGTTAGTGAATATCTAGAATTATCTATCTTAGAGAGTTGTGGAGGCTAAATCACTGAAAGAGGAAGTACATTGAGTTTAAAATATTGGGAGTTGAGGTCTATGAAAGAAAGATGAATTGAGGCCTAGGGCATTATCAGCCACACTTTTGTTGAATGTCAATACAGGCTTGAGGGATGAAATGGCCTACTTCTGTTCCTATTTCTTATGTTCTTATGTATCTCTCTTACTTTTGTTTATTTTTAAGTATAACATGTTTGTGCTCCTTCATTGGAACTCTTGCACCAGGTTTAACTCAACAATGAAAGTTTTTTTTTCTCTCCCCAATTCCAGGTGGCTACCTTTTAAGCCTTTGCAACCTCAAACCATCTTTGAATTACTACAGACTTATTGTGTGAAAACACCAATAGTGTATTTGGAGATAAATTGGTTAACACTATCAAAGATCTGAAGGTGTGGGGAAATTAATAAACCTCACAGCTATGGAAACATCAATATATCACAAGAACATAGCACATTGGTAGGTTTAAACCTTGAATATTATTGATCCCATCTACTTTGTTACTGGGTCATGGTGCACAGTAGTCCATCATAGTACCTACCATAAAAGATACTGCAAAAAAATTAGGAGACTGAGCCTCATTTAAGTTTACCTCAGCTAATGGTAGTTGCCTGCTCCCCTTGGCAATGGTTGTTGTAGTGGCTGGACAGGTCAGAATCAACAATTTCCTGTTAAATCAATTATTATCGCATTGTAAATATAGTGAGAAAATTTATTCCTATCATTTACAAAGATGTTTAGAAAAGTGTTCTAACTTCATTTGTTATGCAATTTTAATTAAAGGAAAAATGTTAATATGATAAAGGAAGTTTTAATGTTTTCTTGTTTTGTTTTAATAAAAGAGAAACAAAGTCAGCACTTAAAGTGTTAAATTTGATATTTTTGACAAAATACTATGTTTGTTCCAATTTTGGCTGATGTGAGATAAATGTCTGAAAAGCAATGCATTTTAATGTGTTTTGAAGTGAAGTGTGAACGTCAAACCTCTAGCTGCAGCTTACTGATAGCACAGCTTTCATTAGAGCTGGCTCATCATTGCAACTCTCTCTAACTCTCCTGTTCATGGTATTTCATAGGGAATGAGCTATTGGTTCAAGTACATCCTTCTGCATAAGAGTCATAGTTTTCTCATTTAGTTGCTCAAGAGTGAAGGATAAAGCAATTCTTTCATTTCTTTGTGCTACGCTACTTTGCCTGTGAAATTTGAGATCCTTTTCTCAAAAATAGTAATGACAGTAACATTGATTATTACTTTGTGTGGATAGTGCGAAGGGCACAGTGTTATAGAATTTGGAACTTCTGCTGTGACAACAAGTGCTGGACAGTTTAAAATGGGTGTCAGCAATATGTTTGGAAGAAAATTACACACCTAAACTTACATCCTTTGTCTCAGTGGCCATCTTGAAGTATAACTAATACCACATGTTTTAAAACAGAAAGAAAGGAAGACTTGCATTTCACAGGACCTTTCAAGATCTCTGAATACCCCAAAGCACTTTATCACCAATTAAGTACTTTATATGTGTAGTCACTTTAATTGTGTGTAGCAAGGTCACACAAATACCAATAAGATATGAATAAATAGTTTTTTGTGTTTATTGATGTCAGTTGAACAATAAATGTTGACCAGGATTCCAAAGAGTGTTCTTAACTTTTCTTAAATCATTACTTGGGATCTTTTACAATTACCTGAAAGGGGAAACATGCCCCCTTCCTCCTCCTTTTCAATCTTTAACCTATCTTCTCTGAAAACCCTGTCACCAACAATATTAAGCAGTTATTTCAGCATTTTTTTTTAAAATCCAGGTTTGATAGTAAATGTTTGTAAGTATGATATCAGAGTTATCTGTGCACTTAGCTCATTCCCCTATTTACCAGTGTCCTTACATCAACATGAATACTGTTATGCATTCACAAATGTCTATCTTCCAGCTTTTGTTTCCGCTACTTTCCACATCAACTGAATAATTTTCTGCCTTCCATTTCCATCTCTGATTTTTCTTTTTATTCTGAATGTTTCTTTACCTCTCCAACTGCTTGCCAAGCTCATTTAAACTCTCCTCAACAGCACAAGCAAATGTGATAATCTAATTCCAGGCCTTGTTGAAGCTTAGCCTATTCAACTTATACTGTTCCCATTTACCCAGAAATGGCCTCATGCCCCAGCAATCTAATGTTCTCCTTCCAGCACCTTCTCTTCAGCTATACCTTCAATTTTATTTCTATACTCACCACTGTGTGACACTGGGACTAAACTGATGGCTATTGCCTTTTGAGATGCTGCTTATTTACATCTTTCCAAATTCCTTACAACATGCCTGTAAGATAGCCTTCCTCTTTCTACCAATGTCAATGCTACCAATTATGCACTGTGAATTCTGACTGTTCACCGTCCCTCTTAGAATGTTCTGTAGCTGCTCAGTGATATCATTGACCTGGCACCAAGGAGGCAACACATCACCCTGGAATTGTATATGTCCACAGATACACTTAGCTCTTTCCTCACTAGTGAATACCCTGTTACTGTTTATTTGCTTATCTTCCTCCCCATTCTTTGCAGGTGAGCTACATATGATGCTGGGTACTTGACTCCAGCAGTACTCCTAGACAATCTATCAACGTGCCTGGTATTCAGATTGAATATGAATTAGATAATGAGAAGCTTTCTCATGTGACTCCTGAACTACCTGTTTGATCATCTTTGTCTATCCAATAGTAATCCATTCCTTCTCGTCATATCATCGGTACAATAGGAACTATCAATCAATACTTTTAAAAATTAGATACAAGCTACAAATCATGCAATTGTTGACATCTGAACCATAGGTATTATCAAATCTCTAGCAAACACCTTATTACATGTAGATATTTACAACCATTCAAGGAATTAACCCATCTCTTTGTTTAAAGATGGACCAACACAAAAGTCTGTGGAATACCCATGTTTCACAGTGGACAAAAAGGAACGTCAAAACTCTGTGGCTACTATTAATGTCTTGTTCCGGTATAGTGGCCTTCCACCCAAACTAGAAAAGATGGACCTCAGAAGCGTTAACTCGCAACACAGATTGTGGAATCAATTTGAATACAATACCTTATTTGAAACTTGTGAACAGCCACACCTTGAGACAATCATGTTTTCTTTGTCAATGTAAAAAATTAGCTGTTTGTAGATATATCCTACAGAGCTACCAGAGCACCAAATCATTAGTCAATTTGTCAATTCAACTTGGAAACTAGCTGAAAAATGTCAAGCAGCCAAGATACTTAACTGTCTTAGTTTCAAAGTTCACTTGAGAACTAACCTTCTAGAAATTCAACAACAAGAAACTTCACAACCATTGCTTTATAAATTTAAATTAAACTTCAGGCTTATCTAATCTAACCTATTCCAGAGGCAACAGTCTTCTTCTTGTGAGACTGGGGATTGTAAACTGAGGACTAAGTTAACTAACCGCAAAAGTGGCCAAAGCGCATCACCTTTATCCTTATCCTGTGTGTGTGTGTGTGTGTGTGCTGAGGGAGCGATGTTGCATTAATTCAGCGTAAGTTCGTGGCAATAATTAACTGTTCTGTTTGAATTTCTGAAAGCTTGCTACTGAATCATTTAATTGGAAGACTCACTTCAAAACTGAAAAAAAAAGCATCTCTTTCTGTACAAAACATACTTACAACAGAAATAAGAAAAGAAACATACATTCTGTCTGTGACAACAGCCTTGGGTTGCAGGGTGACCACCACATAAGTTTGAAATCTACGTAGCAGTCTTAACTTTGCTGATGGCAGCTGGTGATAGAAGTTGTTCAAGCTTCAATACTGAGAGATCAATCTCCACCAGCCACTGACACTTCCTGCACATGCATTTTTCCAGGACACAAGCACTACAAGGCACAGGGTACACACTCAGCAGGATTTGGATGCCCTGCCATAGATTTATACAGCATGGAAACAGACCCTTCAGTCTAATTCATCTGTGCTGACCAGATATCCTAACTGATCTATTCCATTTGTCAGCATTTGGCCCATATCTCTTTTAAACCCTTCCTATTCATGCCATGCTTTTATTTATTAGCATGTATCCAAAACATACCATAAATAAACTCAAGGCTTGTCCATGAACTGGACAAAAAAAATCACCAACTTTCACCAATAACTTCCTGAATGGAGAGGAGATACTCATAATATTGTTCAAAAATTTCACTTCACTTCATGAACAGGGAATTGCTATATGTCATGATTATTCATCTCACTGTTTTTACCATTGCTGTTCATGCACTTTCTGTATCATTAAACTGAAAATTTTATGCAGAAAAATGCACTGATGAGAAAAGATCACAATTAGCTTGCTTTCATGATCCAAGTTCCTCCTAACAGCCAAACCTCAGAAAATTTACAACAGCAAGGAAGAACTCGCATTTATTTTGCATCTGTCATGTGCTGAAGCCATTTCATAACATCTCATAGCTTTGAGATACTTTCCAGATGTAATCAGTTTTTAAGGTAGTAGCTGTCCCCCATGTGTTTGTTCAGTTGAGAAAGGCACAAATGCCTAGGTATGTTCTTTATCAGCTTTGACTCTGATTGATCAAAGCTTTGCCATAAGAATTTACCAGGAAATCAATACCCCTTACACATTTGAGAAAAGTACAATGCATTGCTACTGTTTCAAAATATTTTCCAAGGTTGAAAAGGTAAAGTACAGTGACCAGTTTTTCAACACTTTACACGCCTCCAGGTTGTGCATTAAACATTTCATAAACCTTAAAAAAATTTCTAGCAAGAACGATCATCATGGCTGGCAACTTTTTCAAGATTAAGTTGCAAGAAACAGCAGCAACATAAGCTTACATGCGCTTTCCTTCTGAAGTCAGTGGAAAAGAACACTAGATATGGTGCAACATGAACTGTCTGTTCAATTTTGCCCAGTTTAACACATTAATGTCTCTGCTGACATATTTTGGCAATGTACGTCATCTTTATTATCTGCAGGGGATAGTAGCAGAGTAGCAAATCAGTGGGCAACGAAGATGAAGTGTAATACATGTGACCATGTTTTAACATTTTAAAAAATCTTGAAGGTGTACAACAGAGTATGTCAGCATGAGTAAGAAATGTAAACTTTAAATAGTAAGTAAAAAGTTATATTATAAAATTGGACCAAAGTGTGCAGCTTATTTACGTCAGTAACTGTTCAAAACACTTTCAAACAAGATAATGGAATTTTAATTTTGCTTTAGGCAACAATATTCAAAGTTGGCTTGACATTTTCCAAATTACTGTTTTTCTGATAAGCATTTTAGATATGCATACAAAGCTTAACTTTACAGCACAACAATCCCATTTCAAATATAACTTTGAAAGTGTTTCAGAATAATCTGGTGTAAGAAGTGGAGGTGGGAATTATATGATGAGAGAGGAACAAAATGGCCATGAGTTGAGTTTGTCAAATCCTATAAGCATCACAGATGTTTTAGACACAAGCAATGTGCAAAACAAGGGATTTGTATAATATTCCTCAGCGCTACTCTAATTTTTGACAGACTTTCATGTAAAGCCAGCCACTTACTTTAAAGAGTTCAATTAGTTTGGCACAAGAATGCTGCGTCATTTGCAATTGTTCATTCTGTCCCATTTACTTTGAGATGGGGTGAATAAATTAGTTGCTCTTGGGAACCTGGCTACTTTTAACTCCAACAATATAAAACAAAGAATTGCAGATGCTGGAAATCTGAAACAAAAACAAAAATTGCTGGAGAAATTCAGCAGGTCTGGATCTGTGGAGACAGAGCAGAGTTAACGGTTCAAGTCCAGTGATCCTTCTTCAGAAGGAACTTGAACGGTTCAGAAAGACCCTCGTCTTTTGAAGAAAGGTGCCTGAACTTGAAATGTTGACTCTGTTTTCTCTCTCCACAGATGCTGCCTGTGCTGCTGAGTTTCTCCAGCAACTTCCATTTGTGTTACTTTAAAATGCAGTTGGCCCAGATGCGGGGCTAAGATGAGACATCTCTCGCCAAAACCAGTTTTGTGTACAGGTACATAAAAAATAGGAGCAGGAGTAGTCCATACTGTCCATTGCGCCTTCTCCATCATTCAATAAGATCATGGCTGAACATTATTTTGCACATTTTCGCCTATCCTCAAGCCTGTCCATATTACCTGAGATGAGGTATTTGTAGCCTTAAAGCACATTAAGGTGGGTAAATCCCTGGGCCTGATCAAGTCCATTCTTGGACGTTGTGGGGGGCTAGGGCAGAAATTGCAGAGACCTTTGCAGAGACTTTTGCTTCACCTTTGGCCACTGGTCAAGTTCTGAAAGACTGGAGCGTGGCTAGTGTTGTTCCATTGTTTAAGAAAGGTAGCAAAGTCAAGCCAGGGAACTACAGGCCACTAAGCCTGACATCAGTTTATTGGAGAGGATACTGAGGGACAGGATCAACAAATATTTGGATAATCAAGGTCTGATTAGGGATAATCAGCATGGTTTTGTGCGTGGGAAGTCATGCCTGACAAATCTTTTAGAGTTTTTTGGAGAGGTAACCAAGAGGATAGATGAGGGTAAGGATAGATGGCCTCCTCTGCAATTGAATGCAGTCTAAATGGACTTTGGTAAGGCCTTTGATAAAGTCCCACACAGCAGGCTAGTTATGAAGGTTAAGTTGTATGGAATCCAGGGGATCTAGCTAATTGGATTCAAAATTGGCTTGATGGTAAGAAGCAGAGGGTGATGGTTGAAGGTTGTTTCTCAGACTGGAGGTCTGTGACTAGTGGTATGTCACAGGCACAGTGTTGGGACCTTTGATGTTTATTATTTACCTAAATGATCTGGAACTGAATGTACCAGGCATAATTAGTAAGTTTGCAGATGATACAAAATTAGGAGGTAAATTTGATAGCAAGGAAGGTTATCAAAAATTAGAGGGCTCTTGATCAGATGGGGAAGTGGGCTGAGGATTTGCAAATGCAATTCAATACAGATTTTTGTGAAGTGTTGCACTTTGGAAAGTCAAACCAAGGTCAGACTTATACAGTAAATGGTAAGGTCTTGAGGAGTGTTGTGGAACAGAGGGACATAGGAATATAAGTACATAGTTCATTGAAAGCAGCGTCACAGGTAGACAGGGTGGTGAAGAAGGCATTTAGCACACTGGCCTTCATCGGTTGAGGCACTGAGTATAGGAGTTGGGACGTTATGTTACAGTTTTATAAGTCATTAGTGAGGCTACACTTGGAATATTGTGTCCAGTTTTGGTCACCCTATTACAGGAAAAGCATAGTTAAACTGGAAAGTGTGCAAAGGAAGTTATGAGGACTAGTAGGCCTGAATTATAGGGAGCGGTTGGCCAGGATAGGACGTTATTCCTTGGAACATTGGAGAATAAGGGGTGACCTTATTGAGGTGCATAAAATCATGAGGGGCATAGATAGGATAAATACATATCGTCTTTTTCCCAGGGATGGGGGATTGAAAACTAGAGGGCATAGGTTTAAGGTGACAGGGGAAAGATTCAAGAAGGACCTGAGGAGCAACTTCTTCACACAAAGATTAGTGCGTACATGGAATGGGCTGCCAGAGAAAGTTTGAAGCAGGTACAACTGCAACATTTGAAAAACATTGGATAGGTACATGGATGGGAAGGGTTTGGAGGGATGTGAAACAAATGCGGGCAATTGGAACTAGCTGAGTGGGCACCATGGTCATCATGAACCAATTTGGGCTAAAGGGCCTGTTTCCATGCTGTATTATTCTATAACGCTATAAGTCTTGATTCTTTTAGTTCCTAAAGCTCTATAGAATCAAATCTTGAATATCTTCATTGACTCAACATCCACAAACTTCTGAAATCAAGACCAGTCCCACTGAGTGAGGCAACAGAGCTGTGTCTACAAAATCACTGAGGGAAATAAAGAGGGATAATGCTTCACTGTCTCAGAAGAGTTTTCTTTGTAGATTTGATGAGGACCACTGCTTTTGGAAGAACACAAAGTGAATTGACAGGGGAGCCTACAATCCAATGGTCTCAATTTGGACTTTACCAGTTTCAAAATCTCCCCACCCCCGGCCTCATCCCATGACCAATCCTCCCTCTCATCCCCACCTCCTTGACCTGACACAACCTGTCCATCTTCTCTCCCACCTATCCGCTCCTCCCACTTCACTGACCAATCCCCACCACTGCCTACCTGCACTCACCTTCCACCTACCTTCCCCAGCCCATCCCTCCTCTCTCTATTTATTCAGAGCCCCCTTCCCCCTCCCCTATTTCTGAAGTAGGGTCCCAACTTGAAACGTCAGCTTTCCTGCTCCTCTGATGCTGCCTGGCTTGCTGTGTTCCTCTAGTTCCACACTGTGTAATCTCTGACTCCAGCATCAGCAGTTCTTACTATCTCTGAGTGAATTGACATGTGTTTTGGGAAAGGTGAGCTTGATTCAGAAGATGAAAATATACTCAAGGATTTTGCTGAATGAAGGGTGATTTTATTTTAATTTTATTAGTGAACATATCCCTGCACCTACTCAAAATGTATTTCCTCCAATTTTGTGCTATCAGCATTTAGATTACTCTTCCAAACTCCCATACTACTAACCATTTTTGCTCCTCCAATAACTAACTATTCTTATATTTAAAGGAAATTCTACTGTTACCAGATTTTTGTAGTCTTTGTTGCAATTTTAGATTATGTGTGGTTTAGCCTTTGAAGCCTGTCCACTCTTTACAAGAACTATCTTGCAAGACATTGACAAGTGAATGAAGTACAATTGTATTTTTACATACTAAATGATTACCATCTGCCATTTGGAATTCTACAGTTCTAAATGAATCAAACTTGTCCATCCATCACCCAGTGGATGCTGAGAACATATGCAAACTGAGAAACAATCCAGTCGATTTACGATGAGGTCAGACAGTCAAATGAGGTTTCAACAATTTGGAATTCTACATTGCAACAACAGAGCATTTCAGATGAAATGTGATCAGTGTATGGTGCAAGAATAAGCTAGAGACAGTAATGGGAGTATCGTAGAATCATACAGTACAGAGGAGGCTTTTTGGCCTATCAAGTCTGTGCTGACAAAAGGTTACTCTAAGTCCACATTAGCCCTACCTTCCTGCACTTGGCCCAGAGTCTTGAATGTTATGATATTTCAATTGCACACCGAAGTCTTCAATTTGGTGAGTTTTCAAACACATCTACCCTCCCAGGCAGTGCATTCCAGATTCCCAACGCCCTCGGGTGAAAAAGGTTTTTCTCAAATTCCCTCTAAAGTTCCTGCCTTTCAACTTAACACTATAACCTTTTGTTATTGACCTTCCAACTCAGGGGAATGGCTGCTTTCTATCCACCCTACCAATACTGCTCATAATCTTCTCCACCTCAATCAGGTCCCCACTCAGCCTTCTCTGCTCCAAAGAAAACAATCCAAGCCTACCCATCTCCCTTCATAGCTAAACTGCTCCAATCCACACAATATTACGGTGAATCTCCTCTGCATCCCTTCTAGTGCAATCACATCCTTCCTACGGTGCAGTGACCAGAACTGCACATGGTACTCTATCTGTGGTCTAACTGAGGTCCTAAACAGCTCCAATATATCCTCCCCAGCTCTCAAACTATCCCATGGCTGACAAAGGAAAGTGGTCATATGCCTTCTTAACTACCCTTTTAACCTGACCAACTACCTTCAGGGATCTGTGGACAAGCATCCCGAGATTCCTCTGTTCCTCTAAGCTTCTCCTTGTCCTACTATTCATTGAGTACTTTGTTGTCCAATTACTTCAGAAAGGCATCACCCTGCCCTTATCAGAGTTAAATTCCATCTGCCAATGATATGCTCATCTGACCAATCCACCTATATCCTCCTGTAACCTAAGACCTTTTCCTCACTATCAACTAAGCAGCCAATCTTCATGTCATCTGCAAACTTTCTTATCATCCCCCACATTTTCTTATATATCGCTTATATACATCACAAACAATAAGTGACCCAGCACTGATCCTGGTGGTTCATGACTAAACACTGCCCTCCAGTCACACAAACAGCCTTGTACCGCCACCCACTGCCTCCTGTCACTAAGCCAATTTTGGTTACAATTTGTCACGTTACCCTGGATCCCATGTGCCTTTACCATGTGGAGCCTTGTCAAAGACTTTGCTGAAATCCATATTAGGTACATCAACCGCACTGCCCACATCTATACTCCTTATCACCTCCTCAAAAAATTCAGTCAACTTTGATAGGCATGACTTTCATCTGACAAAGGTACACTGACTGTCCCTGATCATACTTTTGTTGTCTGTGAAATGTTCTATATAGACACTTCAACCGGTTTATTATTCATAAACCGCATTTGCCCAAGCGCTCTTACTGCATGAGACAAACAAAGGACTCGGCTCAAACTTAGTTTTGTGAGAACACTTGTATGTTAAAGAAACAACTCTCACACAACAATTAAGTAAACTTTCCCCAAACTAGCCTGACTGCCTGGAGAACAGATATACGACCAATCTGATGAACTGAATGGGCTGCTAGGTTCAATTCACTGAACTCCTTCAATGAGTGCATTCAGGGTCTTCTTGGTACAAAGGTGAGTCTCGCACAGAGTCTTTGCTGGCCAAGTCTTAGCCGAGGGAATGGCTGCCAAGGTTCCTTTCTTGATCCCCACGTTCTGAGCCATTCTGGAATGTTCTCTGACTCAGCCAATGGGGCCACATGACAGGGTCACAGCACCTAATGAGGTTAGGCTCGGTCATCCTTGGTGTACACATCCCCTTTCCAAGATATGATTATTCCACGAAGCTAAGGAGTCTGGCTGAATCTGGGGGATACACAAATATTATGCCTCTTACCACTCCTCTGGCTGAGTAAACAAATAATTCAGATGCTGGAATGGCGTCAACCTCTTCTAATGACATTAAACCACTTGGAATGAAGGGGAAGAACAATGAGTAGAATTGTTGGGTCTGTGGGAATGGCTTTCACTCCTGTGGTCCTTTCTTTGTGGCATGAAGTCCACGTCCTCGATATAGTTTGTTATTACACTGGGAGATCGCCTGAATTTGCAATTGCGTAGGGTAGCTGATCGGGGGAGCAGTCCATCCGTGGAATGGCTCCCAGGGATTGTGCCATGAAACTGGCTTTCTTCACTTAAACAGAACACTGCCCCACCCACCCCCACCCACTCTCACAACTAACCTCTTAACACCAATTTTCCCCAGTCCCTTCCTGACAAGTCTGCTGCCATATGTGCTATGGAAAGTTTAGCCCCAGCTTTCATTGCTTATGGAAGTTCTGCAGAGGGTATTGTTTCTTCCCTCCCAGCCTTTGGGATTTTATTAATTCCAATTGCTTCTGAACTAATATTTTTATGGGAATATTTTAAAAGTCTTGAAAGAAGCTAGCTACCCGTATCATTCCACCATAGTTGATCCATCAATAGAGAGCTGGAAGAAAGGAAAAGAAAGCCTTCAGAATAAAGTCTTGCACTGAAAGAAAAATGTAAGTGTTCCTGCTTGGTGGATCCCCAAGCACTAAATTTCTTGGGCCTCTTTCCATTAATAAGAACTAATGACAGATACGTTTCAATATCGATCTAATCTAAATTTCTAAAGTTTATATAATTCAACATTTCTTAGTTATTGCTTACAGTCAAACTCTCCTCACTTACATATCTACATGTTAAATGTTCACACACTGTTGTACAATGTTATTTATTTACTTTCAAAAGCAATTAATCCATAACTTAGCTTTTGTTTTCTGGATAATTGCTTAAACATGGAAATTATTATCTGCTGTCATACCTTTATGACCACCTTTTCTGCTGGAAAGCGGGCCCTGTCCTGCAAAAACAGGCCCAGACCCCTCCAAACCTTTCCTATTCATGTACTTATCTAAGTGTCTTTTAAACATTGTAACTGCGCCCTCAAGCACCACTTCCTCTGGAAGTTCATTCCACGTGCGAACCACCCGCTGTGTAAAAAATTTGCCCCTCATGTCTTTTTTAAATCTCCCTCCTCTCACCTTAAAAATATGCCCCCTGGTCTTGAAATGCCCCAATCTAGAGAAAAGACCCCTCATGACTTTATAAACCTCTATAATGTTGCCACTCAGCTGCCTACGCTTCAATGAAAATAGTCCCAGACTATCTAGCCTTTCTTTATAACTCAAGCCCTCCATACCTGGGAAAATCCTGGTACATCTCCTTTGAACCCTCTCCTGTAACATGGCGACCAGAACTGGACTCAGAACTCCAGAAGAGGCTGCACCAATGTCCTGTACAACCTCAACATGACTTCCCAACTCGTATACTCAAAGGACCAAGCAAAGAAGGGACCCATGCTAAATGCCTTTTTAACCACCCTGTCTGTGATGCAGACTTCAGAGAATTAAGTACCTGAACCCCTCAATCCCTCTGTTCTACAACACTATCCAAGGCCGTACCATTAATTCTAAAAGTCCTGGCCCTGTTTGTTGTACCAAAATGTAATAGCTCATATTTATCCAGAATGAACTCCATCTGCCATTTTTCAGCTCTTTAATTCATTTGATCAAGCTCCCTTTGTAATCATAGAAAACCTTCTTCACTGTCTATGATGCCACCAATTTTGGTGCCGTTTGTAAATTTGCTAACCATGTCTTCTATATTCTCATCCAAATCATTCATTTAGTTTGAGATTATGTTCAGCATGGACTGATTGGACCAAAGAGTCTGTTTCTGTGCTCTACGATTCTATAACTCCATCAATATACCATATGAGAACAAATATGACAGAGGAGTGAGAGTGAGAAACTCACATCAGAAACAACTGTGCTAAACTTGTGTACAAGGGTAATTACAAAGAATTGAAGTCAGAGTAGCTGCAGTTGATCAGGAAAGAAGGTTAGCAAAATAGGCAGTTGATGAACAATGGCAGATATCTAAGAAAATAGTTCCTGACTCGCAGCAAAGAAATATCTCAAGAAGGGTATCTGCTAATATACCACTTCCCTCAAAAAGCGAGATTAAACAGAAAGGAAACGATACAAATCTATAGTTTGATTAACATTAGGAAAGGGAAAATTTCAGAGTTTATGCTAAATCAAATCAAACAGATTCAATATGACTTCATGAAGGGGAAATCATGCCTGACAAATTTATTAGAGTTCATTAAGGAGGTAACAAGGAGGTAATGTAAGAGGGGATCCTGTAGAAGTAATAGATGTAGATTTCCAAAAGACACTTGATAAAATGCCATGCATAAGGCTACTTAATAAGACAAGAGTCTATGGTGTTAGTGTATCTATTAGCATGAATAGAAGAATAGCTAACTGAAAGAAGAGAAATTTGAGACAAAAGGAGTATTTTCAGGATGGTGACTTGTAACTAGTTCAGTACCACAGGGTTCAGCACTGGGGCCATAATTATTTACACTTATTATATTATATTATACTAATTTGTGGATGTCACAAAAGTTCCTGGGAAGGCAGGTGGTAAGGATGACACAAGGAGTCTACACAGGGCCATAGACAGGTGAAGTGAGCAGACAAAACTTGGCAGATGGAATATAATGTGTGATTATGCACTTTGAAATGAAGAATAGAGGAGCTGAATATTATTTAAATGAAGAAAGAGTGCAAAAATCTGCAACACCGTTGGAATATGGAGTCATCATCTATGAGTCACAAAAAGCCAGCATGCAAATTCAGGTGGTAATATGAAGGCAGATGGAATGTTCATCTTTATTTCAAAGGAAATAGTCTATAAAAATAAAAAAGTCTTGGTAGACTATACAAGGCACTGGCCAGACCACAATTGGAATCTATAAACAGTTTGGTCCACTTCTCTAAGGAAAGGCATGTTGGCATTAGTCCAGAGAAGGTTCACTAGATTCATCCTGCACATTGAGGGATTTTATTAAAAGGAGGGATTGAATAGGTTAGGCCTAGATTCATTGACGTTAAGGCAATGAGAGATGAACTTATTGAAATATAAGATTCTTAGGGGCCTGACACAATAAGTGTAGTGAGGTGGTTCACCTTGTGGGAGAATCTAAGACCAGAGGAGCATAATCTCAGATAAAGGCATTGTTCAGTTAAGACAGAGATGAAGAGGAATTTCTTCTCTCAACCTCAGAGTACTGAATCTGTGGAATTCATACTGCAAAGAGCTGTCGCATCTGGGTCATTAAGCATATTCAAGACTGAAATAGACTGATTTTTAATTTATAGATAATTGCAGATTGTTGGGAAAAGACAGTTAAGTGGAGTTCAGGATTATCAGATCAATCATTGTCTTATTAAATGGCACAGCAGATTCAATGGGCCAAATGGCCTACCTCGGCTCTTATTTCTTTTGACCTTATGACCTTAGGAGACAGCAGAAACTGCAGGGGCATTTCACTCCTTAATGTCACATGGAAGGCCTTTGCTAGTTTCATATTTAAATGATTGCATTTATTTGCAGACCAACTGTAGTTGGAAGCACAGTGAGATTTTTTTACCAATAGACCTATTCTGGACATCATCATCTCTATAAGAAGCCTCACATTAATTAGCAATAAACAGGGGTGGCTTCGTTGGCTCAGGTAAATCAAACATCCAAATCTCTGCTTCAAGAATGCTTCCAAATATGACCGTATGAAACCATCAAAGTCAGGCCATATGAAGAGACCCATCTGAAATGAACAGTTTACTCCATGTTTGTTGTCTTTGGAGATAGAAGGATACTGCAATACACATGGACTTGCAATGTTATTGAGTTTGCCTTCCAGTGTTTGAAAATTGTTGGAAAATCTGTTCTTGTTGTTCTGGTCTGATTTTCCAGTGGAAACAGTTACAAGATCTTATTTTTCTTTCTTTGAACTTGCTGTCTCCTAGGAGGTGTTTGGCACTGCTGGCCATGACATATGGCACCTTTGCTGTCCACCTGTCATCCAAGTGAGGTAATTGGATCTGTCAGCATTTGCTGTGTGCTATCAAATTAATGGACTCTACTGTTTCAAATGATGCTTTGGTCCTGATTTGTGTCCAAATATTGGCCAATGAATTGTTTTCAATGTCCCCTTAAGGGCTAGTATATTTATCATGGCATCCCTGCTGATTCACAACTTAAATAAAATTATTTGAAAGAATCTACCCACAGACCTGACGCCTGATTCCATTTATCAGCTACTCTGCAGTAAGGCAATACATCTCAAAGAATGAAGGCATGCTTGCTTGATGTAAATCTATACAATCTAAGAAAAACAACAAAGATATATTTGACAAGTGGCCAAGTTACTATTACTATACTTATCAAAATGTGTCACTTTTATTGATATCAGTTCCATTCATCTGTCAAACAATTTATAAATATTCTTATTCTGAGTTTTCATACAGCAGTGAATTCATCTTCTGTATTTCTCCAGCTGCATTTCATCAAATAGTTATTTATTAGTCCATCATGAAACACAAGCGACCTGCCAACCCTGATTCATATGGTGCTCTAATTGCATCATAGCATTCCATTTCAATCCTTTTTGTTAAGAGCTAACTAACTTCCTTCAGTTTTTTGAGGTAACGGAGGACGGATGAGGGCAATGCAATTGAAACAGTGTTCATTGATTTCCTAAAGACATTTGCTAAAGTGTCACAAAATTGACTTGTTAGCAAAGTTAGAAACTCACAGACTACAAGGAGCAATAGCAGATAGATATGAAATTGTTTGACTGACAAGAAATAGTGCTTCATGGGTATTTATCAGCCTGGAGGAAGTATTAGAGTGGAGTTCTCAAGGGATTGGAGTCAGGACCTTGAAAAACTAGATCCTTCTGTATAGGGCACAATTTGAGTTTGCCAATGGTATGTACCTTGCAGATATTGTGAACTGTGAGAAGTATAGTGTAGAATATAAAAAGGACATAGAGTGGTTGGTGCAATGGGCAGACAAGTGACAAATGAAATTTAATCCAGTGAATGAACAAAATAATTTTGATTGGAACTATGGTGGAGTGGCAATATAAAATGAAGAGTACCATTCTAAAGGGGGTAGCGGAGCCGAGGGAAATGGATGTATTGGTGGTATTGGAGGTGTGAGAACAGGTTAAGGAAGCATTCAATAAAACATTCTATATCCTGGGGCTTTATAAATAGAGACAATGGCAAGGAAATTATGTTAAACCTGTACAAGACACTGGTTTAGCCTCACTTTAAAGTGTCCAGTTCTGGGCATCACCAAGCAGAAAGAATGTGAAGATTTTACCCTGGGGGGGGGTAAAAAACAGCAATGTATATTAAGGAAAGCTTTTTTTATGTAATGAATGGTTAGGATCTGGAATGCAGTGCCTAAGAGTGTAGTGGTAGCAAACTGAATTAAGGCTTAAGGAAGAATATGTTGGGCTACAGGGAAAAGACAGGGAAGTAGTTCTAAATGTATTGCTCCTTTAGAAAGCCAGCACAACATCATGGGTCAAGTGGACTCCTTCTATACTGTTACCATTCTATGATTCTCTGATACGATATCGGCAGCTAAACTTTCGGATGTCTAGGCCCTAAGCTCTGGTATTCCCTGTTTATTTCTCTCCGTCTAAGACACTCATTCATACAAACTCTTTAACCAGACATTTGATCATCTGCCTTATAACTCTTTATGTGCTTTCCTGTTAAATTTAATTTTATAATGTTTCTGTGATGCATCTTGGAAGATTTCACAATGTTCAAGATGATACACAAACTGTATCATTGTTGTCCATAAAGTAACTGGCAAAGGACAAATGTAAATTTATTCTGTTTACCTTTGTTCTAGTAAGATTGAAAGCACATATTATAGTGTCTACACTTTATAATTTAAAAAAAAAGCTTTGAGACACTTGATATCTGGTTTCCCTTTACAGAAATTATTCAGAAGTTGAACTTCCCTCAAAACTTAGTGCGCGGTGACCTTCAATGTAGATTGCTTGAGTTTGCAAGAGCAAGATGCTTCTATTTTACCTATTTGCTGTTTTAAAAACAAATCAATCCCTTGATAACTGAGCCTGTTAGAAAGATTTAATTACTTTTACGCTTATGACCCTTGTTATGAGATGAATTTCTTGTTTCATATTGACATGGCTCATCGACTGATGGGAGATACTAGTTACGACTCATTTGACTGTACAACATTGATTAAAATCTGCTGCAGTATGTTGACTTTGAATTTTGACATTGGTATGCCTGCTGAAGCATTCTTTAACTTTCAAATCATGACTGGCCAATATGTATTTTTGACACCAGAAAAGCCTCTGGAATAATTATATCTACTTTTTGGGATGATGTTCAAATAAAGTGGTATGTTTTATTCTGGACATTTTAATACCTGAACTGCTGTGAATTTTATAATCTTTCCATTACTGTTGTAGTTTGCTTCACCCCTTGCACGCTTTCCTATTTAATATATCTTGCATGTAGATCTTCAATTGTGTTGCTTCTGTGCAACCACAAGAAGATCCTTGACAACTGTATGTGCAACTTAGTGCACAGTAACTCCCCATCTTTTCCAGAATATTATTACCATGGGAGGAAGAGGTGAGATATGAGGAAAAGGAATTTTATTTGCATATCTTCTCAACTGAGAATCCCCACCTTTTACTGTGTTTCTCGTCAGACTGCAACATACTTATCCAGTGCCAATACTGTTGGCAATAGTTGATTTTTATCCTGCTCAAAATGATTTGACATCGGGATTTCAGCTCTGGGTGGACTTTGGGTGATTAGGTGATGAGGTCAGAATTCATTCTATTAAGTGTGGATTAGGGACTATCAGGATAGTCTTTTGGGTACAAAGATTGTCAAGAGGCCTAAACTTTTCTTGTGGAGTCCTGAGGAAAGGTCCTGCTCTTCCTAGTTTTACAAGTCATGGACAGCGGCATCTGGGTAGTGTGAGTGATTTCAGTTGCCCATCTGCCTGGTGAATAGGTTTCCGAGCAAATCCATAATTTTTAGCTGGAGAGGGAAACAAAACCCCTTGTGGGAAAACAAAAGATGATGTAAATTTCAGTTCATACTCCAACAGAAAATACTAAGTTAAGAAAAATACTGTTGAATTATTACCTGAATTCAACACAGAAAATATTGTAATTAGCTCATTTCAGTTCAATCAGTATGTAAAATGGAAACCAATGGACTAAAATCTGAATACTAGCCATGGTGATAGGGTAGGAGGAGGTTCGATGGCTGAAAAATGCCACAGAAACCTGATCTGATCCATTTATTTTGAGTTCCACTGAAGCCCTGTTCAAAGCATACTGATACCTCCCACTCAGTGACTGCATTTTTCAAGCAATTAATTAATTATGGTTTTAACCCAGGATTCTGAATTTAACAGCTGTAGTGACTATAAAGAGGTCAGCGAGGTGGACCTCATGAAATATGCATTCCCCAACTGGGGCTGTTAATCCAGTCTAATCAGGGAGCCCTGGCTGACAGATGTAAACAGGAGTGTCAGACATCCTGTTCACTCTGAGAGTTGGCACGGAGGGAGCTGGATCAGTGTCAAGGACTCTCCATATGTGAATAAAGGGCGACTTGGCAATGGGATACTGACCTCTGTGGTTTTTTTTTCAACAGCTAGCAAGGGTTTCTCAAGCTGTGTGAAATTCACCAGCCTCAACAAAATACAAGGGTTTCAGACATAGTAGGAACTGCAGATGCTGGAGAATCTGAGATAACAAGGTGTCAGAAGAAGGGTCTAGTCCTGAAACGTCAGCTTTCCTGTTCCTCTGATGCTGCTTGGCCTGCTGTGTTCATCCAGCTCTACAGCTTGTTATCTCAACAAAATACAAGTTCAGCAGGAAGTAACTGCTCAATGAAATTGATGGGCTGGAAAACTAGAAACAGTGAGACAGCACAACGGCTGGCTACTCTGCCTATGTGAAAGGTCTATGCTCACTGGATGTTTTCTGAGAGTACTTTCAGTCCTGATTTACAACATTTCATTTACTTTGCTCAACTTGACATGGTCTACCCTACTGTCAGGCTTCACTACAGCATTGGAGCAACTTGTGCAGTGTGGACCTTTGATCAAGAGCAAAAGGAGGAGCCACACCAACACAAGAAGCCAAACCAATTGGACCAGGAGCCAAAGCAGCAGGAGCTGCATTCTCCACATATTGCTCAATAGGGCAGAAAACGGAGGTAGCTATAGCTCAATGTTATGCTCCACAAGTGCAGAATCAACCTCCCTGACATGAAGGATCAAGAGTATCTCAGGCCTTTGTAGCAAGTCATTGCGGAATTCTGTAGCTTCTCAGAACAAGGCCTTGTTTCAAAAGGACTAGATGGGCATGTAGTGCCTGTAGCTATTAAGGTTGCCAGAGTCTCTTAAATCTGCTGAAGACTTTTTTGATACTTTCTTGTGGGATATGGATGTCGCTGGTTGGCCAGCATTTATTGTCCATCTCCAACTGTCCTTTAAAGAGGTGGTGGTGAGCTGCCTTCTTCAACGGCTACAGTCCATCTACTCTAGGTAGACCCACAATGCTGTTAGTTATCAAATTCCAGGATTTTGATCCAGCGACAGTGACAGTGACAGTGCAGGATTGAATAATTTTCTACCCAAAGTGTACCTCCTAAGCGGTTGATATCATGTTTGACAAAACTCCACTTAACTCCACTGGTGAGGTGAAGCCAGTCAGACACAGCACTGTCGCATTCACACACACACCAGGGGTTACTGAAGACACTCTTGTGCAAACTGAGGCACCTTCAGCTCAGCTTGGAGTATCAATCCAAATGGGGAAGAATCCACTCCACCATTGCTGAACTCCTATATAGCCACAGAAACATTACTGTGCATGTCTGTGAAAGATATCTTTGAATCTGTCATAATTCCTATATTTTGCATCGTTACATCTTCTACAAGTTTTAAACTTCTACATGGCATGTGTGAAAGCCTCATCTCCAAGGGGCAAACATCTGATAACTCCTGTGAGGATCCCAACCACTAAGGCAGAGAGGGTAACATAAGTCACAAGACCACAACTTGGGAAAGTGGTAAGATTGCTGGACAAGTTATTATCTGGGTCGCTGAAAAGGGATTCTGATGCCTGGATAGATCTGGGGATGCATCAATAAGGGTGCTCAAAATGGTTATGCCCAAAATCCTAGAATGGCAAGACTGATGCACAGGGAGAGACTGGATTGGTTAGGACGATATACTTAGTGTTTAGAAGAATGAGGGGTTCTCATTGAAACCTATAAAATTCTAACAGGATTAGACATGGTCAATGCAGGAAGGGTGTTCCCGATGACCAAGAAGTTGAGAACTAGGGGTTACGGTCTAAGGACAGGGCCTTTTTGGACAGAGATGTGGAAGGATTCTTCACCCAAAGAGCGATGAGTCTGTGGAATTCTCTGCCACAGAAAACTGTTGAGACAAAAACATTGAAGATATTCAAGAAAGGTGTAGATATAGTTCTAAGGACAAATGTCTTGGGAGAAAGCAGGATTAGTGTACTGAATTGGATGACCACGCATTATCATATTCCGTGGCAGAGCAAGCTCAAAGGGTTAGGCCACTGAAGGATGAATGGCCTTGTCCTGCCTTCATTTTTTTATGCTTCTCTGTTTCTAAATGGGTTTTTGTGCCTCTCAATATTCCCCTAAAGTGAGTAATGGAACTGCAGAATGAGGAAGGTACAAGCAGTTCCTGGGTTGTGAATGGGTTCCATTCATTTGTAAGTTGATTTGTACGTAAGTCAGAACAATATGCAGGTCAATATAAAGTAGCTGTTCATAAATACAGGAAATGCTCATATGTTGGATCTTTGAAATTCCTTTCCTGTACAAGGTTGTCTTTGTAAGTACAAACATTTACAAGCTGAACATTTGTAAATCGGGTACCTTCTGTACGAGTCACTCAGCATTATCGAGAAGCTTGATTGACAAAGATTTCTGCAGCCATTTATCTGATATCAAAAGAATTTGCAACAGCCTCATAAAAGTACATTTTCATTGTTTGAATTTATGAGACTATATGACAATGTAATCATAAATGTTTAGGTCTCCCAATCCCAGCCCCAAATAACATACACAATAAAATATGTAATTATTACATTCACACCTCTTCTTGTCTTCCAAACTAATTCTACCATTCTCTTAATAGACACTGTCCATTTTGAATTTCGGATACAACAACGTAGATGACAGAAAAATGAACATCTTGAGTTTCTTTTATTGAAACAAATAAATACATAAAACCAGCACCATTGTTGTGAAAACCAATAACAGGTCTTTCTCATCACTTCTCATTACTGCAACAATATGAAACTCCCATGAGTTCACCAATCAGTGTCAACCTGACTGATTTAAGGTTTAATCATAGCTTGGCAGTTCCATCTAGAAGGGCAATAGATACACAGAAACACCACCGACTGCAAGTTCCCTTCTAAGCCTCTCACTGTCCTGATTTGGAAAAGTATCACTGTTCCTTCACTGTCCTGGCAACAAAATCCTAGAATTCCCTCTCTAACAGCATTATGGATCTATCTACACCGAATGGACTGCAGCGGTTCAAGGAAGCAGCTCACCTCCACCTTCTCAGGGGTAACTAGGGATAGGCAATAAATGCTGGCCAGCCAGTGATGCCCATGTCCTATGAGTGAAATAAAATAGCAGTCATCATTAATGCATTCTTGATGACAATGCCTCTAGCAATTACAGACCAGCGCTGTCCTTTTATTAAGTAGAAATGTTGGTTTCCCTTTAGACTGGTATTCCTGTGAATTGTCCAGATCCTTTCAAGATGAAAGGCTTAAATGTGTATTTTTTCTGCAAATTTCAGGTTCTGAACTACCAATTCAGTGAACATTTTCACCTTTGTTTTTAGCTTGTTGTATCTTCTCCACTTCTGTTGGATATTTTACAGCCTTTTATTTTCATTAACACTGCAACTGGACTGATTAATATATTAAATGTTGTGACCTTTATGATTAATCATCCTATTTTCATATAGATTAGATGCTGTGGCAAATGTTAACTGCTTAATTTTCTGGGTAGCCTGGTCCCACAGGAGACCAAATGTTATAAAGACTGGCTGATTGGATTAGCAGCTTAACAATCTCAGACTGCTATTGTTACAAATCTCTGCAATGTTCTGGCCCACCACAATGACTTGATCAATCCTACACATATGGTTATACATTATACATTGGTATTTGACTACAGATCCTCTAACTCCTCCTTACTATTTTGAGATCTGTGGTAAACACTCAACAATACAACAATCCCTTTCTGTTGTTTTAAATCAAATCGAACAGTTCTAGTCTTTGAACCCTCTCGTATAATGTCTGCTGAAGAACTGTTATCCTTGATCAATACTGCCACCCTGTCCTGATTTTTCTTCCATATCTCTTCGGAATAATAGACAGGAGTATCTAATTCCCATTCTGTCCATGTAATAATTTAGATTTCATTATGAGAAACATAGAAAATAGCAGCAGGAGCAGGCCATTTGGAGCTTTGTGCCTGATCCAAAATTCAATACGATCATGGCTGATCATGCAACTCAGTAATTTCTACAGTAAAAGATGCAACCTGCTCTTCCCACATATCCTTTGATCCCTTTAACCCTCCAAGTGCTATATGCAACTCTTCCTTGAAATCATACAATGTTTTGGCCTCAAATGCTTTCTATGGTAGCAAATCCCACATGTGTGCCACACTCTGAAGAAATTTCTCCCCATCACAGTCCTAAAAGATTTACTCTGTATCCTCAACTATGACCACTGCTTTTGGACTCCCCTGTCATCAGGAACATCCTTCCTGTATCTATCCTGTCTAGCCCTGTTACAATTTTATTGATTTAATAATGCTATGTGGAAACCTGTGCCTGCAGTTCTTCAATCTTTAACTCTCTTCCTGCTTCTACTAACATTTACTTACTCCAACACCATGCTAACCTACTTTGCATGTTCTCTGCATCTAATTTCAGCACTTTCAATATTCATCATTATTCATTTCTTCTCTCTGCTTTTTCCTGGTATCTCACCCCTATCAAAATTGTGTAAATCCTCCCTCACAGCTCCCCGCCCTGAGAATTTTAGTCTGTGTCCTGTTCAGATGTAACCATCTGGCCCTCTTGCCCAGCACTGGTCCCAATGCCCCACAGATGTTAAGCCCTCCTTCCTGTGCTACTTCTTCAGCTATGATTCACAGAGAACCTGAAGATTGGATATAGCTTAATAAGAAGCAGATAGAGAGCTATTGAGTTCCAAGTTGATCAGGAATGGAAGATGAGGTGTTTGCAGAATGTAGGAACTGAGTCAGTATGACATGAAAATGCTTCAAGTCATTTCTTATTGCAAGAAAATTAGTGCAGCAAGGAAGTAATTTGTGTTGTAGGACGAAGGATATGACTGGAGCAATGCAGTGACAATGTTGAGAGGAAGTGAAGAGAACCAAATATTTAGGGGAGATAATATATTGTGAAATTGTTGTGCGCAGAGGAAAGAATAGTGAGAGAGAATAGTTGATGCAATGGAAACAAGAGCATAGTGTGAAGTGAGTATGAGATGAAAAGCTAGCTGCCAAAGACAGCATGATACATGTTGCCTGCACCTACTATGAAAAAGAAACAGCCCGCAAAGTTTAACACTTTCCATCTGTACGATCCACTACCTCTAGCTTAAGTGGAAAGGTGATAACAGACAGATGGAGAAGGGGAAGATGATTGAAAGAGAATCAGAAAAGAATAAGGCTGAGAGAAGCATAAAATTAATGACTTACAGTAACCTTTAGGAAGGATGTGAATGTATTAGACATGGTGCAAAAAGGATCCAAGAATATGGTTGAAGCACTTTCAATTGTGTAGAAAGATTGGAAACATTGTGCCTGTTCTTCCAGCAAGAGAAAGTAGTGAGAGATTTGGCAGAAGATCAAATGAGGTTTTTAAATGGAATTTGGATTATTATCTGAAAAGAAAATAAAAGTGCTAGGCTACGGAGAAAATGCAGGGAAATAGCAATAGTTCCTTCAGAGGACCAGCAAAGACACTGGACTTGAGATAGTAGGAACTGCAGATGCTGGAGAATCTGAGATAACAAGGTGTAGAGCTGGATGAGCACAGCAGGCCAAGCAGCATCAGAGGAGCAGGAAAGCTGACGTTTCGGGTTAAGACCTTCTGACGAAGGGTCTAGACCTGAAATGTCAGCTTTCCTGCTCCTCTGACACCGCTTGGCCTGCTGTGTTCATCCAGCTCTACACCTTGTTATCTAAGATACTGGACTTAATGCCTTTGTTTGGTGCTGTAAACATTCTCTGATTCTATGACCACGACCATTGCTGGTAAAATGTGCTCTGATCCAAACTATCTTTGCAATTGGTGATCCTTATTTCCTGATGTGAAACTCTAAGACTCTATTGCAGCTCAGACATCATAATTTAGAATGGCAAGTATAAAAATATATAAAAATTGCTTAAATTGATTCCAGTTTAATTGGTTCTCATGAAGGAAATTTATGATTTGAGTTGGAGCTGGGAATCTGTAAACATCTGGAAATCTATAGCTTTTGAAATTAAGGTTAATAATACAAGACATTGTAAATTAAAGGAACTACCAGTATTAAACACAACCTTTCCTCAATAGCAGAATAATCTATTTCTTGTAACACAGTAGACTATAGCTGCTGACATTGTAAAATAGTAACTCATCAATTTACCAGGAGATGTATTCATAGTAGCATAGTGGATTATTGCCATCATGGGAGATTCACGAGTGATAATTTTAATACCAAGCTTCAGTTTTTGAGTTAACACAGGACATGTTTTGAATTAGTACAAGTCCCACCTTGCATTATTTGTCTCTCAATTCTTGAAATTTTTCGTGGTAAGTAATGTCAGAACTCAAGAATGTGGATTTCCTGCCCCTAGGAAGTTTTCAACATTGTCTTACAGCAGCTTATGGATGATAGAGGATAGACCAGGGATAAAATTTACTTCCCCTGCAAGGCAAGATGTATTTTCAAACTGCAGCATATTTGTCAATAGTTCTCAGCTCTTTTATACATGACCTATGTTGTTCCCTAGCCAGTTTTTTGTTTAAAGCTTCCACTCTGAAATATTTCTATTACCAACTAAAAGTACAAGAAACATGAGTTCCTTGACGATTTGTATGTAATGTGAAAAATTGTTCCTGATTTATGCAAACGTATGAGTCATTAACCTCTATAATAATTTTGTTGCCACTTCTTCAGCCTTAGACAAGACTGTAGTATATTAATGAACAACTTCCACTTAAGGTGACCCAGCTAAGTTCCAATCTTTTCGGTAAATTTGAAATTCAATTTTAGGCACAGATTTGATAAAAGTGTTATTTGTTTGCACTAACTGAATGCTTCAGTACAATTTGGATGAGAAACTTTAAACCTGGTTGATCTTGTAGCTCCTTGGACTCAGTCAGAAGTTTGTGACCACACTATAGAACATTAGCAATAATCTAGGCTAACGCTTGAGTGAAATGCTATAGCCAGAAGGCCATCCTCCAGACAAAACACTAGATTAACATTGTTTCTGCCTGTTTGGCAGAAAGCTCACATACCAGCATTCAGCTAAGAACAGGATGTTTTCCTTATGTACTGAGCATCATTCCTCTGAATAGCACCCATTAAAAATGTTTCATTTTTGGCTCGACAGCAGTATCCTGTTGGCTGTGAATGCTACTCATTTTGCAACTGCACAAAAGCATCATAAAACAGATGCTCCACCTGTTGTTTAAGCTTTTGAGATACCTCAACCTTTCTGGTAAATCTGAGGTGGACGGCTCACTTTGAAGGTCAAAAGAAATGGTCTTTGGCCTGTTCATGACCTGATCAGAATAACCATTGTCTATTAGGATGGCTTTCATGTGCTCTATTTCAGTACCAAGGTTGTATGGTGAACAAATGACTCTAGCCTCTGAATTGCTGATAACGCCTGAATTTTAGCAAATGGAAGAGTGGGAAACCCAAAGTTTATATCAACAAAGAAGGCAGGTTTGTGGTAGACAATGGTAGAGACACCTGGCCAATTTCTAAAAAAAAATCAAGGAAGTGGGGCTCTTTTGAGGTACATAAGGAAATCCTTGGTTCAGTTGCAGACTTTGAAGTTACAAATATATTATCTACATATCGCAAGTATGCAGGCATTCTTTTTATTCACACATGGATCACGGACATCACTAGCTGGGTTAGCATTTATTGCTTGTCCCTAGTTGCCCTTGAGAAGGTAGTGGTGAGCTGTCTTCTTGAATTACTTCGGAGCCATGTGCTGTAGGTAGACCAGAATCCAGTTGGGGAGAGAATTCTAGAATTTTGACCCAATAACCCTGAAGGAACACCGACAATATATTTTCAAGTCAGGATGGTGAATGGCTTGGAGCTTGGAGGTTATGTAATTTTGTCAAAGGCACAGTTCTTGTGAAACCCAACAAAAATGTTTGACATTTAGATGTAGTGGGCATCCAATGGCAATATCATCTATTTTGGTTTATATGTTGTTAAACCTGAACTGAACTGCACAGGTTGCTGAATTCATGAGTTCACTGAGTCACACAATATTAGCATGTCGAGATTGCAATGATATTGGCCAGCAGCGCAAACATCTATGCTTTCCTTAAGTCAATAGACTAGCAATGTCCAATGAGCACATGGACATAGTATTGCCATCCAAATGCAAGTCTGCACGGCCCTCAAAAGTGAAGGAATCCTTCATCGTGTATATGTGAAGAGTAAAACATGCATACACACAGCACCTGTTTCAACTTGCCAAAATAAGTGACAGCTGTATAATGATTCAAATCAACACCTTGACTTTGATTTTCAATGTGCCTTACCAAATTTTTAAGCAGAATTTCGTAGCTAATTATTGGTCATTATTAATTGGTTCATTTTCATGGCAACACCTCTCCCAGCCAGATCTACTGGTCAACCAAACAGCACTCTCCTCCCACACAACAACAATGTTGTTTTTTTTTACTTTGGTAATTGTTATAGATTGTCCTGATGACTGCTAGATGCAAAGCTTCAATAATATGTCATTCCTCAACAATACTCAAGTTCTGTACTACTAAATGCACTTTTGAACAAAAATCCCCACCGTCTGAAATACTGGGCAAGACTCTGGATGTTCCTGACATCAAAAATACTGGACAAAATCCTGGGCTCAGGCTGCAAACGCACAACAGAGCTAAAGTGATTTCTGCCTGGGATTATTATTCAGCCTGGAATTCCAATCTACAATTCCACTCTAATAGAACAATCAACCAAACCTAACACTCTAACACCTCAGGCTACCCAGCACAGACAGTACAGAGCCTACAAAGAAATGGAACATTCAACTTCAAATGAAATGCATTCACCGAGAGACATTCAACTTCAATCAAAATCCATTTATACATATTCTTACCTATTGGGAAACCAATTGACTTCAAAAGGAACACCAGAAACTCAATGGAAGACACAGATTTGATGTGAAGATAAGGAGCCCACTATCAGTAGAACTGCAGGCCCCGACCTCACCAGAGGCAGCTACCCCAGAAACATTTCAAGGAGCTATCCCAGGAGTGGTCTGAAGACCTCTCTCCAGAAGAAGAATTCCCACAGCTAATTCCAGCAGCTATTTCTAAGAGCTATCCACAACCAGCACACCTAAGAACTACCGACCCGACTGACACCACAAGGCCTCAGACACATCGAGGTGAAAACTGGGCCCAAAAAACCAGTAGAAAGGAAAGAAAACCGAGTACTTACCCGATAGATCCACGAAGCATGTTACCGCATCAGCACACTAGACTGCGAGGCCTTTGGAGGCCACAGTCTTCCTCTAAGCATTGGGTACGGCAAATGGGAACAGCCAGCTATTTTTCAAAATTGCGTATTCTTCAGTAGTGAGCTGAAACTCCTGAGACCCCAAAGGTTCCGACCTAGCTAGCAGGGAGTGGCAGGTGGATGGTGACAGTGCAGGGAACCCCAAGGGTAGGAAGCCTGATTCAAGTTTCTGTGATTAGAACTGTGGTCTTTAGGTTCTAATAGTGTTTGATCCAGCTAATTGTGTATTTAATAGTATTACTGTCTTTTGTACAGTTGATTGTGTCAATTTTCCTGTTTAATGCATTTGTGTTTATTTCTTGTATTATACTTACCTTTCGTATTTTAAATAAACGCAAAGGTTCTTTTGCCATAAAAGACCTGACTCCTGCCTTCTTCATTTCACATTCCCTAAATAAGTCCATGTCTAGAACCAGGAGTCTGGGGGTGATTCAAACCACTTAAAAATCAGAAAATTACTGACTGCGAGCCAGAACCCTCCACAAATAACTTTTTGAATCTACACTGTTAGAATGAAAGCTTAAGGAGGGTAGTAAATTACACAAATTATAAATAGGTCAAATTTTCGAAACAGTTAAACCAAGGAATTTTGAAATGGAAGCATTGCCTTACTTCAAAACCTTAAACTAGTTTTAAAAAAGAGCTTCTAAAAAAAAATGTTTTAATTGATCCGAACTTGTAGTAAAACAAAACAGATGAGGCTATCAGCACATAACGTGGAGTAAATTGGGATGTATATTCACATTTTTAAAAATTCATTCATGGGATGAAGGCATCGCTGACTAGGCAGCATTTATTGCCCATCCCTAATTACCCAGAGGGCAGTTCAGAGTCAACCACATTACTGTGGGTCTGGAGTCACATGTAGGCCAGACCAGGTAAGGATGACAGTTTCTTTCCCTAAAGGACATTAGTGAACCAGATGGGTTTTTCCAACAATCGACACACAGTCATCATTAGATTCTTAATTCCACATATTTATTTAATTCAAATTCCACCATCTGCCATGGCAGGATTTGAAAACAGATCCATTGAAAACAGGTAAATGTACAAATTGGAATATTGTAGTCTGAGATGCCCTGCCTCTCTTCACAATAATGTTATTTCACAAGGATTTTTCATTCAAATACATGGAACTGATGAGGTTGCATACTTAACTACAGGATACGTACCAAATGCGTCTGAAAAACATTTAGGCTTTTCTAGTGTAAATGGGATATTAATCATAGTGAGCGATCCTTTGAATTCACTCATGGGACGCAGGCTGGCCACTGTTCACCGCTGATTCCTAATTGAGCTTGACAAGGTAGTGGTGAGCTGTCCTCCTGAATTGCTGTAGTCCTTGGGGTGTAGGGACATGCACAATGCTGTTAGGGAGGGACTTGCAGGATTTTGTCCCAGCAACACTGAAGGAACGGTAATACAATTTCATTTCAGGACAGTGAATTGTTTGCCAGGAAATGTGCAGACGGCATTCCCATAAATCAATTGCCCTTGTCCTTCTACGTATTACAGGTCATGGATATACAAGGTGCTACCTAAAGAACCTTGGTGACTTCCTGGAATATATCATGTGCATGTTGACACTATTGCCATTGTGCAGGTGATGGAGAAAATAAATAGTGAATGTAATGGATGGGGCACCAATCAAATGGACTGCTTTGTCCTGAATGGTGTTGAGCTTCTTGAGCATTGTTGGAGCTGTACTCATTCAGGCAAGTGGAAAGTACTCCATCACACTTTTGACTTGTGTTTTGTAGATGGTGGACATATTTGGGGAGTCAGCAAAATTCCCAGAGTTTGGCCTGTTCTTGTAGCCATCATTTTTATACTGCTGGCACATTTCAGTTTCAAATCAATGATCACCTTCAATATGTTGATAATGGGATATTCTGCAATAGTAATGCTGTTGAATGTCAATGTATCACAGCTGAATTCTCTCTTGTTGAAGATGATCATTACCTTGCACTTTTGCGGCATGAATGTTACTCGCCACTTCTTAGCCCAAGCCTGAATATTATTCAGGACTTGGATACAGACTGTTTCATGAACTGAGTAGCTGCAAACGGAGCTGAACTTTGTGCAATTTGCAGGAAATATCCTCATTTCTGACATTATGATGAACCTTGGTGTGACTATATCCATATAGTGTATTCTCTTTATTAGAAAGAGAATTTCATTAGAGACAATTCAGAGAAGGTTTACTCCATTCATTCCTGAAATGAAGTGCTTATGTTATGAAGAATGGCTGAACAGATCTGGCTTTACCAATTGAAGTTTCAAAGAATGAGATAATTTTATTAAAATATGTTAAATCCTGATGGGACTTGCAAGATAAATACTGGGAAGATCTTTACTCTTGTGGGGCGAAACTAAACTATTTAAAAATAGTTTTAAGACAGAAGTTTGGAGACTTTATTTTTTTGTCTGAGATTATTAGCATGGGGAATTCTCATCCACAGATGGTGGTGGGGGCTTTGTCATCAAATTTATTCACTGTTGAGTTAAACATATTTTTGACACACAAGGGCATCTCGGACTATGGGGTTGTTGCAAGGAGTTGAGAACACAATCAGATCAGGTATTTTTTAATGAACGGTAGAGCAGGCTAAAAGGGCTGCATGACCTCTTGCTACACCAAAGTATTATGTTTCCAAATATTTTTAATTACTGTCAATTAACTTCTCTGGCACTGGAAATATTCCATAACGATTGTGCAATCATATACATTTTGATTTTAATTACACATGAAGATAGTTTTTTTTATAACTATGTCTCACTTGTCTTTCAATCTCCTCTTTCTGTCAAAAGAGGAGTCACTTTGGACTCAAGACATGAACTCTGCTCCTCTCTTCATAGATGACCAGACTTGTTGAGTTTCTCCAACACTTTTGTTCCTCATCTTTCTCTTGTCTTCATGGAAGCCATATAGTGTGGAAAAGGCCATTTGGCCCAATAAGTTCACATGGACCCTCCAAAGAGCATCCTGCCCAGACTCACCCCCTACCCTATTCCTGTAACCTTGCATTTCCCATAGCTAATCCACCTACACAGTGGGAAAGTTAGCATGGCCAATCCACCTAACCTGCACATCTTTGGACTGTGGGGGGAAACCAGAGTACCCGGCAGAAACCCATGCAGACACAAAGAGAATGTACAAACTCCATACAGACAGTCACACGAGGGTGGATTCGAACCCGGGTCCCTGGTGCTGTGAGGCAGCAGTGCTAGCCACTGAGCCACTGTGCCGTGTCTTCTGTATACAATTTAGTCTTTAGCTAATTATTTGAACGTGCACTTCTGGATTTGGACTCTACACTGCGAATTACGAATTTTTTAATCCATTTAGGAGATTCAAGTTGCTTTCCTTGTTCAAACAGGTCTCAAATCCTCCACAGAAAGTGCAACACTGAAATGGATTTCTAATCACTCCCATTCCAGTCGATGAAAAATTTGTGCGGAAGAGTAAGTGAAGCCCAGTTCATTAGCAGAATCTGGATCCACTACCTTTTTGGGGCAGACATAAATGATGCCACAAGGCGTGTCAGAGTTGATCCTGAACAGCCAAAAATCTGTTCAAGATTCATTCCTATTCACTCATTCTACCATGTATCTGTATTTCTTGTTCACCATGGAACAGACTGCTCATACCATCTTTAAGTTTGTATATGACCTGAATAGTAAAATTAAAGGGAATGTTTGCTAAAGGTAAATGGACTGAAAGATGAATTGGCTACATATTATTCATCAAAGGGTAAGTTAACTAAGGCAGTTCCATGCTGTTACTAAAATAGAAAACAGGTCAAATTGCCAATTGTTCTAAATGGCATAACACCCAAACTGAAACTAATGTAGCTTTGAACAGGGTGCGTGACAGTTTGCATTTCAAATGGCGGCTGTAACGAAGGATACTTGCAATATTCATTTTGTCTTTACATATTGATAATGTGTGGGAGGCATCAGCAAAGTTACTATTTCTCAATTCTAGCAAAGCTAGATAAAAATGGTACTGTTTATTGATGGCAAGCTGCAGACCTAAGGCTGTCTTCATCTTCTGAATAAAATAAACAGGCACAGAGCAAGATGATGTTTTTAACAAATTATTTTGATTTATTTCCGTTGTGCCATTTTCCTCTTTATCCTTCCTTTCTGCCCCCAACTACACCATTAATTACACAAAGAGCAAATCTTTGAGCTTATGTTACTGCAAATGAAAGCATCAATTTAATTTTCATTATAAGATAATAATGTGAATTACGGTACTTCAAATTCCTAAAATTGAGTGTAACTACACTGAAAGATAATCGTCAGTGGTCCAGCTTCACTGTTTGGGCAATAGAGTGCAGTAATTATGTGCATTCATATAATGTCTTTTAATGTTGTAGAACAAGGCTTTTCAAGAAAATTAATCAGACAAAATTTGCATTGAGATACATACGGCAATATTAGCACATACAGGGCAGATTTTAAGGAGAATTGCAGGAAAGTCACAGATGAAATGGAAACAGGAAGAGGCCACACAGACCTTGAATCTGTTCCATTATTATTTTATGATACCAAGGTTAATATTTTAAGATCTACTCAATTTTTCTACTGTATCCTCACATCTCTTAGATACTTTTCTGAGAAATTCCAAATATTGACAACTTTCAAAAAGTAAATAATTATAAACTCTGTGCTAAATGGCAGACCACTAATCCTAGTACAATTAACCCTAATCTTGGACCCTCCAAACTAGGGAAAATTGCTTAAACTTTGTCAAGAGTCAGTACAGTGTGGAGCTGGAAAAATACAGCAGGTTAGGCAGCCTCAGAGGAACAGGAAAGTTGACGTTTCGGGTTTACACCCTCCTGTTGAAGGGTGTAAACTCGAAACACCAACTTTCCTGCTCCTCTGATGCTGCCTGGCCTGCCTGTGTTCCTCCAGCTCCACACTGTATTGACTCTGACTCCAGCATCTGCAGTTCTTGCTATCTCTGATAAACTTTGTTAAATCTTTAATGGATTTCATATTGTTTAATAAGATCACTTCATATTCTTCTAAACTCTAGAAAATATAGGTCCACACTGACTATCCTTTTTGATGTGCAACCAGCCTCTTTTGCAATTCACAAGTTTCACACTTTTTTCACGTATTTCCAAGTTTCACGCCATCTACAAATTTTGCAGTGTGCCCTGTACAGCGAAGTCTAACTCGCTAATATACATCAAAAGGAGCAGTGATCCTAACACTAAGCCCTGGGCATCCCATTGTGAATACTCCTCCAATCCAAAAAGCAATTATTCACCAGTATTCACCATTTCTGAAGAAGGGTCCAGACCCAAAACGTCAGCTTTCCTGCTCCTTTCATGCTGCCTGGCCTGCTGTGTTCATCTAGCTGTACACCTTTTTATCTCTACTCACCAGTACTCCCTGGTCCCTGTCACTCAGTCAATTTTATGTCCATGTTGCTACTCTCCCTTTTATGAGTTTTATCTTTGACAATCTGTTGTGCAGCTCTGTATTGAATTCCTTTTGCAAATCCTTGTACAGAACATCAACAGCATTGTTGTCATCAACTTTTTCAGCTACCTTACCAAAAACGTCAAATAGTTGTTCAAGTTTTACAGAACTTGAGTCTTTCTGAAAAATGACTCATTTGTTGCAGTTTTTCATCTTGCACTCATCACCACAATTCCAAAATAAAGGGAAAACAACTTTTATACTAAATGGGAGGATAGCACTGATTGTTAGGTAAGTGAACTTTGATTTATGGAGGCATTGTCCTGGAGAATGCACTTTGTTAAAATTTTAAATATCTTGACTGATCAGGGCATTGCTCTGAGAAACAAACCAGAGAATGGCTGTCACTATTTTGTTGAGTTGAAACAGGCATGGTGCATGTAATGTTCAATCTGTCTGCAAAGAACAGAGCCCTGTGTATTTATATATGTAGCTTCCAGTACATAGAAGTGTGCCACATTGTTGGCCTATCTGCTGATTTGCAGATAGGCCAACAATATGGCAGTAAAATTCTTCACATACTGAAGATTATTATACAGCCTAAAAGTATTTTTTTCCTTCTCTTTATTTTGATTTTTCTTGTGAATTGGCTCTGAGTACAAGAATAAAGGCTTCAACAAAACATATTCTTATTTTCAACAATACTAAAAAATGTCTTATTTTAAGTATTATAAATTCCAGACCCTGCATGATGCCCATTCTAATCAAATAAGTACGTTTTACACCATTGATAGATGAGAGAAATTTTATCGTAGAGGAATATGTCACTTTCGGCAAGTGTGTGGTTTTAATGTTGGCAAAATATTGCATTTCCAGACATTAGCTCCAACTTGCCAACTTTCGCATTTAATTTGTGAGGCTTAGCTTACTAGATGATTGAATGAAACATGCCCAGGAGAGCTGGTTTACCCAAAAACATATGTTAATTATTCAAGTGAAGTGCAATTTCATTGAGCATTTAAATTTTTTGATGTATCCATGATTACTCAGGCTTGCTGGAATTTGCCACAGAAAGTAAAGCCAGAATAGTAACTTGATAGGGATGACTAAAAGTCATGTAAAGACTCCAGTAGTTCACTTCCGACAATTTGAAAGCTTCTCAAATCAATCAAAATAAGATGATTGGCACCTTGATTATCTTGAATTTTGGATGGGGACCAATATAATTATCTGTGGTCTCAAGATGCTAACAGGTATATTAGGCAGGTGACTGGATTGTTTGAGAGATTTGGCAACTGCATCAACTTTACCTACAGTGACACTAGTCAAAGAACAGATGCTCACAATCCTAATATTGTGTATTTTGTGTCCAACGAAGTGTGCTTGTGTGATAGCAACCATCCTGGTCGATACTGCTTTTAGGCATCACTGGTGACTGCCTGAAAGCCGCCTGAAATCCAACTACAAAATGCAAGTTCTTGCAACTATTGCAAAACGTTTGTGACAAGTTGATTAAAATTACACTTGAGCTTACATTTCACAATCCTCAGGAAGTCTTTTAGTTTTTGTAATGTTTAACCAGTGATCTCTGGGGACTGCTGGAAGCTGTTCCTTAAAAAAAAAAGTTTTTTTTTAAACCCAGCTGAATGCAGAAAGGAGAATCAGCCTTCATACCAAGACTGGACCATGTTAGGAGTATTTGTCAGTAAGTTGTCAAACCAACGTGCATTCAATTACATAAACAGTGCAAATGATTGAGCATTTTCTTGAGTCTAATGATTTGCTACACTCAAAAATTTGTTGCAATCTGTATTTTAGAATGGTGATAGTACTGTATCACAATCTGAATTAAACTTCATCAAACAATTTACTATCCTGAGCAGTTATTTTGCGATTGATATAGAGTCTGTGTAGTGCTGATGTTATATGAACTGTGCCTTTTATTTTGTCTTTGCAAACTGTGGATTGTAAGAAGAAATTTTAAAAAATGAGACAGTGATTTAACAAGATGGTGCATAATTGGACAGTAAGGAATTTCATACCTTTTGTGAACTCTTGTTTCTGTGGCTGCAGGTTCCTGCAATGTGCTGAGGAGTTAATGACCAGTGAGGATAATTATTTCACAACTAGTTGAGAAAGTTGGAATTGGAAAAAAAGTTTCAGAGATACCTGCTTCAGAGGAAAAAAAAATACATAAATGGCTATGACGTTGATCTCCCCAGCAGTCTGTTCTCTGTAGTAAAAAAAATTCCGTTTTAAAATTGAAGAAAACCAGTTACCTTCCTTACAGTGATAACAAGGTGTGGGGCTGGATGAACACAGCAGGCCAAGCAGCATCATTGGAGCAGGAAAGCTTGACATTTCGGGCCTAGACCCTTCATCAGAAATGGGGGAGGGGAAGAGAGTTCTGAAATAAATAGGGAGAGAGGGGGAGGCGGATAGAAGATGGATAGAGGAGAGGATAGGTGGAGAGGAGGCAGACAAGTCAAAGAAGCGGGGATGGAGCCAGTAAGGGTGAGTGTAGGTGGGGGGGGTAGGGAGGAGATAGGTCAGTCCAGGGAGGACGGACAGGTCAAGGGGGCGGGATGAGGTTAGTAGATAGGAGATGGGAGTGGGGCTTGAGGTGGGAGGAGGGGATAGGTGAGAGGAAGGACAGGTTAGGGAGGCAGGGACAAGCTGGGCTGGTTTTGGGATGCGGCTGGGGGAGGGGAGATTTTGAAGCTTGTGAAATCCACATTGGTACCATTGGGCGGCAGGGTTCCCAGGCTGAATATGATTTGCTGTTGCTGCAGCCTTCAGGTGCCATCATTGTGGCATTGCAGGAGGCCCAGGATGGACATGTCGTCTGAGGAATGGGAGGGGGAGTTGAAATGGTTCGCGACTGGGAGGTGCAGTTGTTTGTTGCGAACTGAGCGCAGGTGTTCTGCAAAGCGGTCCCCAAGCCTCCGCTCGGTTTCCCCGATGTAGAGGAAGCCACAACGGGTACAGCGGATGCAGTATACCACATTGGCAGATGTGCAGGTGAACATCTGCCTGATGTGGAAAGTCTTCTTGGGGCCTGGGATTGGAGTGAGGGAGGAGGTGTGGGGTCAGATGTAGCACTTCCTGCGGTTGCAGGGAAAAGTGCTGGGTGTGGTGGGGCTGGAGGGGAATGTGGAGCGGACAAGGGAGTCGTGGAGGGAGTGGTCCCTCCGGAAAGCAGATAAGGGTGGGGAGGGAAAAATGTCTTTGGTGGTGGGGTCGGATTGCAGATGGCAGAAGTGTCGGAGGATGATGCGTTGGATCCGGAGGTTGGTGGGGTGGTATGTGAGGACGAGGGGTATTCTTTTTTTATTATTGTGGGGACGGGGTGTGAGGGATGAGTTGCTGGAAATGTGGGAGACAACGGTCGAGGGCGTTCTCGACCACTGTCGGGGGAGAAGTTGCGGTCCTTGAAGAATGAGGACATCTGAGATGTTCGGGAGTGGAATGCCTCATCCTGGGAGCAGATGCGGCCGAGGCGAAGGAATTGGGAATAGGGGATGGCATTTTTGCAGGAAGGTGGGTGGGAGGAGGTGTATTCCAGGTAACTGTGGGAGTCAGTGGGCTTGAAATGGACATTGGTTTCTAGGTGGTTACCCGAGATGGAGACAGAGAGGTCCAGGAAGGAGAGAGAAGTGTTGGAGATGGGAACGTGCAGCCCTCCACTCCAATCCCAACCTCACCATAAAACCCGCGGACAAGGGATGCGCAGTCGGAGGATGGCGTACTGACCTCGACATTGCTGAGGCCAGGCGCCAACTCTCCGACACCACCTCGTACCGCCCCTGGATCATGACCCCCACCCCCGAGAACCAAACCATCCTCTTCCAAACCATTCACAACCTCATCACCTCAGGTGACCTCCCACCCACCGCCTCCAACCTCATCATTCCCCAACCCCGCACCGCCCGCTTCTATCTCCTTCCCAAAATCCACAAACCTGTATGCCCTGGTCGACCCATTGTCTCCACCTGCTCCTGCCCCACCGAACTCATCTCCACCTACCTAGACTCCATTTTCACCCCCTTGGTCCAGGAACTCCCTACCTACGTCCGTGACACCACCCACACCCTCCACCTCCTCCAGAACTTCCAATTCCCTGGTCCCCAACACCTCATTTTAACTATGGACGTCCAGTCCCTATACACCTGTATTCCCCATGCAGACGGCCTAAAGGCCCTCCGCTTCTTCCTGTCCCACAGAACTGACC
>JAHRHZ010000289.1:27671206-27753935 GCA_024137785.1 Ginglymostoma cirratum | reverse complement strand
CTATCTCCTCCCTACCCCCCCACCTACACTCACCTTTACTGGCTCCATCCCCGCCTCTTCGACTTGTCTGCCTCCTCTCCACCTATCCTCTCCTCTATCCATCCTCTATCCGCCTCCCCCTCTCTCCCTATTTATTTCAGAACCCTCTTCCCCTCCCCCATTTCTGATGAAGGGTTTAGGCCCGAAACGTCAAGTTTTCCTGCTCCTATGATGCTGCTTGACCTGCTGTGTTCATCCAGCCCCATGCTTGTTATCTTGTTAATCCAATTCCCTGGATACCTGGGTTTAGCGTTTCATTGCAGCCAGATATATGTGTTGATGACCAAATATCCACCTGTTAGTTCAATGCTCTTACACAGTTGGGTTCAGTCATTTCTCAAAGTCAGGAGCCTCCACCCTTGGTGCATTTATTATCATCAACCATGGCCACCTGTCAGCGATTATTGATAGCAAAAAAAAACTCTTAAGTTTTAAAGGCACAGGCTGTGGTTTATATATATACATCTACGTTCGCTGATGTGTGTGCTATGTATACATCTAAATGCTCCAAATTTTTATCCTCTGATCTGCAGTAGTTGCTTGTAGTAAAAGGCTGCAGATATGTGTGAAATAACACATACTGTGAAGAGGTTTCTGCCAGGCTACTACAAAACTACATGGCACTCAAAGGCATCATAAATTGACGCACAATTTGATGGATCATTAATTGGTGGGATTGATGCAAATTCAACTGAGCACTCTCCACCAACATAATTACTGAAATAATAGTGGGTCTGTGCTATGTAAAAATTGGGCTCCTTGATGGGAGGGTATTTATATATTTTTTGAAAAACTTACAGAGCATCACTTATAGATATACAGTGGTCATAAAATAACATACAGCCCCTTACTTGCTTCACTCCTTACCTGATTGCAGGAAAAAAACACAGGAAAGTGAGTGTGTGGAGTATAGCCCCAGCCATGATTCTATTGAATGACGGAGCAGGCTTGAGGTCTCAAAGAGTCACTCGACTCGAAACATTAAATGTTCTCCTCTGCAGATGCTGCCAGACCTGCTGAGTTTATCCAGCAATTTAAGTTGTTGTGGTCTACCCCTTTTCCTAATTCTTGTGGTCTTCTGGTCCTTTCAGTAGAAAGCAGCAATGTTTCAGATGGATTTTTACAGACTAAAGAGCAGAAGGGGCGAAATATAACAATATTTAATGCAATATGATGTGTGCATTGTATAATCAGTTTGGAGAAAGGCCAGCAGAGATATCTCAAATATATGTTTTAATTTGTTCTCTTATTACCTTATGTGAAAGTTGTCTTAAATTAAATGCTAGGCTACTGCTCCAATGTTTTGGGACATGACAGTTCACCTATGTACTTAACAAGTTTTGCTTAAACATCTTATATGGCTGAACTTTGTTAATTTATAAATTACAGAGCAAGGGGTAGACTGCACAACACCAAACTTAATTCTAGATGCAGTACTAAATGAGGGCATAACTCAAGCTTTTCCAATACACCGGAAACACTGATATGTATTAGACAATGTGGAAAATTCCCCAGGTATTTCCTGCATACAAAAAGCAAGACAACTCTAATGTGGCCAATTATTGCTCATCATTTGACACTCAATCATGGGTAAAATGATGGAAGATTTCATGAACAGTGCTTTCAAGCAGCACTTGCTTAGCAATAGCCTGCTCAGTGCTCAGTTTGGGTTCTGCCAGGGCTACTCAGCTCCTGAGTTCAATATGACTTTGGTCCAAACATGGACAAAAGAAGTGAATTCCAGAGATGAGGTGGAAGCGACTGCTCTCGATATCAAAGCTACATTTTCCACAAGTGGTACAAAGGAGCCCCAGGAAAATTAGAGTCAATATGAATTAGGGGTAACTATCTGCTGGTTAAAGTCACATGTAGCACAAAGGAATATGGTCGTGATCTTTGGAGATTAATCATCTCATCTGCATGAGCTCCATGGGGAAGCGTTCTAGGTCCAGCTACCTCCAGCTGCTTCATCAATGACCTTTCTCTATCATAAAGACAGAAGTTGAGATGCTTGCTGATTACACAATGCTCAGTGCTGTTTGTGTCTTCTTAGGCACTGAAACAGTGCATATCTAAATGCAGCAAGACGTAGACAATATTTCAGGTTTGGCTGACAAAAGTAACATTTGCACCGCAGAATATCCAGGCAACGATCATCTACAACAGGAGAGATTTGAACTGTCAACCATTGACATTCAATGGCTTTATCATCACTGGATTCCCCTACTATCAATATCCTGGAGGTTACCATTGACCAGAAACCGAATTGGACTGGTCATACAAACTACTGAGGCCACAAGAGCAGGTCAAACACTAGGAATACTGCATTATGTAACTAATCTTCAAGCTCTTTGAAGCTTGTCGACTATCTACAAGGCACAAGTCAGGATTGTGATGGAAAACTCCGTACTTGCCTGGATGAGTGTAGCTCCAGCAATACTCAAGAAGCTAGACACCAATCAGGAATAATCTGCCCACATGATTGGCACTATATCCACAAATATTCATTTCCTACAGCACTGACACTCGGTAGCACCAGTGTGCACCATTGCAAGATGCACTGTAGAAATTTGCTAATGTGCCTCAGACAACATCTTCCAAGCCTATACACATTACCATTTAGAAGGACTAGGTCAGCAGCTGCATAGGAACACCATCACTTGCAAGTTCCCTTTCAAATCATTCAGCATCCTGGCGCAGTAACATATGGCAGTTTCTTCACTGTCACCGGGGTTAAAATCCTGGCACCACTTCTCTAATGGCATTCTGGATGTACCTACACCAAATTCAAGAAGTCAGCTCACCACCATGTTCTCAAGAGCAGCTAGGGACGGGCAACAAATGCTGACCCAGCCAGAGACATGAACATCCCACGAGTAGGTAAAGAAAAATTTTTGTTGGGACTTAAACTCCAGTGTGGGAATCAAACAAGGCCTCCAGTTCTTCAGGCTATTATGCATATTGCAGTACTGCATCCTTTGTATTAACAGTTATATACTTAGCCTCTTTCATCAAGTGCTTTGCTGAGCAATGCATTGTTACTGTTTCGGCTTTTCACTTCACTACTTTTGCCTTGCAATTTATACCCCGAGTTTATGCCTATGTCCGGATTGGGGGGAATGGGGGTTGCGTCCAAGGGGAGAAGGGGTCAATTCCAGAGTTGGTGAGGCAGGAGCAAGACCGGGAAAGAGGTGGGTGTTCTGGTCCTCTGGTAGGTGAACGCAGGCCAGGTCCACAGTAAGGTGATGTGGATTGGGCCCCAGAGCTCATGTAGTGGGTTCTCTGGCCCTGCAGAAGGTCAGATGAAGCGGGTTAGTTTATGGAGCAGCTGATGGGGCTGTCAGATCTAGCAGTGGGTTAAAGGGCAGGTCAGATCCAGACTGGAGATTGGAGTTTGGATCCACCATTTTGTGAAGGAGGTATTCTCAGGTTCTGAGGAGAAAGGGAAGTCAGACCCCAAATGGCAAAGTGCAAAGAGGATTCCAATGCATGAAGGGAGCAATCTTGTGAGGAGAGTTTCCATCTGGATAGGGGGAAAGGGGTTTCAGGTCCAGATCGGTGAAGAAGAGGGGTCCGATCCAAAGCAAGGAATGAAGGTTAGGGTCCACAGCAGGATAAGAGTTGGTCATGGGCTGGGGATGAAGTGGATAAGGTCCCTGAGGAAGAAAAGTGATGTGGTCTCAAGATTGAAGGGGTTCAGATTTGGCAGTGCCTGAAGAGAGGTTGGTTCTGAAACTAGTGAAGTGAGGTTTGGCTCCAAAGTGGGTGAAAGGTGGTCAGATCCAGTGTGGGAAAAGGGAGTCAAGTCTCAAGTGGTGAGGGAGTCATGTCTTGAGAGGGTAATGGTATGGGTCAGGTCTAGATGGAAGAAGGGGGATATCAATCTCAGGGGTGACTGTTCAGGGTCTGCAAGGTGTAAATGATGTGAGGGAGGTGCAATTGGGGTTGTTGTGAGGTGAGTATGGAGTTAGTTAATACTTGCTATTTCTGATTTTTGATATATATTCTTAAACAACGTATAGTTCTTCAAACAGGGATTAGGAAATATTGAGTAGAAAAGTAAACATAACACTACTGTCTGCAATTTTTTGGGAAAGATATGAAGATTGCTTGGTACATAATTTCTCAACAAAAGAAGATGCAGAATTTTCCATATTTATGCTTAAAAGCATAGTAGCAAAAAAAGCCACAAACAAAGGAATAAATGAAGAGGGGCCTTTTATTCTAGAGGTCTGCCCATTCACTGAGATCTAATCATTTTACTCAGAGTACTGAATGCATATAATCGGCAGTTGAAAGAACAGTGAGGGCTGATTTGTATCAATAAATTCAAGACAAAGTTGGATGAGTATGTGGCAAAATATTTCATAGAAACTGGGAGGAATCGAAAGAACCGCCTGCAAACAGTCATCCATCGTGCACTGAAGGTTGAAAATATTGAAAATCTTTGTATTCTCCATCAGTCTCATTTACACCCTTTTAGAGGATTAATTGTGTAGATGCTGGAGCTGTTTTTTCTGGAGGGTCTACAAAGATTATAAATGTCACCAATTTAGGACAGGGGTAAAGCTTTTCACATAAGGGATTGTGAATTTTTCACAGTCAGAGCTGTGCATGCTTAGTCATTGAATACTCAAGACTGAGATGACTCAGTCTTTTTGGCATTAAAATTGTTGAGGATTATGGAGATAGGACAGGAAAGTACAGTTGATATGAAAGTTATCTTACTGAATGGCAGGTTAGGATTGAGAGGCTGGATCACATATCTAGATTCTAATTTCTGTGTTCTTGTACTGCCTCAAGATATATCAAATAAATAATAAATATTACAGAATACAGATTTGTCTGCATTCTGAACTTCTAAATGGCAGAAATTATTTTGAACAGATTTACTGATGTTCTTGTGCATACTGCAATTATACCACACTAACAATGGTTCAAAAGTCATAATTTATTTATGGCATTCATCTACCTTCAACGACCCTAAATGTTACAGCCAATGACTCTTCCCTCTAAACCACTGTTTCCAGCTTTTAAATATCATGATAGCCATTTCCATTTGCCTTTGAGAACATTTCTTTGCCTTTGTTGAGCCACTGTCATGAAAGCAATTTGTTTACTCAGCTACTTCAGAGGGCAATTGGAATTAGTCAAATTGTTGTGCGTCTGGAGCCACATAACGGCCAGATGGGAAAGGATATTAGTGAACCAGATCTTTTAATACAACAATCCAATAGTTTCGTGGTAAACATTGCTGATGCTAATTATATATTAATAACTTAATAATTAAATTCGGAAGTCCACAGCTGATACATTCAAATATACACCCCCTGTCCACTTCTTCATTACTATTTCAATAACATAACTACTATGATACCATCGCCCCACTATTTATTATGTTACAGTTCACACAATAGGGAATGTTATTTGCATTTATCTCAATGTAAACATATAATGAAGGTAAGTTCTGTATTCACACAATTACCTGTGAAGCAAGTTTTGTTCTCACTCAATTTTTCTTTATTTCCTTTTCAAACTAAAACCATAATGAACTGCTTCTATGATGGCTCCGTCAGCAGACAGAACTTGTGATGGATTACAGAGGCTGATTTGGATATGTTTCCTGCTAACAGCACAGCAGAGATCATGAGCTCACCATCTGGGAAATGGCAAGCACAAAATTTGAGTCCAAAAACTCCATGATGCAATGTGTGGGATATCATTGATATGAACAAACACACACCTCAATTGTCACTACTTACAAAAAAAATCAACGTTTTCAATTCCTTAACCTGTAAATTCTATCAGAAAACAATAATTCCAAGTTACAGAAAGGAGTGAGATAGTGGGATGGGCCCACCTTTACCACTCTTGAATGACCACAGATACATGCAGTTTTAAAGGAAAGACCGTTTTAACCACTTGAGTGTTGTTATTCTCAAGAACACATTTCAAGAACATGATTGAGAGATAGGCAGGACTGGCTGCTCAATATTACAGGGTATAGAATCTTTAGGTAAGACAGGAGAGAGGAATGAAAAAGAAGGTGATGTCACAACTTTGATCAAGGAGTTAATTACTACAATAAGGAGGGATGATATCTTAGAAGGTTCCTCAATTGCGACCATATGGGTAGACCTTAAAAAATCAAAAAGGAAGCAGTCAGCAAGAAACAGAAGGGCAGATATGTGGGTAAATCTCAGAAGTGTAAATACAATTGAGTATTAACATTAGAAGATTTCAACTTCCCCAATACTAATTAGGGTAGGTAAAGTGTGAAAGGTTTAGAGAGGGCAGAATTCGTTTAATTATGTGGGACTGCCTTTTTAAGCTAGTTTGTAAAAAGTCTACAGGAATTGGACAGTGCCATATTGAATTTTGCGAAATGAAGCCGGGAAAGTGGTAGTGAAGGCGGGGTAAGCAATCCATTGATAGTGACCATAACTCTGGAAGATTTTATGTACTTAAGGAAAAGGACAAAGTTTGACTTGTGACAAAGCTTCTGAGTTAGGAAAAGCCTGATTTTAATATGATAAGAGAGAGTCTGGCCAATTTGGACTAGGAGTCCAGTTAAGAAAATAGGAAAATTTACATCAGACCAGTTAGAATCATTCAAAAACAATGAGACAATGAGAGTGCAGGGTCAAAATGTTTCCACAAAGGTGAAGGTGGGGACCAACAAACCCTGAAAAACCCTGGATGTCAAGGAATATAGAGGATTATACGAGGAGGAAAAAGGGAAACTTATGGAAGATACCGAGGGCTAAACACAACAGAAACTCTAGGTGAGTACAGAAAGTACAGGGGATCTCTTAAAATAGAGACTGATTGAGTGAAGAGAGGGCATGGAAAACCATTGGCAAATAAGAAGGAGGCATTTAGCAGTAAATGCGGGCTTTTAACATTATAGAATCTTCAGTTCCTGCTGAGAAATACCTTTGCCTGTTGTGGAAGATAAGGGACGAGATTACAGGAGCCCTGAAACTAATGTTCAAAGTCCTCTATGACCACAGGAGAGGTGCCAGAGGTCTAGAAGGCAGGCAACGTGGAACCATTATTCAAGACGAGCACTAGGGATAAGCCAACGACTATAGGCCAGTCAGTCTACCATCTCTGGCAAGGAAGGTTTTGGGAAAATGTCCTGAAAGACAGAATTAATCAGTACTTCAATAGGCAAGGATGACTCAAGGATAATCAACATGCCTCTATCAGAAGGACGTCATTTATAACAAACTGTATTGAATTTTTCAAACAGGTGATTTGGTTTGTAAGTGAGGGTTGTGCAGTTGATGTAGCCTTACATAGATTTCAGTAAGGCTCTTGACAAGGCATTGTATGGGTGACTGGTTAAGAAGGTAAGAGCCCATGGGATCCAGGGCAATTTGACAAATTGGATCCAAAACTGGATTAATGGCTGAACCAAGAGGGTGCTGGTCAATTGTTGTTTTTGTGACTGGAAGCTGTATTCGGTGGTGTTCTGTTCTGTTCAGCTCTACATTATAAGGGACCTTTCAGAATGAAGTACAATGCCACATTTCTGAAGGAGCCTTGATCAGAATCTGTGGTCAAAAACGTGGAACTCTTCCTTTGCATAAAAACAGGAGCGAAGTGTCAATCATCCACAGATTGCCAATCCTCAGAAAACATCGCCCAATGTTTTAACTTATCTTACTACTTTCATGGGAAATACAGGATGTTTCAGCAAATGGGGAAGTTGAAGGTGGAATGTTCATAGAATTAAGCCACCAGCAAGAAATTGTGAAGATGGGCAAAACTACCTGAGACTGCAATTGCTGCATCAACCCCCTTTGTCTTCCTGAGCTGGTCATAATTGATTATTAACATTACATTATTGGTTGATGATCTGTTCTTTATAAAAAAAATCACTACAGTTAATTATGTCATTCTCATTAACAAATTAGCTAATTTAAATGTATCAGTCTGACAATTATCTCTGATCTCAATACCTACACCTGAGACTTTACCAATGATGGCTCTTGTGTTTGATACTCCTTTTTCAGCAGTCGGTGTTAGGCGTTTATTTATTCTCATCAGGTCTTTTGTCAGATGTTGAATAGGTGAGATTTCCCATGTTTACGGAGCAAATGGTTTTATGTTATCAAGGGAAATCTATGCTTCAATGTGAAGATACCTGAACAGGCTTTCAGTTGACAAGCAATTATGCACATACCATTACAACATGTTGGTTGGATGACAGTTTTCTACAATTATGTTGTAGAATTGTATAGAAATTACAGTGCAGATATAGGCCAGTTGAGCCTAATGACCTACCTGATGTTTGTGCTCCACTTACACTTCCTTTCATTTCTTTTTATTTTGTCTAACCAGCAAAATATTGGCCAAGGGCTTATAAACATGCCCAACATGAAATGAATTGCAAATCATTTAAGTGAGGACATTACACATGAGAATTTCTTTCTGTCGCACCATGCCTAGGTAGCGTGAATAGCAAAGTAATCACGACTCAAAATTAGTATGTACAAGTTGTACTAAAAAAATCTTTGAATAACAACAATACACTACAATCCCTGCTTCAAAAGCACCAAACATTGTGCCATCTCAAAAGTTCATTGCTGCTTCCTTGTGACACCAAGTGACATGAGGTCTTGGGGTCATGCAGTTGTACAGCACATAAACTGACCCCTTGGTCTAACTTGTCCATGCCAACCAGATATCCTAAATTAATCAAGTCTCATGTGCCAGCATTTGACCCATATCCCTCTAAACGCTTCCCATTCATGTACCCATCCAGATGACTTTAAAAGTTATAATTGTACCAGCCTCCGCCACTTTCTCTGGCAGCTCATTCCATACACGCACCACCCTCTGCATGAAAAAGTTGTCCCCTTAGGACACTTTTAAATTTTTGCCCATTTACCTTAAAGGTGGCTTTGTGCGTGGGAAATCATGCCTCATGAATTTGACTGAGTTTTTTGAAGTGGTGACCAAGAAAATAGATGTGCGCAATGGTGACAGATGTTGTCTACTGAACTTTAGCAAGGTCTTTGACAAGTTACTGCATGGAATATTGTTCAGGAAGGTTAAGTCTCAGGGAATTCAGGGAGAGCTAGTCAACTGGACACAAAATTGGCTTCAAGGTAGAAGACAGAGGGTGGTGGTAGAAGGATGTTTTTGCCACAAGAATTGGTGCTGGGTCCACTGTTATTCATCATTTATACAAATAATTTGGATGAGAATATTGGAGGTATAGTTAGTAGGTTTGTGGATGACACCAAGATTGTTGTTATAGCGGACAGCGAAGAAGATTACCTCGGGATACAGCAAGGTCTTGATCAACTGGGCCAGTGGGCTGAGGAATGGTAGATGGAGTTTAATTTAAATAAATACGAGGTGGTGCATTTTGTTAGGTCAAGTCAGGGCAGAACTTACAGTCAATGGTAGGCCCCTGGGGAGTGATATAGAATAAAGAGATCTAGGGATACACGTTCATAGTTCCTTGAAAGTGGAATCCTAGGTAGACAGGGTGATGAAGAAGGCTTTCAGCAGGCTTGCTTTCATTGGTCACAGCATTGAGTATAGGAGTTGTGACATCTTGTTGCAGCTGTACAAGATGTTGGTGAGGACACATTTGGAGTATTGCATGCAGTTCTGGTCACCCTACTATAAAAAGGATATAATTAAGCTAGGGAGAGTGCAGGAAATATTTACTAGGATACTACCTCGACTGGAAGGTTTGAGTTATAAGGAGATGCTGAAACTTTTTTCTCTGGTTTGTAGGAGACTGAGGGGGTGACCTTGTAGAGGTCTGTAACATCATGAGAGGCATAGATATGGTAGGTAGCTAACAGCTTTTGTCTATGGTAGGAGAGTCTAAAACTAAAAGGCATAGGTTTAGTTGAGTGGGGAAAGATACAAAAGAGTCAGAAGGGTAATTGTTTTTACACAGAGGGTGGTGAACGTATGGAATGGGCTGCCAGATGTAATGGTGGAGGTGACTACAATTTTTTCATTTCAGAAACATTTGGGCAGGTACATGAATGGGATAGGTATGGAGGAATATGGGCCAACTCGGGACTAGTTTAATTATGAAAACTGGGTGGCATGGACAAGTTGGGTAAAAGGTCCTGTTTCAATGTCACAAGCCTCTTAGACTCTATGACCTTGACTTTGAATGCGAGGCCTACGAATAATTAAAGCTTGGAAGAACCCAAGACACTGTTGGGTCTCATGCATTTTCTGATTATACATGAAACAAAAATCTATCCTCTATGTGCTTCAAAATGACCTGCAGCCAATGTCACGTTTGTACAGTGCTTGGATGAGCCATTATAACAATGGCTTGCATCGAAATGCATCCATTACTGCAAAACTCTTCTGTACTTGGTGCTGGTGAAACTTCTTTTCTAGTGAGATGGCTATTGCTGTGACTGATGGATTGAACTCAGATGAATTGCCTGGAATTGGTAGTCCAAGTAGAGTATCAAGAATTTTGATGGAATATAATTACTTATAATTAGTAGAAATGCCTTTTTTTTTAACTTGTAGAAGTATAGTCACAAGGTGTGATATTTTGGGATGGACCTGTAAGACTTGTTTAAAATTTATGTTGGGTTACACAGATTACAAAGAGTTAAATCCCAGAAGTATTTTTGACTTAACGTTAATCAACAGTTATTAAACAGTGGGAAGAGTTATTTGTAACTTGAAAAATTAATTTGCTATCCAAAGAAAGATAGGCAGCTATGTAGCCATTGATGTAATGTGTTCCGCCAATTTTGATGTAATGAGAACCACTGGATATAATTCTGAGTATTTCTTGCTATTGTATGGATGGATTCTTTACAGTACCTAAACTGTTGAGAATTATCATTTAATGTGACTAATAAGCCATAATTTGAATAAATTAGTTTTAACCAGGCCAGAAAACATGGATTTGTTAAAGGCAAGTTGTCGTTGATCAATCTTATGAAATTATTTGAAAAATAAGAAATAGAGAAAAAGAAACCAGCTGACTTAGTCATTCATGAGGTAATAAAGAGGGTAGAGGACGTGGCAGTATAGTTTTGGTGCTTTTTCAAACTGCGTTTCATTAAGTATCACATTTTAGATTTGTTAGCAAAAATTGAGGTTTATGGAATATAAGGAACAGTAGCAGCAAATCCCTAAAGAGAGAAATTAGGGATTATGTTGAATGGCTATTTTTCAGACTGGAGGAAAGTATACAACGGTGTTCCCTAGACATCAGTACTAAATATATATTGGAGGATAAACAGCACAAGTTTTAACTCAATGGTGTGTATATTGCAGAGGGCAGAAATCAACTTCAAAAGGATCGAGACCGACTGCAAGAATGGAAAGATATGTGGTAGATAAAATTTAATGCAGAAAATCAAGAACCATTTTGATGGGATGAATGACAAGAGCAACACAAATGTGACAATTTTCAAGTAGAGGAAGAAGAACAAATGGATTGGGAGGTTATCCATCAGCAAGTCTTTGAAGGTACTAAGAAATGACGTAGTGATACAATGTGGTAAAATAACACATGGGATCCTATTTTATACATAAAAGCAGGGAGCAAAAAGAAAGATGTTACATTAAGCCTACTGTCAAGGTGATACGAAATGTGTGTTATTGATGTTTGAATTCCATTTGCAAATTTAACACGTGGGACTTCCATGGACAGAAGTGGTTTGAAAAGGGTTCGAAGTATCGACGTAGAAGGCAACAGATTGGCAGTGTTTCATGAAATTGAGATGGATTTGACTAAAGACACTCTTTTTGTTTGTTTATTTGAGCATTTGTTTGATTTATTGTTGTCACATGTACTGAGATACAGTGAAAAGTGTTGGTTTGTGTGCTAGACAGGCAGATCATACCATATAAAATGCATCACGGTAGCAGTACAGAGTGCAGGATACACTGTTATAACTGCAGGGAAGACAAAAAGAGAGCAGGCTGAATTAATATTTGAGAGGTCCATTCAAAGGTCTAATAACGGTGGGGAAGAAGTTGTTCTTGAATACCTACATTCAAACTTATATCTTCTGTCCAAAGGAAGACCATGGAAGACAGTATAACCTGTAAGGGAGGGGACTTGCTTTCCTGAGGTAGTAGGAAGTATAGATGGAGTCAATGGATGGAAGGCTGGTTTGTGAGATGGACTGGGCTGCGCTCAGTCTGAGTTGAAATTAACATTTTCACCAAGGGCAATGAAACCAGTCAACCAAGCCCTATGAGTGACACAAAAAGGTCCTCATATCCTATTTGATTTACACTATTATCAGAATCTTCAAATGTTGCAGTTGAAACATCCCTCATAATTATCATGTCTGAAGATGTACCTTCAGCCGACACAGATTATAAAAACAAATCACTATTACTAGGATTGATTATTTAGCAGAACAGAGGAAATGGGTAGGGCTGCAGGACTGAACAAGTTAAGTAGGCTCTCTCTTCCACCCCCCATCACCCCAAAAAAGAACTGAGCCAGGTTAGACAGCACTGGCTATATAAAGGAACTGAGAACTAAAACTGTGGTCTCAGATTAAAACCAGATGCCTCAAAGACATCCTAAAGATTCAAAACTGTACATTCTATGATTTTCTTTTAGACTCTATAATACTCCCTTTGAACTTTGTATCTGTTTGTGTGTATGTGTGTGTGTGTCAGTGTGTGAGGACTTATGTGACTACATGAAGCCATACATCGTGCAGCCATTATTTTTCTTGTAGTTAGCAAATAATAAACTTGTACTTTATTTTGCTCAGGAAAGCCTTATGGTTGGATCTCTATTAATTATATTGGAAAATAGTCAACAACATTTTAATTGGACAGGGTTATATTATTGTGTGCAAAAGATGTATTGTCGTGAACATCTGAGAAATTTGAAGGAAGACAACTGGTTCACCTCTTCTAGTCTAGTCATCAAAGTACACAGAACACTACTCTGGCCCAAAATGGAGTATTGTGACCAATTCTGGGCCTGATGGTTTAGCAAAGAGACTAGGTTTTGGTGAAGGTACAAAGGGGATTTACTAGAAAGTGCTAGGATTGTATGATTACAAATACTTGAATAAACTGGAGAAACAAAAGCTTGTCTTCATTAGGGCAGAGGAGGCTAGGTGGAAATATGGTATGGGGGTTTACAATCATTAAAGGTTTAGGTATAGTAAATAAAGATATACTGACTCCAATGGTTGAAGTGTCAATATCTCAAGGGCATAGATTTATGATTTCCAATAAAAGGTTCGCATGAAGAGAAGAGACAAAACAGTGTGGAGCTGGACAAGCACAAGTGAGCCAGGCAGCATCAGAGGAGCAGGAAAGTTGACGTTCGGATCGGGACCCTTCTTCCACCCTTCTTAATATCTCAAACGAAGTGAACTTCTTCACGTAAATATGTCCTGATAGAACAGTGGATACAGATTCAATAGTAATTATCCACAGGAGATTAAATAAATACTTGAAGAGGTAATAATCCAGGAATAAGGGGAAAGAATTGACACAGATTTGGTGACTGAATAACTTCCTCCTGCACTGTAGGATTCTGTAATCTGGACTTCAAAAATTCTGGAAGACCAATGAAAATTAATTTTAGTTAAGAATGATAGAATTATAGACAAATTGATTGCGTGGCTAGAAAATGGCCAAAAAGTCAGAAAGCAAAGTAGGAATAATGTGAAATTTCTCGTACTGAAAATAGCTGCTGAAAGCTGTTACACAGAAATTCATTTGAACCTCCCCTTCAGGAAATGATCTTTTGCTTCCTACATCATTTAAACGTTGAGACACCACTGAATGCAGCTTGCAGTTTAAAGCTAATTGCTGGTGAACCATCTTCTCTGTGCTCTCAAGTAGCTGAATTGAGATTGACAGAAACTGCAGACATTCAGTATTTCACTTTGGGATGCAATATACCCAGATACTATAGGTGAAGTTACACTATTGCTGGAACTGCATCATATGTTTTCTGTGTTAACGGGCCATATAATGAAAAGTTGCTGATAAGGATCCAAGTTTTGCAATAATTTTATGGCTAGTAAAGTCATAGTCAATATTGTGAAGTAGAATTATTTAGCATTTGGGTTATATTCCATTCAAAGTCATTGAACTATCAGTTCCCTTTCTGTTTAGAGTATCCTTTGTTGCTTTACCACAAATTTTATTAAATGTTTGTTTATTTTCCAGTTTCGACTAAAGGCTATACACTCAGACATTAACTGATTTCTTTCTACATATTGATGTACATGGTAATTATTTTCTGCATCATCATTTTTGCTTTCAGTTTACAAATTCTTTTAAATTTTCTTTTTTGGGGTTTTCTCAATTCAGTTTTCCAGCTATTTTGCCTCAATGTAAATTGATAGCCTTGCTGAATGGGCAGTGATGAAGATGGTATGGGAAGTGGAAATTTCAAACAATTGCAGTTGAGAGTGATTTTCTCAAAATGCATTCAAAAATCTTACTGAGGTATTGCAGAGAAATATTACCTTAAATCAGGCTATTGTTAATCTAGAAATGTGCTAGATGATTGGGCCATTCTAGCAAATCAGAAAAGTAATATCTGTTGCATATTCTGCCTGCCCTGCCTGAAATTTTATCTTCATAAAGGTAGTTATGGACAGGATGAGACAAAAATTATCTCAACTCAAATTAATTTCGCTATTGAATACAAACAAAATTTAGGCTTTAAGAGTGTGGTATCTAACTCTGTAAACTGAGTGATTTTGCAAAAGAGGTTTGTTGGAGGTCAACAGCAGCTGTATAGTAGTTATTGTTTGTTAGTCTATGAATTAATTATGACTACATATTTGTGTTAGTTTTGATAATCTGTTTAACATGATATCATTGACCTTTATTGAAATTGAGTCTCCTGAACTCTATGCAAATACAGAAAGATGTAAAACACAGCGTATTAATATGTCATTAGGTAGTTATGCCACTTCATTTTGAGATGTAAAGTTATCAGCTTTTGATGCATATTGCTGATAATATCCACATCTTCAGATTTTTATTAGACAGGATGGTGTGTTGTCAGTGAAGGAGAAACAAATGAATTAATTTCTAGTTGCTACTTGCCTTAGCCATCTTTACAAATGCAACTGTATGCTGCCTGGTTTAATATAGCCATTGTTGTGATTAAGAAAATTTTAAAGTGGGACTGATCCATCGGGAAGAAGTAATTTTGTTCCTCAGCTTGTAGGATATATTATTTTAAGCTGTTTTGACAAAACAACCGCTTGCCAAACTTTATTCAGTTGACAGACAGAAAAGCGTTGTCACTTTTTGATAACATTAATTATGAAGGTAATGCACTGTTGTTCTGTTAGATCTTTCTCCTAAAAGGAAATGACATTTCCAAAATATTTTCTTATGAGGAGAGTGCTGCTTCAGTTGGAAATGTAAGCTACACCTTAGCTTCCACCTTCATAAATGAAATGCATCACCACCAGATTTACCCTTGGTGTGTTTCAATTTGCAAACCACTTTAGCATTTTGTTTTTAATGAAGATGCTAAGTCAATTTTTGTGGTATCGCTAATGGCTAAGAAGACACCTCAGCCATGTTCCACGCTGTCATTTTCTCTTTACATTTCTGTCCTGTGGCTCCTGTTCTTTCTGGTTTGCCCTCATTCTTTGTAAACTATTATATTAATCATTTCAATATTTTTACTTGATCTTACCTATTTTGCTGGGTAGGAAAAAGGCAATTAAGACAGACTTTTTAATCCTGATTTTTAACCAGTCATTCAGAGTACACATACAAGCACAATCAAATTTGCAATGCATCATATGATAAATTGAAAGGTACTGGAGAGTCTTTGGTGCTCACAGTCTATGAAAAGAGAGGAAAGTTTAGGAAATTAAAAGCTATAGACATAACATCAGGAAACCAAATAATTTAACTTTCATGATTTGAATCTTAACACGTATGTCTCTTTTGAAATTATTGTTCTACTTTTCTAAAGGTGTTTAAATTATCCAACTCAATCCCTCTGGCAACAGCAATTTACACAGGACCTTTAATGTAATGCAATATTCCAAGGTGTTTCACAGGCATATTATAAATTGAAGTACAGCACTAAGCCACAAAGAGTTATTATCAGATGAGTTAAAAACTTGATAAAAGAGGTGGATTTTGAACAGTGTCTTAAACAAAGAAAATAAAGCTGACAGGCATGGGAAGAATATTCCTGACCCAAGTGGATATGCAATGTCCACCAATAGTGATGCAGTTAACATGGAGATGCACAAGAGGCCAGAATTAGAGAAGCATAGGTATCTTAGAGGGTTACAGTGCTGGAGTAGATTACAGAGATAGGGAGGGGAGGAAGCCATGAAGGGAATTAAAAACAGGGATGAGAATTTTAAAAACACCACAAACGTAATAAAAAGTGGCCTTTATTTTACATTTCAGTCTGGGCTGGGGAGTGATGATTTCTTACGTAGATTTTCAGGCAGGGCTTTGGAACTTTAGTCAACGTTGTCCATTGTAAATGAGCCCAGTGACCACCATAGCTCAAAAATTATAATTGTCCATCTTTTGCTGGATCTAGTTAAATTACCATGTTGAGAACTTCAAATTTTGGATTGAGTCCAAAGTCAGTGAAATTTATCAAATATAGCACATTAAATAATCACTTGCTGAAAAGTGGCTTGCTAGCCTGCACACTGTTTCTAATCTCCACTAATGATCAACAACCACAGTGTGTCTATAATAGGCTTTTAAATTTGACCAGTGGGGATCTTCCAGAGAGTACTTTTCTCTTTCAATATATTTCCCATATTATAAGTGGGAAATCACATGAGACATGGATGAAGAATTGCATTTAATATAAAGACTGACCCCCACACTCCAATTAACCTCTAATAACAACAGAGTCTGAACAGAATTAAGCTAAGTCTACAGAAGAGTAGACATTTACTCTGCTGTTTTACTACATGACACAAGAATGACTGATACAAGAACTGTAAAATGCAACATCGTGCAGCCAGGGGCAGTTATCTGGGAAGAGCAGAGGGTGTTTTACAAAACAAATTGAGTACTGCAATATTCCCATCTGGGAGTGCTTGATAATACAATTGGCAGTTCTTTATTCCAGCGTTAATTATAGGGGCAGGAGGAGGCCATTCAGTGCATCGAACCTGCTTTGCCATTCAGTTAATTTGATTTATTATTGTCACAGGAACCTAAGGACAGTGAAAAGTTTTATTCTGCATTCAGCGCAGGCAGATCATAACCTACAAAGATCGTGGGGCAATTCAATAGGGGTGGAATACAAAGTTACAGCTGCAAAGAAGGTGCGCCAAAAACAAGATCAACATTAGATTTGAAATTTGAGTGGAATGGAATATCCAATCAAAAGTCAGTTCAATCATGGCTGACAGTTCTATCAGTGCACTTTCCCACACCCTTCTCATATACCTTGACATTATTATTTCTAGAAATCTATGTTGAATATGCTCAATGGTTGAGCTTCCATAGTCATCTGGGATGGAGAATTCCAAAGATTCTCCACCCTCTGTTAGAAGAAATTCTTTCTTAACTCAGTCTTAAATGGCCCATCCCTTATTCTGAGATCATGTCCCCTGATTCCAGACTCACCAGTGCAAACATCTTATCTACATTTTACCCTAACACATTAAAAATGTTCTAAGTTTCAATGACCTCATATTCTTCAAAACTCTAGGGAATGCAGACCAGTCTTATCAATTTCACCTCACAAAACAATCCCACCATGCCAGAAATTAATCTAATAGATTGCCGTTATATTGCCTCAATGGCAAGTACATCCTTCTTTAGAACATGGGACCGAAACGACACAGTACTCCAGCATCATTAAGGCTCTATGCAATTACAGCAATCGCCTTCACCATTTTGAATTGTAAGAAAAGTCTCCAAAAGCAAACAAGAAATGAAAAAATGAATTCCTTAATTTCACAATTTTTAAATGTTGACCAACAGCTGTGGCATATTAACCTTCCTCCTCTTTCTATAATCTTCTTGGAATAGAAGCACTTTATAAATATAGAATGACAGGTATGCCCACTGTTGATGAATGTGAACTCCCCATGACGTGCTCACAGACTGAGCAGGGGCTTTGTAGAAGCTGACATTGACAAAAAAGGGTTATCTGGCACACATGAATTTTCTTTCGTTGTCAGTCTAAAAATAAATGGCTCTAATATAAGATAGTAACGGAGAGCTGAAATTAAACGTTTTTCCACATGAACAGATGGTATTCTTACAATTGACTCATAGCAGAGAGAGTAAAATTTTATATTCAGCCTTTCTAAATATATTTTGCTTCCTCTGCATTCCATATTATAATAGTGTCAGCTTGTCTTTTACCATTTTTTGGCATGCTCTCTTTCTTCAGTTTTCACTCATCTGCCTGCAAATAACCTATACTTTTGTGAAAGCTGGAATATAGAATTACTGTGATGGCTGTGTCAACTCCACCATGTTAAAGAGATTTTATTGTTGATCCCATTTGGTCATTTTCTTTTTTTTTGTAATTACAACATATTGCTAAAAAAATTACAATGATCAATGCACAAGTGATTTTTCACAACTAATTCATATTTAATCCTGAACAGCAAAAGAAAATGTGTATTATATGTAATATAGAGCTCTTACTGAGCTTCCTTCTATCTTCATTTTTATCTGGCTAGCTATTTTGGTTATGAAAATAGCACTGAAGTCATTGAACATTACCTATGATAATTATGATGAATGAATATGTACAATTTATCACTACTTCCATCAGAAAGTGAGGTGGAACCTTTTAATTCTACTGAGAGGTTCCTGTTTATTAGTATGTTCATTTTCTTTCTGATTAGTTTGAATCTTTCCTTTCAAAAATAATAAAATGAAGCTCTCTCTTGGTTTAGCTTTCCAATTGGTGTTAGTTGCTAAGCAACTACATATTGCTGTGGAAAAAGGAAATGTATGTTGAAAATTGGGTTTAAGAAAAGAGAGGTTAGTTCTGAATTGGAATGTTTAGTGCAAAAAGATTGATCAAAGCAGAAGAGTGCACCAATGGTTCACTCATGTCCTTTAGGGAAGGAAACTGCAGTCCTTACCTGGTCTGGCCTACATGTGAGTCCATAACTACAGCAATGTGGTTGACTCTTAGCTGCCCTCTGGACAATTAGGGATGAATAAGAAATGCTGACCTAATCATTGGCACCCACTTTCCATAAATGAATATTTTTTAAAAATTGCATAAACTGGACAATGAAGGAAATCAAAATTTTGCAACAAACCTGTGACGCAAAACTCCAGTTTCCTCTGCTGACGTAGCTAGTCATGGAAAATTGGTGAGCATCCCACCTAGTGAAAATAGTCTGTGTTTGTGATCCGCTATACTGTCCAGCGGATAAGATTGCAATGACGGAAATACCTTTCAATAGTCTGACGCTGCATTTTTGTTGTTTGGAGATGTGTCTGCAGATAATTTTCAGATACAGCACACCTTATATATAGAATGCCTGTATGAGTACACAACCTGGTTAGACGATGTACCTTTTAGAAGATGAAAACAGGGAGTTTTTAAACACTTGCAAAAAGTTTTTTTTTCAGAATGTTGGTGTTTTACTTCTAGCTGCTGCCTTGGCCATCATGCTCTATGTCACTTAACTTGCATAGTTCTCTGCTTGCATCCCAAACATTTGGCGTAAAGACATAAATGCAAACTAAGTTTTCAATGAATCTGCTTCAAGATTACTGTGGAATCTCCAGCACGAGCGCTGCATAGTTTTAAAGGCTGTAATAACCTTCAACTTTCAAACTGCACGGTCATTCCAGGATTCCACGGTGGACACTACGTTAGAGCATCCACTGCACACAAACAATAAGCAATTGAGTAGTGCATTATAAGGGTAAACTAATTCATCACCCTCCCCATGGCCAACTGACAGCAGTATGATGAAGCACTACAATTTAACCTCAGGCGTACTGTAGTGCTCCTGCTCGCTCTTACCAAAGTGACAAGCTCACAAGAAATACCCAGTGACGGAATCCGAGAAAGAATATGACATTGAAGCCGCTGTTGAAGTGCACAATGCTTGACATTTGATATTGTATAGGAGCAGATTTACAAAAAGAGAGTCGTTTTCAGTCTTGTATTATTCTACATATTCAAATGCACTAAAGCAAAGATTGCAAACTTTTTTTGATCAGAATTTAACCCTCAGTTGTTCAAACGATACAAGTTTCACCTTCTAGCTGAAACTTCAAGTTTCAATTATTGACCTAGTTTTTGCAAATTCGGTTGGTTGAACAGCAATCATGCACCAGTGAAGGATCGGGATGGAAGGGAACGAGTTTTGTTTAACAATTTTCGAACGTCCAATACAAACGGTTTTGAAGGAGTTTGCAGGATGATCCAGGAGTTGTTCTTACAATCCTAAACGAGTGAGATAATGTTTCTGTACTGCAAACACGCGAAGTAATCATTTATGAAGGAATTTGCAATTCTGAATTTAAAAAAACTTTTCTTTAAACACACTAATATTAGTATTTAATTATAAACTATTTTGCTTCTGAAAATATGGGAGTGGAATGACTGACTGTCATGGGAGCATGACGCTCCTTTTTGATATTTGAGTCTTGTTCTGAGTCGTTCAGAGGAATATTATGAAAGCGTCACATTGTTCACAACGTGTGTTGTCCACCTGAAGCAAAGATCCAAACACGGGCATATTGCCTCTTGCATGGCAGCGCGATCTTTTGACACGCTCCCTGAAATAATTGTTCGGTTGACAATGAGGTGACAGTGATGAAGAACCTAAGATAAGATTAGGTTTGAATGCAAAAGCGTGACGTGTTGGTCTCGCATCCAGCTATAAGTAAAGCAGGTTGCACAGAAAGGTCCGTTATAGTGCGGGGAACGGGGGTGAGTTTGTTGCAACTAGTTCATTACAATGTGAAATTGAGTGAGAGATTGTCAATTAAACGAAGTTTGATGAGATTCGATGTTCCATGTGTTTGGGACTCAGTCACTGACACCCCCTGTGGATGCTGCAAATTCCCTAACAATATGGAGCCTTTTTCCTGATAATTACAACGCAGATTGGGATAATATGAAAAAAAGGGCGATGCCCTTACTTGCTCCATCATAAATTATTACTCAAAAGCAGATATAAAGTCAGCCTGAAGTGAAGTTTGACAGCACCGTACCACACGAAGAAAAGCTTTTTAAGTTATTCCGGCAATCCTCAGAATTGACTACGAGACGTTTAGCAAATCCTTTCATTAGATGAGAGTTCGGCGTTGGCGAGTTCTTTTTGAAGGTCAAGAATTTTATTAAATCTTTATATTAATACACATTCAGTTTTCCTCCTCATTTTAAATGGACTTTTCAAACCGTAATGCTAAATGTAAACACGTTTATTTCAGCAATGCGGAATGTTTTCCTCCTTTGGATCAGTTGGCGTCAAATATTGCTTAAGATGAAAGGAGTATAATAAATCATGCAAAATTCCTGAAGGCATTTGCTTTCTGATGTTTGGTTCTCGGCTGCTGTCAGTGTGCGGGTTATCAGCTGCTTACTGTCAAGGCAGAATCGCCTTGGTGTGTGCAGAGCGCCTCTTTCTGGACATCATGAAATTTCCACAAATTCAAACCTTAGGCGCTACGCAAAGATTAACACAACTGTGGTTAAATTTATGTATCGGTGTGCGTTTCTTTTTCATTAAGTTGTTTTTCTTGTATCACCGAGAGAAAACAATTACCCCACTTTATCAGATCGTATCGAAGAAACGTTTGAAAATCGACTGTTGAGAACAGTATTGAGTAAATTAAACTGTGCCGCAGATTTATTCTAGGTCTGCATCTACGCTGTATCACTGGGTCTGATTTATGGTGCCTTCTATTTCCTTTGGAGTTTTACATTGTTCAAGTAATTCCTGTCACAAAGGCATCCTTTGTCTACACATGGAGATTCACACCTTGAGTTGGAACCAGCTCTCTCAGAGCCAATTCTCAGAGTTAACAGAACTTTGGACACTCCAGTTTATATCTGTCAGCAGGACTTCCTGATTGGACCAGATTAACAGCCTCAGTCAGGGAGCTCCTATTCTATGGGGTCCACCTGGCTGACCTCATTACAATCCTTACGCCTGTCCTCCTGAGTCCAATCATATAGGCCACTTCATTTTTTTTGTCGCTCCTCCTGGGGCGTTTAAGCACCGTGTCAGGTTCCTCCAGCTTTGCCTCCGATATGGCAGTATGTAACGCACATTGGCTTGCCTCTTCTGCCCAGAGCATCTTGGAAGAAATTCATTCTCTTCTTCAGGCAGCAAAGGCTTGACGTCTACCATGTCCATCTCAGATTCCGAGATAGCTTCAACACTTGATGGACAGGGACAATGCACGTGATCCAGAATAGTTGGAAAAGCGGTTGAGGAGCTGGGCATGTTGTGCTCCTGCACCGTTTGTAAGTTTGCAGCTTTCATATGGTCCATGTGCTTGTTCAGCACTGTCGCACCTACCCGAACTTCATACATCACTGGACCTGACATCGCATCGACCATGCGTCTTACTCATGCAAGGCCAGTCCATGGTTCCTGCACCAAACCTTGCCCCCTTAAGTAAACTGTCTCTCTCGCTTAGTGGAGTCCTGTGTCCGACACTGACATTCCTGATGCTATTTCACCCTATCCCTCCACCAGGTCTGAGGAGATCAGATTGAACCTGGTGCGGAGTCTTCTGCCAATTAGCAACTCTGCTGGAGCTATGCTGTAGTTGCATGAGGGGTGGTCTTATAATTATGTGGGAGCCAGGACAAGTTAGTATTAAGTGAAGCTGTAGCCTGCCTTCAAGATTCAGTCTGTTCTTTCTGCCAGATCATTGGATGATGGATGGTATGGAGCTGTCTTTACATGCTGAATACATTTTGACTTTAGGAAATATTCAAATTCCCTGCTGCTGAACAATGATCCATTATCTGTGACCAAAACTTGTGGGAGCCCATGTATTGCAAAAGATATGTGCAATTTTTCTATTGTCATTCCGGTGTTTAACAAATGAACTCTATGCGCGTCCAACCACTTTGAGTGGGCATCCACAATGAGTAAGAAAATTGAGCTTATGAAAGGACCTGCATAATCGACGTGTAACTGAGTCCAGGGTTTACCCAGCCACTCCCACAGTGTAGGGGAGCTGCTGATGGTAATTTTTGTCCTTGTTGGCACTATGGACATTGCTGCACCAACACTGCTATGTCTGCATTCAGTCTCGGTTGCCAGACTAACTTCTTGCCAACATTTTCATTCTGAAAAACCCAGTTGACCCTGGTAGAATTCAGCCAGTACCTGGCAGCAGCCTTTGCTCAGGGCAAACACTCTTGCTCCCCATTATAATACACCAAACTTTTCTGTGATCTTTTCAGGTCCAAAAAGATGGAATTCTGATTGTGACGGCCCTTTGGTTTTCCCAATGACCACTAGCTGTTTCAGTTTTGTCAGGACCGGATTTTTCTGTGCCCGAAGACTGATATTGTCAGCTGTGACTGCAAGTGTGTCCAGAAAAATTAAAATCATTATGGACACTTCTAGTGGCGGTACCATCAGTGTAGGTTCTCGATCTAGCCGAGGTCTTGGGCAAACTTAAGGGTTGGAATTGAGACCAGACTTTGTTAAAGACTGGTTCTGTGATCACTGAAATGGCCACGCTGGTATTGACCTTCATTAGAACTGCGTGACTATTTAACCAGACATTTATTTTGATTGGTTCTGATTTCAATGTTGCTCAGCAATTTGACTGTTCCAAGCCAGATGTAGGTGGACATTGCAGGGTGTGCACTGTTCTGATACCAGCCTATGAATTTTCTTACTTAATTTAGGTCTTTTGCTGTCTGAAGTCCACATACCAGCAGCAACTAAAATGGCTTGCCAGCTAGGATCCTGAAAAAAAATTTAATCATTTGGTCAAGGCTTTGTTTTTGGCTTTTGCTGTGGGCTAACGCAGAGTCCCTCTGTTCAGAATATGTCCTGACTGAGGCTATGCAATTGCCTTCACTGAAGTGGTGTTTTACAAGTTCAGTTGGACTGGCAAGGGTGTCCACTTCCATCAGAATACCCTGCAACTCATAAGCTCCACTAGCTGCATTTTTCCAATGCTAAAGCCAGTTGTAATGCCTGTTTGAAGTCTAGTTGGGCTTCAGCTAATACATGCATTTGCATGGTTACATCTTTAATCCCACTTAACAAACAGTGTTCCAGCATCTCATTAAGTGTTAAACCAAAGTCACATGCCTCTGTCAGTCACCTTAACCTTGTCAAAAATCCATGTATAATTACCCTGGTTCTTGAATTGCCGAGTGAAAAACAGTAGTGTCTCAGAATTAGAGGAGACTTGGGTTTATAGTATTCCTTAACTAATTCCATCAACGCTTGAAAGGTTGCAGTACCTGGTGCTTCAGGGAAAGTAAGGCTCCTGACAACTGATAAAGCTGTGGGTCCACCAGCTGTCAGGAGAATTATTCATTGCTTTTCATCTGCCCCAATTTTATTTGCCCAGAAAAAATAATGCATTCATTCCATTAACTGAGCCCCAGTCTTCGACGGCAGGATTGAAGGAGTCAAGCTTTCCCATTGACAGAATGATTCCAGAAATGCTTACCCCCAACTCAAAAATGATTGCTGTGAGCAAATTTCTTCAGAAACATACTTTTCTCTTATCGCCACTGAAATAACTTCACAGAGGCTAGTATCCCATCACCAAATCACCTTTTATTTACGTGTGGAGAGTCCTTGACACTGACCCAGCTCCATCAGTGCCAGCGGTTGGAGAGAATGGAATGTCTGACACTCCTGTTGATTTTTGTTTTAAGGTCTCTGTCCAGCAGGCACTTCACTCTGTACACTGGTGGTGTCCATCCAGCTCTGAGCCAGTCCCTAAACTAGGGAGACCTTTTGAATCTCCTGTTTAGTTTTTTTTAATATATTTTTTCTTAGCTTGGAGTCAGCCCCTAGAGTGACTGAAATCTCTGAGACGCCTGTTTTTGTTCTCTCTTTTTCCTTCCTTTAACCGCCTTTTTTTTTTTAGCCCACGTCACCCGTGGTGACACTCTTGTTCTTATCTATCAGCTCGGGCTTCCTTATTGGACCACATTAACAGCCCCAATCAGGAAACTTATATTCTGTGTGGCCCACCTGTTGACCTCATTACAAACATTACAATCATTTTATCATTTAACACAATTTTGTTCCAGTTGATTGGTCAATGAAATATCAGACTCTGCATCATACAACCCCAATAACTTTATTGCTTTGTTGTTGGACTCCGCAGTATTCTGGTCTGTTCAGAGGAACTGGAGTAACTTACAAGAGCAATGTAATTTATATGTGGCAATTTTTAATTTCCTGCATGAGGCACCAAGGCGGTGTAATGGTGTTGGTCCGTGATCTAGCACATGGCGAGTTTTTGATCTCCCAGCACAGGCAGCAAGCTGAGGACAGCCACTTCCCCAGGAAGATAACTAGAGCTGTGCACGTAAGCAATGATCTTAAAAATTTGAATTTGTACTGTTCATATTAGTCTTGGATTTTGTTTGCCATAGCTTAATATTTGCAAATTTCAACCTGTGGCAACCTCGCATGTATGTTTTAATTGAACATTACTGCCCTTCTGAAGAGGTCTGCTTGTATATGAGCTTGGCTTTTGAACTGTATGATCAATTAGTACTGGCTGTCAGTTGTATCTTCTAATAAACACATGATAATTTTTGAATGGGCTAGATCTATTCACCAAAGCTACATAAATATGCCATTTCAGATGTAGATACAAGCTAATGCTAACACTCAGCAGATCAGGAGAGAAACAGCAGAATTTTGCCTTCCTCACTGACAGGTAATTACTGGTTCATTTCTCAGGGCAGTGTCCTGACCATTCAGAGCCAACCTGTCTGGATTAAAAATTTAAGTATTTTCTAATCAAACAGCTGAGTGATGTTATTTGCACACCTTCACAGCAGGTGAGAACTGAACCCAAATCTCCCAGTTTAGAGGTAGGGACTCTATCACTTCGGTTTACAATTTAAACAGGACTTGTCAGTTAACTATCATTCATTGTTAATGGATGCAATCTCCATGACAGTCCCTCTACCAATCAGAACGTACTTGCCAACGAATCGGCGCTGTTCTCTCATTGTTTTCTTTTCCCCAATGAATCAGTATTCCAGTAAATTGTCCCAGTGAGTGCAAGATGAAAATCTTTGACAAAATGTGTTGTTTCTCAACAAGAAAGTAAATCAACACTGAATGCTGTTAACTGAAAATAGGCCGTACATCAAACGTAGGATCTTTCTCATCACTAAGATGCAAATGGAAAACACTCTAAATTATAACCCTAATTACATTCTAGTGTCATTGTTTTCAGTAAAATGAAGCACAATTTTCCATTGTTAAATAACAAGTGCCATGGGTTACCTTGGATTAGACAAATGTATCTTTAATTTAACATCCAAAATATGGCACCTGAAACAATACAACATATTTTCAGAATGGAAATTAAAATTTTAGCCTACGTTATGTCATAATTTTTAACAATTAATTCATGAGATTTGGTATTGTTGATTGGGCCATCATATTGCCTAGCCATCGATGCCCAAATCCCATGAACGATTATAAAAATGATTACATCTTCTAGGTTAACACTTAAATTCTGTACTAAGAGTGTGTCACATTGTTTGAGGTGGCATATTTTGGATGAGATATCAAATTATATCTCCATTTGTCTAATCCTACGCAACTCATAGCACCAGTTTAAGAGAAGGGAATTCTTCTTGTGTGCCAGCTAACATTTTTCCACAATCAAATAAAAAGAGGATGGCTGGTTATTCCTGTTTGAGGGACTCTGCTGTGAGCAAAATAGTATTTATGCAGTAGTAGTGGCATAATTAATTAATTGCATCCAAAATGCTTTCAAAAGTTTAAGTGGTATTATGATAAAGTATAAAATTACATTCCTCCTTTCAGTAAGAACAGAATGAGACAAACATCAGTAACCTTGGTGTACTCGTACTTTAGGAGACAACACCGAGGGCGGCACGGTGGCTCAGTGGTTAGCACTGCTGCCTCACTGCGCCAGGGACCCGGGTTTGATTCCATCCTCAGGCGACTGTCTGTGTGGAGTTTGCACATTCTCCCCATGTATGCGTGGATTTCCTTCGGGTACTCGGTTTCCTCCCACAGTCCAAAGATGTGCAGGCTAGGTGGATTGGCCTTGCTAAATTGTCTGTAGTGTTCAGAGATATGTAACTTATTATATAGGTAATAGGGTTATAGGGGTATGGGTCTTGGTGGGATGCTCCAAGGGTCAGTGTGGACTTGTTGGGCCAAAGGGCCTGTTTCCATCCTGTAGGGATTCTATTAAAAAAAAATAAAAATACGTATTTAAACCAAAGAAGGCATACAGCATGCTTTCATTCATCAGACAGGGTATTGAATACAAGAGTTGACAGGTCATGTTACAGTTGTATAGGACTTTGGTTCGACCACGTTTGGAATACTGCATACAGTTCTGGTTGCCACATTACCAACAGGATGCTTTGGAGAGGGTGCAGAGGAGGTTCACCAGGATGTTGCCTGGTGTGGAGGGCACTTGCTATGAAGAGAGATTGAGTAGATTAGGATTATTTACATTAGAAAGACGGAGGTGGAGGAGGGACCTGATTGAGGTCTACAAAATCATGAGAGGTATAGACAGGGTGGATAACAAGAAGCTTTTTCCCAGAGTGGGGTACTCAATTCCTAGAGGTCACAATTTCATGGTGAGAGAGGAAAAGGGGGAGATATGCGTGGAAAGTTCTTTACGCAGAGGGTGGTGGGTGCCTAGAACGCATTGCCAGCGGAGGTGGTAGAGGCAGGCACGATAGTGTCATTTAAGATGTTTCTAGACAGATACATGGACAGGGAGCAGAGGGATACGGATCCTTGGAAAATAGGTGACAGGTTTAGATAGAGGATCTGGACCAGCGCAGGCTTGGACGGTCAAAGGGCCTGTTCCTGTGCTGTAATTTTCTTTGTTCTTTGTTCTTTGTTCAAAGAGATAGTAGGAACTGCCGATGCTGAAGTCTGAGATAACAAGGTGTGGAACTGGAGGAACGTAGCAGGCCAGGCAGGATCAGAGGAGCAGGAAAGCTGACATTTCGGGTTGGGGCCCTCCTTCGGAAATGGGGGAGGGGAGGGGAAGGGAAGAGGGCTCTGAAATAATTGGGGGTGGGAGGGGGTGGTGATAGAAGGTGAATAAAAGGTGCCAGGTGTGGTGGGGCTAGTGGGGAGTGGGGAGCGGACAAGGGAGTCGCAGAGAAAATGGTCCCTCCAGAAGGCAGATAAAGGTGATGAGGGAAATATATCCTTCGTAATGGGGTCAGATTGCAGGTGGCGGAAGTGGCGGAGAATGATGCGTTGAATCCGGAAGTTAATGGGGTGATATGTGAGGAGAAGGGGAATTCTGTCTTTGTTTTTATTGTCGGGGGGTGGAGGTGGAGGGGGGGGAGGGGGTGGTGAGGGCTGAGGTGTTGGAAAAGCAAGAGAAGCAGTCAAGGGCATTTTCGACCACTGGGGATGGGAAATTGCAGTCCTTGAAAAATGAGGACATCTGGGATGTCCGGGAGTGAAACGCCTCATCTTGGGAGCAGATGCAGAGCAGGCGGAGGAATTGGGAATAGGGGATCATATTCTTGCAGGAAGGTGGTTGAGAGGAGGTGTATTCTAGGTAGCTGTGGGAGTCGGTGAGCTTGAAATAGATATCAGTTTCCAGGTGGTTACCAGAGACGAAGACGGAGAGGAAGGAGAGAGAGGTATCAGAGATAGTCCAGGTAAACTTGAGGTTGGGGTGGAAGGTGTGAGTAAAGTTGATGAACTGTTCGAGCTCCTCATGGGAGCACGAGGTGGCACCGATACAGTCATCAATGTAATGGAGGAAGAGGTGGGGGATAGGGCCAGTGTAGCTGCAGGAGGGACTGTTCCAAGTAACCTACGAAGAGGCGGGCATAGCTTGGGCCCACGCAGGTACCCATGGCCACCCTCTTTGACTGTAGGAAGTGGCAGGAGTTGAAAGAGAAGTTGTTAAGGGTAAGGACGAGTTTGGCTAAGTGGATGAGGGTGTCGGTGGAGGGGGACTGGTCAGACCTGCGGGACAGGAAGATGCGGAGAGCCTTTAGGCCATCTACATGGGGAATGCAGGTGTACAGGGACTGGACGCCCATGGTGAAGATGAGGTGTTGGCGGCCAGGGAATTGGAGGAGATGGAGGGCGTGGGTGGTGTCACGGACGTAGGTGGGGAGTTCCTGGACTGGGGGGAGAAAATGGAGTCAAGATAAGGGAAGATAAGTTCGGTGGGGCAGGAGTAGGTGGAGACAATGGGTCGACCAGGGCAGTCAAGTTTATGGATTTTGGGAAGGAGATAGAAACTGGCGATGCAGGGTTGGGGAACGATGAGGTTGGAGGCTGTGGGTTGGAGGTCACCTGAAGTGATGAGGTTGTGGATGGCCTGGGAGATGATGTTTTGGAGGTTGGGGGTGGGGTCATGATCAAGGGGGTGATAGGAGGAGGTGTCAGAGAGGTGGTATCTGGCCTCAGCGATGTAAAGGTAAGTGCGCCACACTGCAACTGTGCCTCCCTTGGTAGTGAGGTTTAGGGTTGGAGCGGAGGGCTGCACGTTCTGTGGGGGAGAGGTTAGAGTGGGTGAGAGGAGTGGAGAGGTTGAGGCGATCGATGTCATGACGGCAGTTAGAGATGAAGAGGTTGAGGGAGGGTAGGAGGCCTTGGGGTGGTGTCCAGGAGGATGGGGTGTGTTGGATCCAGGAGGATGCCGCTCCACTCACTGCCCCTTCACAGCGAGCAGCTCTACAGTAACCACCAGCCCCTTACCCTGCTGTGTCTTCACCATCCCTCCAGACCTCCCCCTCATTAAGGACGCATGGTCAGTCCTTGGTAAAGGACTCACCTTCATCCCCCTCCACCTGAACATCAATGAATACCGCTCACGCCTGGACGTTGAACAGTTTTTCCACTGCCTCCGCCTCCATGTTTATTTCTTTAACCGTGAGTCTCACCCTCCCTCTGCAGACCCCTTCTCCTGCCTCCAACACACACCATCCTCCTGGACACCACCCCAAGGCTTCCTACCCTCCCTCGACGTCTTCATCTCCAACTGCCATCGAGATATCAATCGCCTCAACCATTCCATCCCTCTCACCCACTCCAACCTCTCCCCCACAGAACGTGCAGGTTAAAGAATGGCTTACTTGCTTACTCTTGTTCGTAAAGTTAGTGATTCATAATCAGTACTCATTCTACATTGGTAGTGTTGAGTACAGAATATTCATTTTCTGTGATCTTAAAGTTCTTGTTTATTGGAATCATGCCGTTGCCATTTTTTTCTTTTTGAAAGTATCAGGCATTAATGTACTTTGTGGCACCCGTGCTACCAAGTTTATGAAAGGCTCCACCTTTCTCTGTGCTGGCACTTGCTCTGATCAGCAGTAGAATTTCATTATTTCCCTTTTGTACTTTCCTCAAGTGGGAAATTTAATACATAGGATTAAAGTAACTTTTCATTCCCACAAATTAGTAGTAAAATTACCATTTTAGTACAAATGAATAGTTAATGAACAACAACAGCTGTCAAGTACTTTAGCATATGTTAAAAAAATCTCAGGACTTTTATTTTAAATGAGCACAAGTGAGTACTGGCTTACTTGAGACCAAATCGCAATATTTTTCCTAAATATCCTGTTGACATGCGCTACAACTAATACAAAAATCTTGTTATATCTGTTTCTTTTTTCATTAAAGAAAGAGATCACTCTGGTTCTGTTCAATATTAACACCGGCAATTAATACCATCAATTGAGACAATCCTACGATTCATAGGAAAGAGAGTGATCTTTGCACTATGACATGAAGCAGATGAAAGCGATTTGAATAAATCCCACTGTGCCCCTAAACAATCCAATAAGTTGCATAAATTAAAGAAGTTAGAGAGGAGAAACAATTACTTGAATAGTGGTTAACTTAGAAACATAGATGTGGCCCATCGACTCAATATCACCAGGCTCACCATTCAACATGATAATAGCTGACCGTCCATCTCAATCCAATCGGCCTGCTCTCCTTCCATACCACTTGACATCTGCAAATCAATCAATTTATTTCTTAAATATATTCAATGACTTAGTCTCCACAGCCTTCTGTAGTTCAGTTCTGAAGAAGAGAGATAGTCGACTCAAAACATTAATTCTGTTTCTCTCTGCACAGATGCTGCCTAACCTGTTGAGTTCCTCCAGCGTTTTCTATGTTTGTTAGAGCAACTGTTAATTCCTTTGGACTTCTCTGTTCTCTATTATCAATCTTTCTGTTTCAGACTACAAGGAACCTATATTTATCTGCATTAATCTTTTCTCTGTTTACAAACTTTTCAAGCTCTTATAATCTGCTTTTATAATTTTTCTAAGGTTATTCATATTCTATTCATCCCCTCTTACTTATACTCTTGGTCTTCTTTTGCTCAATTCAAAATTGCTACCAGTCCTCAGACATGCTATACTTTCTAGAAAATTTATACAATTTCCCTTTAGAGCTAAAACCATCCATAATTTCTTTTGTTGGCCATGGTTAGGCCACTTTTCCAGTTGTGCTCCTTTGCCTGAAAGGAACGTGAAACTGCTGCAATGCATGCATTTGTTTCTTAAATATTAATCATGCCTGTCCACTGTCATGACTTATAATGCAGTCACCCAGTCTATTGCAGGCAGCTCACATCTATATTACTAAATTAACTTCCTTTGTTTACTTTCAGATTGGATTACTCCACTTTCTCTCCCAAAAAAAGATTTATATCATATTATGGTCGCTCTTTCCTAAAGTGTTTGCCATGCAATCTTCCTCACTTCTCTGAAGTGATTTGCATCTAATCATTGAGTTTAGAATGCATGAAAATTGTGGTTTGGTTTATGTTTCAGGTTCATTAAAATGAACCGATGGAAATACAAACATTTATGTTGCTGTTTAATTTATGCATAGCAAGAGGAAAGTGGAGAAACTGATCCTCCATCTCTCCGTTCAGGGTGGAAAGTAAAGAAGACTGAACCTGACTCAAACGTGTGAGAGGGGAGTTCAGTTCTGCTGGAAATGCAAAGTACAGTTACTGCACATTGAAAAGGAGTAACTATATGATAGATCTATTTGCCTTAATTCAGAATGATATTGTGCAATATATACTGTATATTACTGTGGACAATAATGCAGAGAGACATCTGTTATCCAGAAAAAAAAAACAGTGGTGTCTTTGAGAGTGGCTGACTCAGTGCAAGCCAGAATCCCCACAGTGTTCTTCTCACCAATAAACTACTTATGATGACATGCAGCTGGTCCACCCAAACGAACATTTGTATAAGACCCAAAATAAAGATTCAAACAGTTTATTTCTTCAGCAGAATTTTATGATTTTGGTTAGCAGGCTAGAATGCTGGGTTCAACAAGTTTGAATGACTTTGTTGCACTTCTGTTGTTCTTTGCAATACTAATCAAAAATATTAAATCAACAGTGAGTGAGCATTGCTGTTGGAAAGTCCCATGTGGAGTAAACACATTTGTTACAAGAGCAATGCATGCCATGAAAGTAATTGGATTCAATTTAGCATCATCTCTTGTGTTGAATTCATGATCTCAGTTGCATGGTGTGCATTCTGCATGGTCTGGTCCTTTCCAGAGCAAATGGGACTAAATTATTAGTGTGAACAGAAAATGGGTAGGAGAATCATAAACTAGGCTGCTACCCTTAGCTTGTAAGAGACTAATATAGTCATACTAATGGAAGACTGGCATCAAAATTAGGATACGGTGGTATATTGATGATGTCACTGAAGTAGTAATCCAAGGCTATTTTCTGGGTACATTGGTTTGAATCCATCTTTATGGATGTGAAGTTTGAATTCAGTAAATGTCTGAAATTAAAAGCTAGCCTAATGACAATTATGTCAATTGTTTTTAAAACCTGTCTGGTTCACTGATATTCTTTAGGGAAGGAAATCCGCCATCCTTACCTAGACAGGCCTACCTGTGACTCCAGATCCAAAGCAATCTGGTTGACTTTTAACTACCACTAAAATAGCCCTAACAAGACATTTCACTTGTCTCAAACTGCTATAAAGCCTAAAGATAGTAATGAAACCAGGTAGACCACCTTGTATCAACTGAGGTTCCAGAAGCAATAATGACAAACGCAGCTCTGTCATAAATCCAAAATTCTCCTTAGCAACATTGGGTTGGTGCCAAAATTTGGATAGCTGTTCCAAGGACCAGTCTTGACCATTTTCACAGCATTCTGTCGTACAGTGTCCCATAAACCCACCATCACTGTCCTGGTAGGATAGGCCATAGACAGGGATAGAGATGGTGGTATATCTCTACAACCAAGAAGGAATTGCCATATAAGTTGACTTCAGACCCTATGAAGCCTCATCGTATCAGGTCAAAAATAAACAAACAAACCTCCAGATGATTACCATCTACCTTCTTCCTTCAGCAGATAAATCGGTAATATTCCATGTTGAACACCACTTGGAAGAAGCACTGAAGGTGGCAAGGGCACAGAATATACCCTCGATAGGGCAGTACAATATTTATCACCAAGACTGGCTTGGTAGCAGCATGATTGATCAAACTGACCATGATCTAAAGAACATAGCTACTAGACTGGGTCTGTGCCGGTTGGTGAGGGAACCAATAGGAGGGAAGAACATACTTAACCTCATCCTCACCAGTCTATCTGCTGCAAATGTATCTGTCCATGACACTATCAGTAGAAGAGACTATCACACAATCGCTGTGGAGACAAAATCTTATTTTCACATGAAGATACTCTCCATCATGTTGTGTGGCAACACCACCATGCTAAGTAGAACAACTTTGAAAATAATCTAACAACACAAAACTGACAACCATGATGCACTGTGGGTCATCATCAGCAGCAGAATTGTACTTAGCCACAATCTGTAAGAGTGGCGCGGTATATTCCCCAGTCTACCATTACCATCAGGCCAGGAATCAATCCTGGTTTAATAGTGAGCACAAGGGGTCATGGACATACTAAAAATCACATGTCAACCTGATCTTTTATAACATAGGACTACTTGCATGCCAAACAGCAGAATCAGCATGCAATAGACAAGGCTAAGCAAGCTCACAAACAACAGATAAGATCTAAACTCTGTAGTCTTGTCACATACAGCCAGGAATGGTAGGGGCCAATTAATCATGTAACAGGATGTGGAGACTTCCCAGATATCTGTATCTTGAACGATGGAGGTGAATGTCCAGCGCATCACTGAAAAAGACAAGGCTGAAATATTTACATCCATCTTCAGCCAGAAGTGCTGAGTGGATGATCCAGCTTGGTCTCCTCCTGATAACTCCAGAGTCACAGGTTGGAGTCATTAACCAATTTTATTCACTCCACATGATATCAAGAAATAGCTGAAGCCACAGTATGTTAGCTATTGGTTCTGACAATGTTCCAGCAATTGTACTAAATACATGTGTTCCAGAACTAACCGTACCTCGAGCCAAGCTGCTCAAGTACAGCTGTAATACAGGCATTTACCTGGCAATGTGGAAAATTGCCCAGCTCCGTCCTATCCAGAAAAAAAAGGACAAATCTAGGCCTGCCAATTACTAATCATTAGCAAAGTGATAGAAGGGGTCATCCACAGTGCTATCAAACAGCACTTGCAAAGGAATAAGTTGCTGACTGGCATGCAGTTTGGATTCCCCCAGGATCACTTGGCTCTTGAACTCATTGCAGGTTTGGTACAAACATGGACAAGAGGGCTGAACTCCAGAGGTGAAGTAAGAATGCTCTTGGTGTCAAGGCAGCATGTATATGGCATTAAAGAGCCCTAACAAAATTGGAGTCTGGAGTTCTTTCCAAGTCACAAACCATCCTACTTGGAGGTATATCATTGTTCCTTAACTGTTACTTGTTCAGTATGCTGGAACTGCCTCTTTAACTGCACTGTAGGCTTTCCTAGACACCAAGGACTCCAACAGTTCAAGAAAGCTGATCACCACCAACTTTTCCAGAACAATTAGAGGTGGATATTAAGTGCTGGAGCTGCCAGCAACGTCCGCACCATATAAATGAATTAAATAAAGCCAACCACTTGCTTTACCAACTGCATGTGTAGGCTGCACTGAGGAGAATACAAAGCTAAATAATGATTGGTTGAAAGAAAGTAAAATTCAGATCTTTGCAGATATATAAAATGACTAAAAAGTACACTTCTGTGGACTGTAACTTTTGTGCATTTTTTATGCAAACGATACAAGTCCAATACAACAATTGTGTGAGACTACGTTCAAATAACATCACCAGTCTAGGGATTGATACTATCAGAAATTGCAGAGGTGAGTGAAAATGGTGGTACGTTTATTGCAAGATATATGCATCATCTTTTGATTCTCCTGCAGGAAGCCACTGCAGCAAAACTTATTTTATGACAGAACATATTGTTATGGACCAGACCAAAGCCCCTCAAACATACTAAGTATATAGCTTAGACCCTATCTTTTCCTTATTTTAAAGGTAAGTGTAAGACATTGCAATTCAATTGGTCAAACTACTCTAAGCAAAACACATTTTATTTTTACGCTGCAGTTAAAATAAAAGACAAAATAAAAACTAAAAACTGGAATTGGCTTAACTGTAACTCTATTGAAATGCTTAACAAAATAATATTTATATGAAGTACTACTAATTATCTATTCCAATATAGTAACGTCCCATAAATATTCTGTTAGCGAAGGCAAATTCAGTAAAATAAATTGTCTCACATGCAATTCTAGCAGTAGAAACAGAACCCAAGCTTTTAGTTGTAACAGAGAGAGAAATACGAGCTTCGACATCCAGCTTCAAGACCCCAGCAACAGCAGAAAGCTAAAACTAAAAATTCAGGTTCTGTGGGAGCTTGATCCCACCTATTTGGGCTGTTTTTATTGTTCCAACTTTAAAATAACCAAAGATCTCAGAAGCTGTTTACTTTATTGGCTTGAGCAGAATGTTCAGTATCTATTCTCAACCTTCTTAAAAACACCAAGACAACATATACCTCTTAAAACCATAGTATCATCACAATATAATTGTATCTCCTCCGATGTACTAATTTAGCAGAAGAGACAGCGCTGATCTGTGAATTTGTTTTTTTGAATTACCCCCTTATACCCTCTGAAGTCTCAAATCTAGAACAGGGGAAGCAGTTTACTTTCCATAGTTTAATTCCATTCAAATGCAACACATTATTTGCTCATACCGTCAAATACGTTAGCTGTAAGTTGATTGATGTCAGGATAAAACAAGCAGTTCTTGTTAAGCGGCTTCTACTTTGGAATCAAAACATACTTGCGTAGAGATAATAACTTTACAGTGACATTTTCTCATATCAGTGTGCAAAGTGTATTTTTCCACTCTGTAGAAAACATGTCAACAAAGAAACAGCTGAAACATTCATTCTCAACATTCACTAATCCAAGCTGAAGTAACCAGCCACATCTCATATATAGATAATAGGTTTATGATTTGAAATGGGACAGAAAGTCCATGATGCATAAATTGGTCTCTTTATGTCGTGAAGTTCTAAACTGATATTTATATATTGACTGCTCGGTGCCGGCTGTATTTTAAAAATCAAGTTGATGTAAAGAATAATATGTTAAAATCTCCCACTGGCCTTTGAATAAGCAGGTAATAACTTTGCCCACAATGTTGTTTTCTTATGCACTAAGCAATGAAAGTGGAAGATTAAACACCTCAATCTTGAAAGGATATTTATAAATCTCCTTGTTATGACTGTGAAGGAGAACCTCAATATTTAACACTTTACTTTCAAAATGCAACAACTGGTCAAATGTCACAGTCAAATTGTACACTCAAGTACATACAAATAAGATTGTCACCAGTAAATGTGAGAAGGAGTTCAGAAAAAATAAACTTATAATTTTGAGAATTTGAAACTTGGTACCACAAAAAATTGAGGCAATCATAACAGAAGCATTCAAGGAGAAGCTAGAGAAACACTAAGAATGGAATCTTCTCAGCCCCTGAATGACTAGGTAATTGGCAAGAATGTTGGGAAAATAGCATGAGATCAGCAATGAAGGGATTCTCGATGTTGAGAGCAAAATGTCTAATTCTTCAACCAAACGCTAAATCTTTCATTGGAATGCTGCTGCTAATACACCATCGACAGGAACAGGCACCCAACTCATGGACTCAACACTGAGTGTGCTGGACCTAGGTCTCCGTGTTTGCTGGCTCTTTGTCCATGGAGTCAGCCAGATGTTCACATGCCAGAGGCAGAATGCTGCAGAAAGTATTGGTGGAATCCTTCAATGTTTGAGTCAGTTCAGTCCGCGTCTCTGACAAACCTGCCTGCTGAACCTGCGTCTGCAGGAGACAAAAGACGGAATGCATTGCAAGAAAGGGATAGAGTTTTGGGCATGATAGAAGTATGCTAACAATAGTGGTAATGGGAGAACAGGACAGCAATGGACAATGATTCCTACTTCATTGCTGGGACATGGAGGATTGAGCATCAGCAGATGATCAGTTGTGGTCCACACTGTTCAAGGGGATGTAGGGTATGAGGACCCAACAGCTTGGAACTCCATCACCTGACATGCTTCCCTGCCCTATTGTTGCCCATTGTCTCCTGAAATAAGATAAAGGGAAGGATTGAGTGAGATGAAAGTTTCAGGTACAGCTCTAAGTGTTGGTGCCGGTGGGGGAGGTGTCCTGAATGAGTGACTGGGTAGGTAGCACAGAGGCAGTGCAGGGTTAGTAATGTGGGGGCAATGGGAGAGCAAGAGTAAATGATGGAAGATGTCGCATGCAATAGCAAATGAACCTCGATACAAGGTGGGAGCAGTCGCAGAGATAGAATGAGTATACGGTAGCAAAGAGAAGATAGTGGCAACACAGAGCAGAGATGATCATTAACCTCCTTCCTTTGTTGCTGAGTCTGGATCATGGAAGCAGCACTGACCGACTGGCAACCTCAGACCAGGTTGGGAACATTTGGTCGTGTGGTATCCTCTGCCCAGTTCTGAGGGAAGAAGATGGCCCTTCCCTGCCCTACCCCATCCGCAAAGGCCTTGGCAGAAAAGCAAGGTGCCAATTTCCATTCATCTAACATCTCTGGGGCACTTGACACAAACTGTGAAGCCATCTCTGGACTGACAGTACTTGACTTGTTGCTTTGCCATGTTTTAAATATAGCACCAGGAATTCCGTTACAGTCTCTGTGGTGAGAGGGAAGATATGGTGAGTAGAGCGCCATTAGACATGGTACAGAGGTAATTCATGTGTTTCAGAAAAGGGTATGAGAAATCTTACCAGGCCTGATGGAGAGAAAATCCAACACTAATCATCCCCCACCCCCATCCTCACCAAAGTTTCAGAGTCAATTTCTGGCTAAATTCAACCTAAAGTGTGAGAAGAGAACAGAAGAAAATTCTGTTTGATGAAGAGAGCCATGAGGAGGCGTGTGGAATATAAACATTGACATTGAGTCATGGGAGAGAGTGGGCTGCTTCATGATATGATTCTATATCAGATGCCATCAATAGCAGTTTAGATGAATGACAAATCATTTTATTTTGGTGGCATTTGAGGGATAAATATTGGCCAGAATAGTAAAAAGACTTTCTGCACGTTTTTACATAGTGCTATTGGATTTTTTTTTGCCCCTGAAAGAAACTGATGGAGCCGTAGTTTGTGTTATAGCCGAAGAAATTTGCCTCTGACATTTCAGTAATCCCTCACACTGCACTGACACACTGCAGTGTCATTATTGTCACATCCTTAAGTCTTGTGGTGCTGTTTGAACCTACCTCAGATTTAGTGACGTAGTTGCTACTAAATGAGCAAAGCTGAAAAGAATGGCAGATAAAATTGATCCTGAACTTTTGTAAACTGATTGGATTTATTGGTCAGAATAGCACAATTGACTTGAGCACCCTTAGGAAGGAAAAGTCAGTCAGATTACTATTCAGATGAGGATCGAATTGGATCTGACTATGATCTCAAACAGCTTATCAATATTCACTTTGAAGGCTTCCACTTTGCTAACTTGTTGGAATTGGCCATGTTTCAGTTAACACTCTATTTTCATGACATCAGAAAACCACCAAGAAAGGTTTCAGGGCAGAGAAAGAGAAATGCGGTGAATTTATTAGAGATTTAAGTCAATTTAGGCTTCAAAATCTAAAGACTACTGTGCTTCCTAAAGTTTATATTTCATATCTTGGTAAGGGATGTTTGTTGGAAGACACTACATCACTTCACAGAAAGTGATTGACAAGAAAAGATCAATTCTGTCAATCCAACTTGCACCACATTACCATGATATCAGAGACGTAAGTTCCAGGAGAGGCCAGGGGCCAGATGAAAGCCTTGATTGTAATAAGTACAGGAAATCAGAGATCAAAGAGAAAAAGGTTTGGGTAATGAATATGAAACTCAAACAAAATGATAGCTCAGTTCAGTATTGACCGTAATGATAAAATTAAGAGTGATAAGAACTTGAATTCTGCCTCAATATTAACTGTGAGGCTAACAGTATTCATCGATAGTATAGATTAAATTGGGAATAACTGCTGATGCCTGCCCATGCACAGTTAAATGTGGAATCCAGAAACTGCTGCAAGAAATACCATGCTCTTCTACAATATTCTGCAACAGACCTAATTCAGAACTATTGAAAAACATTTCTACAAGATTTCCACTAAACAGGCCACAACATCTGAGCCTCACTACTTCTTGCCCTTCTCATGGATTTCTGGGTCAGATGCTGGATTAGAGAAGGTCTCAGGTCAAAAGCCCACAAAAGCTTTGTGTGTAACTGCCAGTGAGGTAGAGAGATGGTATAAAACAAAGATCTGCAGATGCTGAAGATCTGAAACAAAAACAGAAATTTCTGATCAAAATCAGCAGGCCTGCTGGCAACTGTGGGAAGAAAGAGTGAATGTTTCAATTTCAGTGACTCTTTCAGGTTTGGTGAGGTTTAAGTGAAAGCAAGTGTTTTGCGCAGAAAGTCAGATTCTAGGTGAAAGTTTTGACAACATTATCACTTTTCAGTTGTATGCATACTGGGATGTCCTCTGCCCTTGCGAAGGTCACAGATGAAAAGTTAGTGAAATGCCACCCAAAAATGAGGACTAGATGGTATTGGGAGAAATATGACCTAGTTCATTGTATGATGCATTTCAGTGAATCCATGACATATTGTCCCACCCTAACATATTTTCAATAGGACATTGTTGCTTTAACTGTATCACACCTCCAAACTGTGGTCCCCTTCAAATAAATTCCATCTCCTAACACCTGTGCCACATACTGAAAATTTATGAGAAGCTTACTTAGTAAAGGTTAAATCAAAATAATAAGTTTAACATAAGTTTGAAACCGTATGATAACCTGCAGTTAAGTATTGCAGTTGCATTGCTACAGTTCAAGTAACAATATATTTTTAAAGTCAACTACGTATACACATGAGCTATCTTCACACGCCTAGAATTGAACACACGTGATCATTTTTGGACTGAAATTGGTATCAGTTACGGAGCTAAGTAGTCCTAGTAAATTCCAAAAGGAGCATCAGTGAGCAAGTTATTGATGAGTAATTGATGCCTGATAGCTTTGTCAATGACAAAGATTGCTCTCGACATTAAAGACAGCAGTTAATCACATGTAGCCTCAAAGAAACTGAGTGAAACTGAAAGCATGGGAACGTGTTAAGACATAGGGTCTAGGCCTGAAACGTTAAACTTTCCTGCTCCTATGATGCTGCTTGGCCTGCTGTGTTCGTCCAGCCCCACACTTTGTTATCTCGGATTCTCCAGCATCTGCAGTACCTTTTATTTCTTCCTAATAGTTCCATCACCTTGCACATTGTCGTGATTTTCTGAAGGACAAGTACAGCCAGGACTGAACCAAATTATAGTACATTTCTAGCACTATGAGGTCTTGCAATTCTTAATGTATTGCAAAGGTGAAGGGTCAAGTGTTTCTTCACTGAAATCAATTAAAATTCACAGTCCTGAGGATTCAGTTAAGCTGCATGGTGAACCTATTGGATTTCTAATTGACCGAAGTCAATAGGGCAATATCTATGTGTGCCCGTTTCACTTTGAATATTGCAACAACATTTGTTCAAATTCAAAAGAAACCTGAATTCTTCTGGTTTAAATGGAGCTGATTGTACTCTTCTCCTTGGTTGTTGCTTTACCTAGGAGAAATTTGATATACATCGTAATGATTTGGCCATTGAGAGTTCTGTTTTATTACAGCTTTTTAGAGCATGACTATCCAATCAACCATTTCGTTTTAATGTATTACTGTATGCAAGACAGAGAAACACCAGCTAGTATATAACTGGAATGTTGAACTTCGAATACACACCCTAACCTAGTGTAAATGATGTGTGTGGAATATCGGTATCAACTTAATTCATCTTTCCCTCAATATCACCTCCATCCTTCTATTGGGAAACTATTTCCACTAGAGGTCATACTTGGAAGCTGAACATCATTGTATGGAGATGATGTAGAGGTGCCGGTGTTGGACTGGAGTGAACAAAGTCAAAAATCACACGGCACCCGGTTATGGTCCAACAGGTTTACTTGAAATCACAAGCTTTTGGAGCATAGACCCTTTGTCAGGTGAGGTGAAAGGACAGCACACAGACACAGAGATTTTTGGCAGAGAGATGAAGGGCAGAGAGATCAAAGGATCATACAATTAGTGTGAATTGAGTGAACAGACCTAAAATAGCTGACTGAGTCTTTGATCATTCATATATTCCTGCATTCTAGAAATTGTAGAAGCGGGGTACAATGGTTTCATCAATGTCTGCCTAACTGTCCAAACATCAAACAGGCAGAGCGATAGGAATATACAAAAGGTGACATCTCAGGTTAGACACTGAACTGTAGGTGTGAGGCCATATCCAGAATCTGTCTCAGAGTTTTAATCTGGAATCGGGCTGGTTTTATTACAAAAGCAGAAATTTACAAAATGCCACACTGACTGACTGACTACGAATTGTGTGTTTCTGGAACAAAATAGAATGTAACTGCAAATAAACAAACATCTTGGATGAAATGATTCATCTCATAGGCTTATTTCATGTGTGTGTGTGCGTGTGTGTGTGTGTGAAAGAGTGCGTATGTAAGTGTGTGTGTGAGAGTGCATGTGTGAGAGTGTGAGTTTGAGAGCGTGAAACAAGTAATCAAAAACAGTACAAACTAATTAAGGTAAAGAGATCACTTGCCTCCTCTGGAACACTGACCTATCATGTCAAAAGCCTTCTGGAGTCTCTTAAGGCTTTTGACATGATAGGTCAGCATTCCAGAGGAGGCAATTTTACATCTAATGGGCAGGTGTGCACTGGAAAAGGAACAATACAACTGAGGGCAAAAGGTATTGCTACTGTGGAGGATGAGCCATCAACATTTGAAGAGAAGGCCATTGAGAAGGTGAATGACCTGCTGGAAAGCAACATGAGGATCAGAGACACTGAGCTAGCTGCTACTATGGTGGACCTTGGCAAAAGTAAGAAGAATCCAGATGAGTTTGCACAGGCACTTGGTGAGAAACTTGGTGATTTTGCATTTCCCGACGAGTTCGTCTTCGATGTCTGGGGCGCTATTGGAAATGCCAAGGCTGGGCGATAATCACTGGATGCAATTGTTGAGACTGTACAAGTTCAATGGAAGGAGCATTTTAAAAAAAATATATGTATTTATATGCTAATAATTTTAGGACACTGGGTCCTGGGTTACTTTTTCATAGGAATATTTCAAGATGATTTTGTACAGTCAGACTGACCAATAATTCCTTGTTTCCAGATTATCTGATTTTTGTAAGCAGTTAATTTGAGCACCTTTTAGGTGCCATATTGTGGTGTGCTAATGGTGTATGCATACATGGATGCCACAACTTTGAAAGCATTCTCCTGTGACAACACTATGCAAAGTTTTTTTTTACTTTAACAATTTATCAAGGTGATTCTGTCAAAACAGGACAGAATGGAAGATTTTACAGATACAGAACAGTATGGTTTGGTCACCTGTTGTTTGACATGAACCCAAGATCACAGTTGAGGCCATCCTTCATGGGTATGGAACTTGGCTATCATTCTCTGCTCAGTGCTTCTGCATTGTTGTGTATCTCCACCTTGGAGGAGCTTACCCGAAGATTGGAGGCTGAAGAAGGGGGCCTAGGCCAGAAACGTCACCTTTCCTGCTCCTCTGATGCTGCTTGGCCTGCTGTGTTCATTCAGCTCTACACCTTGTTATCTCAGATTCTCCAGCATCTACAGCTCCTACTATCTCTGTCCTTGACCACTGATGTGTTCCCCAACAAGGAGGGAACATTTCTATCTGGTAATTGTTGTGTAGTGTTCATTCTCTGATGTCATAGCGTCTGCATGGCCTCATCAATATACCATACCTCGGGGCACCCTTGCCTGCAGCATATGAGATAGACAACATTGGCCGAGTCACATGAGTATCTGCCATGCACATGGTGGGTGGTGTTCCCATGTGTGATGGTAGTGTCCATGTCGATGATCTGACATGCCTTGCAGAGGTTTTCATTTTCATGTGTACGTTTGAGCAAGACATCTTTCCTGTGCAGGACCTCCAGCCAACTGTATACACCAGATACATTGACATTTTCTTCCTTCAGAGTCATGGCGACGAATCAGTGAAACAACTACATGGCGATATCAACAAGTTTCATCCCACCATCAGATTTACGATGTCTGCAATAAAACCAGCCTGATTCCAGATTAAAACTCTGAGACAGATTCCAGACATGGCCTCACACCTACAGTTCAGTGTCTGACCTGAGATGTCACCTTCTGTATGTTCCTATCACTCTGCCTGTTTGATGTTTGGACAGTTAGGCAGATTTTGATGAAACCTTTAATTATCTCAGGACAGTGACTTGAAACAGATTTGAGAATTTGCATCTTAATCTAAAAATACTTGCGTCTTCCTCCTAACAGAGTTCTCCATACCCTGCTTCTACAATTTCTAGAATGCAGAAATGTATGAATAATTAAAGATTCAACAGGAGGCAGTCAGTCAGCCAATTTAGGTTTGTTCACTCCACTCACATCAGTTGTATGATTCTTTGATTTCTCTGCCCTTCATCTCTCTGCTGAAAAACTCTGCGTCTGTGTGCTCTCCTATCACCTCACCCGACGAAGGGGCTGCACTCTGAAAGCTGTGTTATTTTAAATAAACCAGTTGGACTATAACCTGAAGTTGTGAGATTTTTCTCATTGAAATGGAGAATGATCAGACCAAATACATAACATACTGTCAAAGTATATGGAGTGCCAATATTTCAGTGAACTTTCTGATCCCCTTGTCTCTGGATCACCTAGAGATGATTTGTATTGTGTTCATCTGTCATTTTAAAAGCAATTAGTTTTTGGACAGTTAAATGGACATCTTTTGTTTAAACTGCTTATTACAACTGAAACCATGGGAAAAACAGAAGCTCGCTTTTATAGATGATGCAGAATTGTCACTTAATGAAAAGTAAGCCACAGATTAATCTATTTCCACTCAATCAAAGTTCCTCTGCAAAGGCCTTCAAACACAGTTTTAAGGAAATGACATTTCATCATCTGAATTAAGAACTCATGTTAATTTGATTTAAACCTAGGATCAGGGTACAAGTCACTAACTGTCATGTTGAGAAAGATAACATAGGTTCACAGCTGAAGAATTAGCTTATTGGTGCCACAGAGATTTGCCCAGCAAAGTGATTAGAAATGTTGCACTACTAAATTGTGCAAAGAATATCCAGATGCATTTAAAGAAGGTTTATTTGGCCAGGAAAACAAGACTTCTCATTCTATAGCTTGACGATATGCTCTATCATTTGTCTTACTTTATCCCAAATGGGATATATTAATATAATTTTTTTCAGGAGCAGTAATCTAACAGTAGCTTCAGGAACAACATAACTCTTGTTAAACTCAGTTTAACTGTAATGAGAAACATGATTGGTTAATTATTAGTCACCTGTGTTTTAAAAAACATCTGTTTTCTTTTAATCTAGCTATTTGTTGTTACACCTTATTCTTGGAAATAGCATGTTTTTCACGTAGCATTTCCTGAATACCAGACATACAATACACAAGTCTAGAATTATAAGGAGCCCAAAAGGAAGCCATTTGGCTTATAGTGCTCGTGCTGTTTTTTGAAAGAGCTGACCAATTAAGACCATTCTCTTACACTTTCCTCATTACCCTACCATTGCTTTATAAATATTTCCTTTAGTATGTTATCATTGAAATTGCTTTTTCCACCCTTTCTGGCATTCCAGATCAAAACTCACTGAACTAAAGAAAAACCTAATTTTATCTTATGTTGTTGCTGCACAGGACATCAGTCAATCCACTTTTGGAGTACTGCACACAATTCTGGTCGCTCTCCTATAATAAGGATGTTGTTAGACTTGAGAAAGTGCTGGAAAGATTGACAAGGATGTTGCCAGGACTGGAGGGTTTGAGCAATAGGGAGAGGTTAAAAAGGATGGGGATATTTTCCCTTAGAGTATCGGAGACTGAGGGGTGACGTTATAGAGGTTTATAAAATCATGAGGGGCGTGGATAGGGTGAATAGCCAAAGTTCTTTTCTAGGGTGGGGGAGTCCAAAACTAGAAGGCATAGGTTTAACGTGAGAAGGGAAAGATGTAAAAAGGACCTGAGGTAACTTTTTCAGAGGGTGGTGCTTGTATGGAATGAGCTGCCAGAAGAAGTGGTGGAGGCAGATATAATTACAACATTTACCAGGCATCTGGATTGGTATGTGAATAGAAAGGGTTTAGAGGGATATGAACCAAATACTGTCAAATGGGACCAGGTCAGATTGGGATGTCTGGTCGCCATGGATGAATTGGACTGTACGATGCATATCTTTAATAAAACCTTTAACATTTGGTACAACTCTGGGAATTGCGGGACTCAATTTATGGTGCAATACCTCAATTGGTTCTAACAAAAGACAACGCAGTGGCACAGTGGTTAGGATTGCTGCCTCAGAGTGCCAAGGACTCAGGTTGAATTCCAGCCTTGGGTGACTGTCTGTATGGAGTTTGTACATTCTCCCCGTGTCTGCATGGGATTTCTCTGGATGCTCCGGTTTCCTTCCATAGACCAAAAATATGCAGATTAGGTGGATTGGCCATGCTAAAATTGCCCCATAGTGTCCAGGGATATGCAGAATAGTTGGATTAGCCATTGTAAATGCGGGGTTACATTTAAAGAGTGGGGGCTGAGTCTGTGTATGATGCTCTTTGGAGGGTCAATGCAAACTCAATAGGCTGCATGACCTCTTTTCACACTGTTTAGAATCCATGATTATACAGGGGATCCCCGAATTATGAATATATGGCTTACAGATGTGATCTCATGCAGGGGGTGTAATTTTAATGACATAACAAATAAACATTTCCTGCACTTACAAGTGGCTCCTTTATATTTAGATCACATTTTTTCAATAAGAGTCTGAGTCGTTGGGTGGATTCACCTGAATTTTATTGTGATTTACACATCAGCAACGGCATACAGAAAGACACAGAAAAAGCTTCAGAATATTTTAACTTGTACAGTTTAAACTTAGAGTGCACACGCTCTACCCCCCCCCCCTTTAATTGCTATTAGTTGGCAGAGCCGAGTTATCTGTTTGTAATCGGCTCTCTGGTACAGCATTTTACACAATCCAAGCTTACTTCAGGAAAATGACAAAGAGATATAAGGGCGTGTGGTCCATCTCTGGTCCTTCATGATCTTATCTGCCTTCTTCAGGCTTTTCACAATGGATACTGTATTCAAGGAATATTTGCCAGCTGCACCGTATTAACTGCCACTTAATCGGATACCCACTTATCACTTCAGGACCTTGTTCATTTCTCCCTGCAATGAAAAAGGGGGACTGCTTTTACGATCTGAAACTGGTTTGAATCCTTTCCTTTAACGCCTTTGGTGAAATGTGGATCTATAACTAATTCAGAATCTATAATTATCGATTAAACAACTAATTAGTGTGAGATGTTCTTATCACACTACATTAATCAAATCCTAAATGTTATTATCTATGTCTTATTCACATTCAGCTGTTATAGAACTGTTATTGTTACAACTAGGTTAATGAAATGTTAAGTGTTATTATCTATGTCTTATGCACATTCGGTAACCTTGAGTAAATATTACTGTCAGCCCTGTTCTGTCTGCATTAGCTATAGGCAGCCATTGCTCGCTTTGTGCTTATCTGGTATGGGCAACCTGAACTTGCATTGTGTTCTGACTTGTGTATAAATGGACCTGCAAACAGATTCCAATTTGCAACCCAAGGACTGCACAATTTTTATCAAATTCATTCTAAATGTCAATCATTCATTTGTCACTTCACAACTGAATGGCATTGTGCTTGAAAGCGGTAATAAGCTAAAATATATTTTTTTTAAAATTTTGGGTACATACCTGTGCCTGCAGACGTGCTTTTGATGTCAACTCTGTAAAACACCAATTTTGGAGATTTAGTAGAATAAAAACGCTTGAAGTGGCAATACATCTGCGACTAACTATTTAAACAAATTGACTAACTAAGATACAGCCACATTCATTTGGAGACTGTCAGCTGAAGAATACTGCTCTACCCCACCCAGATTTGCTGCAAATAATGTTTGTGATGATTGAGATCGCTTATGAATTTATTTTGTTGAAACCTTTAGAAGGTTTGTCATGAGTTTCTCCAACTTTCCACACTTCCACGTTTACATTGAAATTTGTTGAAATTATGTACAATGTACAATGTACACAAAATGTGAGTTTGCATGAAATATAAAAAAGTTGATATTAGGACCATTGTTGTGATAGACAGCAAAAAACACACCACATAAGTTACATCTTTATATTTATTATATGTCAATCTAAGGTCATTCCTGCACTGTCCAGTATTGCCCTGTCCTGAATCATTATCGACTGAAGTATTTAAAATCAACCTATTTGAAAGCCTCTATGGTCATCACATTTTGAGGTAGAACTTAAAAATGGGCCTTCTGTACATGAGCTAAGGACACTACTTTACCACAGGACCCTATCCAAGTAAAGCAATGCATTGGCCAGGAATCAGATATTGCCTACCCATGTGGCAGGTGAGAATCCTACCGCTGGACCACAAATGCAACGGACAGAGGTGTTTTAGTTTCCTTGGTTCATGTTGCAGTTACCTAATAGGGAACAATGACTTGTGGCAAAATCAGCTAAACAGCCATTTGTTTTAAATTTGATCACATTGAGATCACATATATTCTGACTTCACAGAAGCTTGACAGACCGAGAATATTTCAAACAATTAATAACAAGTTGTATAACATTATAACCAATTATATAACAGCAAAAACTGTAATTGTAGCAATGGTAATAAAGAAAACTTGATTTTAGAACAAAGAACAAAGAAAACTTACAGCCCAGGAACAGGCCCTTCGGCCCTCCAAGCCTGTGCCGATCCAAATCCACTGTCTAAACCTATCGCCCAATTCCTAAGGATCTGTATCCCTCTGCTCCCCACCTACTCATGCATCTGTCCAGACGCACCTTAAATGAATCTACCGTGCCTGCCTCTACTACCTCTGTTGGCAACGCGTTCCAGGCACCTACCACCCTCTGTGTAAAGTACTTTCCGCGTGTATCCCCCTTAAACTTTTCTCCTCTCACCTTGAACGCGTGACCCCTCGTTATTGAATCCCTCACCCTGGGAAAAAGCTTATCTCTATCAACCCTGTCTATACCCTTCATGATTTTGAAGACCTCAATCAGGTCCCCCCTCAATCTCCTTTTTTCTAATGAAAACAATCCTAACCTACTCAACCTCTCTTCATAGCTAGCACCTTCCATACCAGGCAACATCCTCGTAAACCTTCTCTGTACCCTCTCCAAAGCTTCCACATCCTTTTGGTAAAGTGGCGACCAGAACTGTACACAGTATTCTAAATGCGGCCGAACCAAAGTCTTGTACAATTTTAACATGACCTGCCAGCTCTTATACTCAATACCCCGTCCGATGAAGGCAAGCATACCATATGCCTTCTTGACCACTCTATCCACCTGTGCAGCCACCTTCAGGGTACAATGGACCTGAACTCCCAGATCTCTCTGCTCATCAACTTTTCCCAAGGCTCTTCCGTTTACAGTATAGTTTGCTCTAGAATTAGACCTCCCAAAATGCATCACCTCACACTTGCCCGGATTGAACTCCATCTGCCACTTCTCCGCCCAACTCTTCAGTCTGTCTATATTCTCCTGTATTCTTTGACAATCCCCTCTGCTTTCTGCTACTCCCCCAATCTTCGTGTCATCTGCAAATTATATCGTTATTAAAAATAGCGATGTTATTTATCTGTCCTAATCAAGTCTGCAATTCTGCTCAGAGAAATGAAAAGCTCAATATTAAGTAGATATGCATTCAAGTTCAAAAGAATAAATTGCTTTGGATCACTTCTTTTTTATTACAGATCTCATTCGTGGAATTTGGGTATTGCTGGTTGAGCCAACATTTATTGCCCATCCCTAATTGCCCTTAAGAAGGTAGTAGTGAGCTGGCTTCTTGAACTGCTGCAGTTCATTCAGTGTAGGTACACCCACAATGTTGTTATGGAGGCATCCAGCATCTTAATGCAGTGGCACTGAGTCAGAATGGTGAGTGGCTTGGAGGGGAACTTTTAGGTGGTGGTGTTTCCGTGTATCTGCTTACCCTGTCTTTCAAATGGAAGTAGTTGTGGGTTTGGAGGGAGCTGTAAAGGAACCTTGGTGAATTGTTGTTGTGCATCTTGTTGAGGGTGCACATCACTGTTATTGTATGTCAGTGATGGAGCACGTGAATGTTTGTAGATAGGGCCCCAGTCAAAAGGGCTACTTTGTCCTGGATCATACAATTCTTACAGTATGGAAGCAGGCCATTCAGCCCACTGAGTCCCCACTGACCCTCTGAAGAGCATCCCACCAAGACTCAACACCCTACCCTATCCCTGTAACCCTGCTTTTCACGTGGCTAATCCACTTAGCTTGCACATCTTTGCATTGTGAGAGGTAACCAGAGCATCCAGAGGAAACCCACTTAGACATGGGGAGACAGACAGTCACCCAGTGGTGTAATTGAACCTGGGTTCTTGGCGCAGTGAGGTGACAGTGTTAACCACTGAGCCACCATGCCACCATCAGGTTTCTTGTGTATCGTAGAAGCTGCATTTATTCGAGTAAGTAAGGAGTATTCCATCACTCTTCTGGCTTCTGCTTGTAAGTGCTGGACTGGTGGACAAGCTTTAGGGATCAGGATAAGAGTTACTTACTCCAGGATTCCTAGCCTCAGACCTACTTTTGTAGCCACCGTACTTGTATGACTATCTAGTTCATCTTCTAGTCAATAATAACCCCAGGAAGTCGATATTGCAGGATTCCGTGATTTAATTGATTGATAATTTCTGAGTTTATATTTGAGTATGAATTCTGTATATGGACATACAAATTAGGGGCAGGAGTAGGCCAGTTAGCTACACTGCCACTCAGTGAGATCATGGCTGATCTTATTACATCCCCATCTACCTGATTACATTTCATCTCTCTAACTCTACTTTAAAAATATTCTCCTTCCATTGTCTGTTGTCGAAGAATTTTCCAACTACACACTGCCTTGTTTGAGAAAAATAAATTCTCCTCATCTGTCTTATATGGGTGATCCCTTAGTTTTAAATAGTGACCACAAGAGGAAATATCCTTTCTACATGCACCTTGTTAAGATTCCTTGGGATAGTATATGCTTCAATCAAGTCACCCTTATCATTCTAAACTCCAGTGGATAAAAACCAACCTGTCCAAATTTTCTTCATAAACCAACATGTCCATTCCAATCTGGTGAACCTTTGCTGAATTGAAACCAATGCATTTATAGTCTTCCTTGAATAAAGAGATCAATACTAAAGGTAGTATTCCTGTAACGCAATAGTTGCATTCTTGTATGACCTTGCGTGATAGAAAATTGCCATAGAAAATCGCGTTATAGGGAAATTGCTGTAGAAAATCGCTTTACCTGATTAGCAGAAAGTTTGCGTTATCCAAACTTCATCCAGTATTCATCAATCGCATTATAGCCAATTCTCATTAATGAAACATACATTATGGCAGAGCTACCTGTATACATAGTATTCCAGATGTGGTCTCAACAAAGTCTTCTATTGGAGCATAATCTCCCTACTTATCCATCCAAGTCCCCTCACAATAAACAATTACATTTTATTAGCTTTCTTAATCACTTTCTGTAATGCATACTTACCTTTTGCAATTCATACACTTGCGCACTAATGCAACTCTGCATCTTAGAGCTCTGCAATACCTCACTATTTAGATAATAGGCTTCTTTTATATTAGAAAGCCAATCTTCTAGCCACGCCAATACATTACCCACACACCATGGTATTTATTTCTGAAATAACCTTTGATGTGGCACATTCTCAAATGTCTTCTGGTAATTTAAGTACAGTGGATCCACTGGTTCCCCTTTATCCACACCATAGATTACTTCCTCAAAGAATTCCACCAAATTAATTAGACAGGATTTCTCTTGAACAAAACAATATTAATTCTTCCTGATTATCTTGATACCTTCTAAGTGCCCTGCTGTATTGTCTTTAATTTCTAACATGTTGTTTATGACAAATGTTAGCCAAACAGGCCTATAGTTTCCTGCTGCTACCTCCCGTCCTTTTCAAATAATGGAGTTACTTTTGCTATTTTACAATGTAATAGAACAATTTGAGGCATTTTGAGAATTAAAACTAATGCATCAATTATCTTGCCTCCTACCTCTTTTAATACCCAAGATCAAATCCTCAAAGCGCAGGGACTTTTTAGTCCACAGGTCAAACAATTTGTTCAGTGCCACTTCCTTGGTGATAGTTTTTTTTTTCACTTTTCCTCCTTCCCATTTCCTGATTTACAGCAAGTTCTGAGATGTCACTTATTTATTCTATAGTCTAAGACGTCAAGATGTCAAATACTTGTTCAATTCATTTTCTGTCTCCTTACATTTCCTTAATGGAAACCAATATCATCAAAGAGTGACAAATCCCCAGGACGTGATGGTTTCCATCTGAGGGTGTTAAAAGAGGTAGGAGAGCACATTGTAGATGCCCTAGCTATAAGCTTTCAGACTTCTGTAGATTCAGGAGTTATCCCTCTGGATTGGACATGCCACCCTGGTCATTACATGATTTTTCTTTAAATTTGGTACTATTGCTAATCTTTTTAATTAACTATGGATGATGTGTTCTCTCTTTGGGACTTTTCTTTCTCATTAGAGCATATCTATTCCCTATTATTCTAAAATATTGCATTAAATGTCTGTCACTGCATCTCTGTTTATTTATCTCTTAACATATTTTGCCTGTTCACTTTAGCTAGCTCTGCTATCATATGCTCATAATTGCCCTTACTTAAATTTAAATTATAATTACTGGTGAAGAAGGCATTTGGTATGTTTGCCTTTATTGGTCAGTGCATTGAGTATAGGAGTTGGAAGGTCATGTTGCTGCTGTACAGGACATTGGTTAGGCCACTATTGGAATACTGTGCACAATTCTGATCTCCCTGCTGTAGGAAGAATATTCTTCATTATAGATCATAAAATCTCTACAGTGTGGAAACAGGCTTTTCGACCCAACAAGTTCATACTGACCCTCAGAGCATCCCACCAAGACCCATTCCCCCTAAAACCACCTAATCTAGGGATCCCTGAACACTACAGGCAATTTAACATGGCCAATCCACCTAGCCTGCACATCTTTGGACTGTGGGAGGAAACCAGAGCACCCGGAAGAAATCCATGCAGACGGGGAGATTGTGCAAACTCCACACAGACAGTCACCTGAGGGTGGAATTGAATCCGGGTCCCTGGCACTGTGAGGCAACAGTGCTAACCACTGCGCCACCTTGCCACCCCATTGTGAAACTTGAAAGAATTCAGAAAAGATTTACAAGAATGTAACCGGGGTCGGAGGGTTGGAGCTATAGGGAGAGGCTGAATAGACTGTGGCTATTTTCCCTGGAGCATTGGAGACTGAGGGGTGACCTGAAAGATGTTTAGAAATTCATGAGGGGCCTGGATAGGGTAACTAGATAAGGTCTTTTTCTCGGGTTGGGGAAATGCAAATCTAGATGGCATATGTTTAAGGTTAGAGGAGAAACATTTAAAAGGGACCTAAGGGGCAACTTTTTCCCCCGCAGACAGTGGTGCGTGCATGGACAGAGCTGCCAGAGGAAGTGATGGAGGCTGGTATGATTGCAACATTTAAAAGGTATCCGGATGGGCATATGAATGGGAAGGGTTTAGAGGGATATGGGCCAAATACTGACAAATGAGACTGAATTTATTTAGGATATCTGGTTGGTATGGACGAATTGGAATGAAGATTCTGTCTCCATGCTATATGACTCTAAGACTCTACTTATTTTAATTTCATATACTAGTCTTGGACCCATTCTTCTCTCCCTCCAGTTGAATGTAAAAATTCAAATCATATTATGGTTGCTTCTACCTAGGAATACCTTCAGTAATTTGTCATAATTTAATTCTATGCTCATTGACCAGATAAATATTGTAATTTAGTTTAGGTATGTTGAATGAGCATGCAAACTAATTTTGAAGATCCAAATGAATTACACTTTCATCTTTGGGACTTGTTATATTCAAACCAAGTAAATTAAACTTCCCTTGTGTATCCTTCTGCACTCTCATACCAAAGCCATTGCATTTTTGGGTCTCTTTTACTTTCTTTCTTTTTTCTCTTTTTTTTTGCCTACTTTCCATCTCTCTCAATTTTTCCTCATTGTCTTTTTAAAAAAAAGCAAACTTTCTGAAAGTTAAACTGAAAGTGAATGGAAAGCAGAAATAACATGTCCTTCTGAGTTTAAGATAAACACAGAGTGTAGCTGTAAAATACAGGATCTGTACTATAGAACTAATTCTTAATGTGATACAAGAGGTGAAATAACTCCACATAGGCCAGTATACCATCACCAAGTCACCTTTTATTTACACATGGAGAGTACTATACACTGATCCAGCTTCCTCAGAGCCAGGTCTCTGAGTGAACAGAACCTCTGACATTACTGTTTGTATCTGTCAGCCAGGACTCCATGATTGGACCAGGATAACAGTCCCAACATGGGAACTCATATTCTGTGAGGTCACTCTGGCTGACCTTATTAAAATCAAGACGTATATGTGCATTTAAAAGTGTTATGCAAATGTAAATTCTGCTAGAGTGCTAGAAAGGCTGTTGCTGACACAGACTGATTGAACAATGCAGAAAGTTGACCATTGTACTGCACTGTCTTGAGTACCTTTTTAATCAAAAAAGTGGATAGTAGGATAGACACAGCAATGACAGATTAGCCAGGATAATCTCAGTGCCAGGACAATTATGAGAGATAATAACTTGGAAGAAAAGTTTCAGTAAATTGGGCAAACTTGCATTCATAATGTAAAATGGATTTGTTGAAGGTCAATAGTGCTCACATAACATGGTTGAGATTTTCTGCTAAAGTGTTCGAAGGTAATGAATGAAAGGGATGCATTTTATGTGGGGTACATGTACTTTCAAACACATTTAATAAATTGTCACATTAAAACGGCTTGTGAGCAAAACTAAAGCTCATGGAGTGAACGGGACTAAAGCACTTTAAAGCCAAAATTGACAGAGTAGCAGGAATCAGAACATAATGGTTAATGGATGCTTCTCAAACTGAAGGAAGGTTTATAATGCAGTTTCCCCAGAGATTGCTACTAGAATCGCAGATATTTTAATATATATTAATGACTTAGCCCTTAGTGCACAAAGCTCAATTTCAAAATTTAGAAATGACACAGAACTTAAAAGTATTATGAACTGAGGGGGATAATGTTAAATTTTTAAAAAAAGACAACATTGCAGAATTTGCAGCCAAGTGACAGATAATGTTTAATGCAGAGAAATGTGAAATGGTTTTGGTTGTAGGAAGAATAAAGGGATGTGATGTAAATTGAGGGTACACTTCTGAAAGGGGATAGAAGCAATGGCACATGAGGGCATATGTGCACAAGTCATTGAAAGTGGCAGGGCGGGTTGACAGAAGGAGAGAGAGGTGCTGCATTCTGGATGTTATCAATAGCAGTGTACACTGCAAAAACAAGAATGTTAGAATAAACTTGTCAAAAACACTGTTTGGACATCAACTGGAAAGAAACAAATGGCCTATTCTTGCTTTGATGCTTTCTGAACCTATGGGTACTGTGTCCTATTCTAGATGCCACACTTTAGGAGGATTGAAAGCATTACAGAGGATTTAGAAAAGATTCACAAAAATTATTCCTGGAATAAAAACCCCCTCATGGAGAATGTCACAGCCAGCAGGCCTGAAAGAAAAACTACTGTTGCTGGTAGAGAGCTGATGACATTCAACATCCAGATTATCACCTTCAGTGAAACTCTTCTGATGAAGACGGTCAACTCAAGAAAGTCAGTGGAGGTTATACCTTCCTTTGGAGTAGATGTGTAAAACAAGAAGTGTAAGAAGCTTACATAGACTTTGCTGTCAGAAAGTATTGTATCTGTAAGTTGGCCTAGCTAGTGTCAGGGTGTTGATATGCATCTGATGGTATTTAAACTCCATCTGCATGGCAACAGGAAAGCAATTCTCATCAACATATATGCCCATACCATGACTAACCTTGAAGAATTTGAGGATAAATTCTCAACTGATCTCCAGTCCTTGATTGCTATTCTCAAAATAAATGACTTCAATGCAAAAATTGGTGCAGATCGACGTGGGAATGAGCCATCAGTAAAATTAGGTTTGGCCATTGGAATAGAAAGGGCTTGTCTTGCTGAGATCTGTGCTCAGCATGATCTCTTAATAATTGTCTCCTTCATTACAATGAGTTTTGGAAATCCATATACACCACATCAACAGACTTCCCCTCAACAATCCTCACTGTTACTTCTTCAAAACTCTCCAGCAGATTAGTTAGACAATATTTTCCTTTAGCAAATTAATTCTGGCTCTTCCAAACTATTCCATATTTTCCCATGTGAGTATTAATTCAAATCTGAATAATTGCTTCCAGAGTTTACCCGACACCAAAGTTAAACTGACATGACTGGATTTGCTGGGTCGATCTTTACAACCATTTTAGAAAAGGAGATGATGTTTGTAATTTCCAATCCTCCACATGTACCCTGGAATCAGTTGAAGATGGAACAATAATCGTCAGAGTTTCTGCAATCAACACTTTCATTTCCTTCAATATGTTTGGATGTATCTCATCTTGTCCTGGTGTCTTGTCAACATTAAGCACCAACAGGTTCTTTTTTCTTTAGTCATTCGTGGGATGAAGGCATCGCTGGCTAGGCAGCATTTACTGTCCATCCCTAATTACCCAGAGGGCAGTTAAGAGTCAACCACATTGCTGTGGGTCTGGAGTCACATGTAGACAAGACCAGATAAGGATGGCAGTTTCCTTCCCTAAAGGACATTAGTGAACCAGATGGGTTTTCCCCGACAATCAACAATAGATTCATGGTCATCATTAGGTTCTTAATTCCAGATATTTATTGAATTTAAATTCCACCATCTGCCGTGGTGGGATTCGAACCCAGAGCATTATCTGGTTCTCTGGATTAACAGTCCAGTAATAATGCCACTTGGCCGTTGCCTCCCATCAGCCACTGCCTACTCCTTATCAATTTTAATTCCTTCTGTGGCTTGAATGTCCTATTCTGTCACCAGGGCCTGGGTAGTATCTGCCTTATAGGTAAAAACAGCTGGAAAATATACAATTAACAGCTCAGCCATGCCTCTTGTCTTTAGATAAATCCATTTTTTGGTCCCTAATCTGCCATACTCCTCCTTTTATTGTCCCTTTCCTATTAATGTGCCTGTAGAAAACTTTGGGATTCCCTTTGTGTTGGCTGCTAGTTGTCTTCATAAATCCTCTTCACTTCTTGTGTTTACTTTTTCACCTCCCTTCTGAACCTTCTCCAATGAATATTGTAATGGGCAGATGTAGCTATGGCAGGTCGATTGGTGAGGATAAAGTAGACTTTTCCAATGAATTGGTTCCCTCACCACATGATACACACCAATGCAGACAGTTCAGAGTAAAGTTTCCAAAAATCTTTCAACATTAAAAAAATGTTTAACTTCTGCCTGCTTTAAACCCAACAGCTGTGCGCTAAGGTCCACCAGATTGGTCTGCAATTTGCAAATTGGAAGTCACCTTTTCATCTTTCCTGGTTGGTAACCAGTTATTCAGGCACTGGTGAAGAGTGACTACCTAACTCTCCATATTCCCCGTCCTGTTGCATGCTTATTTTTCAAACTTTTAGCGCATCGCCAAGGCATTGAGGCATTGTCTCTGAGAGCACTGTTTCAAATTCCTGTGATTAAAATTTCTGTACTCAGGCAACAGCCTGCTTTTCAGATAATGACTATCAAGTTAACCTCTGAAACCATAAAATACAGTACCTAGACTGAAATTCTGGTTATACAAGTACTCTATATAATGAAGTTTAGCTGCAGTGTTCAGGAGAATACATTTTAAAACTCTGCCTCTTTATTTCTTAAGAAAAACTAAATGTATCTCTTTGGGCAAGGTCAGAAATCACATGGCACCAGGTTATCGTCCACCAGGTATATTTGAAAACACAAGCTTTCGGAACCTTACTCCTCCTTTCAGTGTTAGTGAGAGAGGTAGTATCAGACACAGAATTTATAAGTAAAAGATCAAAGTATCACACCACTGATGAGGATGTACTAAACAAACCTAAGATGTTGTTAAATCTTTAATCATTTAGAAGGTTTTAATAGATTAATATGTAATGCCTGATCTTTGGTCTTTTATTTATAAATTTTGCATCCATCTCTCTCGCTAACACCTGAAGAAGGAGTAAGGCTGCGAAAGCTTGTGATTTCATAACCTGTTGGACTATAACCTGGTGTTGTGTGATTTCTGACCTTGTCCATCCCAGTCCAACACAGGCACCTCCACCTCTTAGGGTAAGATTTGGAGCCACTCTGTCTTAAATATAATTAGATGAGAACTAATTTCGACATAAATCTTCAGCCAAATTAAGCTGTACTTGCTCCTAGTGCAGCATTAATAAAAATACTCACTTCAGATTAAGTGTTCAAGTGAAATATGTTAGCCTTGTCTTAGTAGAGCAACCTCTTGTGCAGGAGTAAACTATTACAATACAACTATTTGAGCTCTGATTGATGAAATGATTAATGTGGACAGATGTGTTTTCCTTCAAACATTTACACTTCTCTTGAAAAGGTCAAATTAATTTATGCAGAGTCGAGAGCTCCATTTGTCATTAGTGAATGTCACATTCATTATAAGTGCTTTATGCATTTACACTCCTTACAGTTAATCTTCTAACAGCACTGGTGCTGAATAAATTGCAATTCACATTGACTTCAACAGATAATGTCTGGTAAATTCTATTTCACTGTGCATGGACAAAATGTGCTCAGTGCATTTAATGTGTCATAACAAAAATGTTTACTGTCCCAAAAATATACATGAATAATTGCAAAGAAACTATTCTAGTGGAAACAAGATTGCTTCCAAGTCAGTGTCAATTTAAAATGCTTGGCAAAAGAGACAGAGCTGGTATGTGGAAACATCCTTTTATACTGGAAATTGCATTAATCTGAAATGCACTGCCTGAAAACGAAGTGGAAGCAGATTCAAACGTTCAAAGGAAAATTAGATAAATATGTGTGAAGGAACAGTATGGCTATGGGGTTAAGCACGAAAGTAGAATTAATTTGATAACTTTAATAAAAAGACAACACAGGCACAAAGGCGAAAGAGCCTATTTTTATGTCCCATCATTCTTCATTCTATAATTGTTGAAGACAACGAATATGTTGAAATTGAGAATTTGTATTCCTCTGCAACAGAGCAACACAAATATATATCCCATCACTTCTCAGCAAATGTTTTTGATCTACTTTTGATTTTAAAATATGTCATTTTAATGGGTCATAGTTGAAGATTGAGGTGTCTTAACAGAGGCTGATATGCCGAAGGAAGCCTGCTTTAGGGTTTTATCCAGCCTGACCCTGTGTTGATACTTTACGACGCGCAAAACAGCATCTAGTTTATGACCAGTAATGCCTGGATTACATTTCACCTGATTCCTTTCCCTGCAAATTCTGGCTTTCAGTTTTATTGCCTCTGACTTGCTGAAATGTTCCTTGTTTTCAGGATGGAAGAGAAAGAACAGTGTAATAGTAAATAACCAGGTCAACATTTTGAGAAATACAAGTACAAAAATTATTCCAACTGCAACTTTACTAGCTGTGCGTTTGGATAAAATAAATAGATTAAGTTTGTAGTTCTGATTTCCTCAAACCCTATGTTTTCATTGATTGTATCACTGTGTACATTTTAGCTACATTTGTTTTTAATCTGCTGATTTTCCTATTGCATCGGTATTGCAGTTGTTACTGGCAATCGTAATAACAGCCCTTGGGAAGTCATTAATGAAGTCTCTGAGCACTCACTCACATTGCAGTTACTTGGATACTCACAAAATCTCTGCCTGGCCTTTTTGTGTTTTGCTGCCTCAGTCAGAACTTAAAGTCTCACAGAGACGTAGCATCAGATGCAGAATTTATAAGTAAAAGACCAAAGTTATGTCTTGCCATACTGTTTAGTACAGTAAGTCAAGGGGATTGTCCAATCTCAGTCCAGGGGCTTGGATATGCCCTTGTCAGCCAGGAAGTTTTGACAAGGGGTCAGCTGCTTGGGGCATTCAGGGTTGGGGTGCTGCATCATTTTGAGGCACGGAATGGATCATGGGTCACTACTATATGTCCACTGAAACAAGTCCTGGGATTAGCAGTAGGTTATTCAGAGAAATGCCCAAAAATCAGTCAGGAATTTGGGCACACATCAGTGAGGACTGTCCTTTCAATACGGTCAGAGGCCTGGGCCATATTCAGTCCTTGCGATATGTCCACTAAAAGTGCTGTGATGGGCATGTTAGGAACTCAATTGTTTCATTTATTTTCATGGGGTGTGGCTGGGTTAGGATTTATTGCCCATCCCTAGTTGCCCTTGAGAAGGTGGTGGTGAACTGCTTGTATTGCTACAATCCATTTCATGTAGGTAGACCCATAATTCAGCATGGGAGGAGTTCCAGGATTTTGACCCCAACACACTGAAGGAATGATGATATATTTCAAGTCAGCAGTGCCTATAGTGGGTGGCTATCGGGGGTCTTTGTCTGCCACTTTTATGGTGTAAATGTTATTTGCCATTTATCAGCCCAAGCATGAATATTGTCTAGTCTGACAGCGTATGGACATGGTTACTTCAGAATCTGAGGAGTTGCACTCATACAAACATTCCCACTTCTGACCTTATGATGGAGAGAAGGACTGGAGGCAGCATGCTAGGATGTAGAAGGAACAATAATTGTGGAGGAGGGAACTTATTATAGTAGAGCTTTGGAGAGCATGTGTTACTGTGGTAAAGAAGGTCATTAATAGTCACTGCCACCCTGGCTTTCATAGGAGGATAGTGCATCATGATGACTGACAAAGCTAAAGCTGTAGACCTGGGATGGGGGCAGGTTTGGGGGGGGTGGTAGGGTGAGATAAAGATAAATAAAGATAGAAATAGACAAGAATTGGGAGGGAACATGTGGAAGTTTGAAATTATGGAGTCAATGATGAATGCAAGGAAGAATTTAGTTTAGGTTTTCGTTTGGGGGATTGCCAAGGTTGATAAACTCACTCTGAAAAGCACGATCTGTGTTGTCATTCATCCTCATCTGAATTGCTAATATGCAATGGAAGTGAAAAATAGCTGCCATCACCGAAGTATGTGTTTTTCTCTATCTGAGCATGAGGGGTCTGCTTGTGAATGATATAAGACTCTTCAAGGGTCAGTTATATTAGTGAGGCACTTGCTAACGACAGGTAAAAGCCATCTTTGATCACAGAAGTTTCAATGTGAATTTTATACAGTGACCAACTATGTCAAATACAAATCCTGGCCGTAAGCAATCTTGACCAGTGTTCCCTCTATTTTCTCACGTCAGTATGGAATTTGGAGTAATCTCAGCAGCATGTTGTATCCATTGAGGAAAAATCGTATGACTTTTGTTTTGCGGTTTGTTTATTAATTATTAAAATTGCACATTTATACTATTTTACAGCTGCAGGCATTCTACTTGTATACCGTTATCTATTCTCAGTGTTAACTATTGAAAGTGAACATTTATTTTATAGTTACAGATATTCTACCTGCTAAAATAAACAAAAATGTTTTCTGGGCTTTTCTTTTATTCATTCATGGGATGAGGATGTTGCTGGCTAGGCAGTATTTATTGCCCATCCCTAATTGCCCAGAAGGCACTTAAGAGTCAAGCACATTGCTGTGGGCCTGGAGTCACATGTAGGCCAGAGCAGGTAAGGATGGCAGTTCCCTTCCCTCAAGGACATTAGTGAACCAGATGGGTTTTTCCATCAATCGACAATGGATTCACTGTCATCGTTAGATTCTTAATTCTAGATTTTTATTGAATTCAAATTCCACCATCAGCCTTGGTGGGATTTGAATCCAGGTCCCCAGACCAATGTCTGAATCTCTGGATTAACAGTCCAGCGATAATACAACTGGGCCATTATCCCCCTCACCCGCATCAGAGGTCTGCATACAGTTTAGTGTGGTGCCACGTACACCACATGTACAACATAACGAAAAGAGGACCATAAGAATTTATTCACCTCATCTTTGGCAACTTTTTGTACCTATCTTTATTTGCTGCCCGATGGTTGCATACTGCATTCTGGTCGATATTTTGTCAAAATGAAATGTGTGACTTAATTCACATCAAGTTGTCCAAATGATCTATTGCTAAACCATTTCTGGATTTAAACTTAATCAAGTTCATGAGGCTAAATTCACATTTACAGTCATCACTTGTTGCCTGAAATGTTGCACAAGTGATCAGCGAAATAGACATTTCTTGAAACTGGTGGTCTTTTAGAACACGCAGTCCACCCAATCACTGAATGTCTGAATGGAACCCATCATTACTTTTTACACAACCATCAATTTGAAATTGGACTACTCCTCATAGATCTTTGTGGCCACACTTCCATCATAATTTGGTGTAAAAGTGGAATATTTCGATATCAGTGGCATAACACTGTTTTTACCAAATTTGTAAATGGTTGTCTTAACGATTACAGCTCGTTCAAATGTATGCCTTTTCAGTAATTCCTCTTCTGAAAATCCAGGCACTGAGAAACAGATGAATAAATCGAAGGTTATGACAGTGTCCGCATCACTGTCTGCAACAACCAGGACCTTCTTTCCTTCACCATTCCAATTAATAGATTCACCTGGATACCAAATCTTCAATTTATTGATCTTGGCTTTTGTAATTGTATCACGTTAATTGTTGTCAAACAATTTCTGCACAAGAATTTGTACAGTGATTCCAGTTCACTGAGAGCATTGTTCAGAGCTGTCAATGCAACCTGATATTGTTGCTTGTGAGCATTTTCAAGCAATATTTGGGTTTATTGGATCACTGCACTTATTCACCTACTTTGTGCAGTACTCATAAAGCCACTAGTTTCACATTAGTGCAGTCACTGCAAAATGTCTTGACAGTCATCTCACTTCATTGAAAGGCTGAAATGGCACTGCATCACAATCTGTGATTTGGGCAAATTCCTTAAATTGTCCTTTCTTCACAGTTGACTTGCTGAACATTGTATTCACTGTTCTTAGAAGCATTTCAATATTGTCCATAATTGACACCTGCATCCAAACATCAGCTAGTCTCTGAACTTCTCTGTAACACAAAGCTGTTCTGATAAATGTTTGGTTTTGCATCAGAAGACTCCAGCTAGTCTGTTTTCCTTTCCCAGCATAACAGATACTCCGCGAGGTGTAAAAATCATCGTCTTCTGTAATTCGAGCTCACTGCTTACATAAAATTGATTGATGTCACAATGGAGATACAATTACAATCCGTCAATTTCAAAATTTCTGCAAAGAGAATCTTGCAAGCAGGTTGAGATTCTTGTCAAACTTGATGTACAAATTCAACATTATTTTGTACAGCAATGTCTCTAAGCCTGTCCACTTTCAATATATGAAAGCACAATTTGTGCAATTCATCCAGGAACTGTCCCTGTGTGATAAAGCCAATGAACTTTACAAATTCAATTGTGTAATTCTAGATGCAGCAGCTCTCAGTGATTGCTGTATAAGTTGCCACATGGTCGTGAATTTCTTGCGTGGAAAGCATGTATACATTACTTTTACTGCAAGAATGACGTTATCAATGAGGAATTTCACTTGATTGGGACTGGTCTTTTTGCGTACTGTATGTTGCAACCTCAGCTCATGACCACTTTGTGTTATGGTAAGCATTTGTTAAATTCCATGTTCATTTTAGTTTTTGTAAATTAACAAGGTGCCCCTGTGTACCTTTTGGTTCGGATGTCACTAGACATATTTAAATGTTCAATCCTGTGACTTTTCCTCAGTACTGACCTTCTTAACTAACTCGCTCTGTACAAACAATGGCAGCTGCCTGTTTGCTACTACTCAACAGGACCCTTTGTGTACCACCTTAATCTTGTTACCTTGGACATAAACTCCCTAAAGAGGCCATTCAACCTGTTGAGCCTGGACTAACCCTCCGAAGAGCATCCCACCCAGACACAAAGCACCCACCTTATCCCCTGTAAATCTGCATTTCACATGGCTAATTCAACTAACTGCACATGCCTGGACACTACAGGGCAATTTAGCATAGTGAATCTACCTAACCTGCAGATCTTTGGACTGTGGGAGGAAACTGGATCACCTGGCAGAAACCCAAGTAGACACAGGGATGACGTGCAGACTCCACAGAGGCAAACACCCAAGGCTGGAATCGAAACTGCGCTCCTGGTGCTGTGAGGCAGCAGTGCTAGCCATTGTGCCACCCTTATTCCTTCTACAAAGCTATGAATGCCCTGTTTTGTAGCTCAACATTAGATACCAAACTACGCAAGTACTTCAGCTAAAAATCTTTCCACCTATTTTATATCATCTGAGAACCACCCTCGGCCATTTTATACTACTTTCAGTCATGGCAATCCCAACATGGATATTTTTTAAACTTATCCAGAAAACTAAGCTTTAAAATATGAAAAAGAAATGTAACTTTCTACTTGTATCACATGTCAGTTTCTTCTGGAATGGCTGTCTGCTTCCTAGACTTTGTACCTGATCATCCTAGTCAGTACTGTAAATTCCCTAGGACTCCCTGACCCTGTTCCTACAGCTTTTAGCTTGAGTCCCTCACTGGATGTGACCTAGATTCATCCCCTTCCTCAAACCTCCTGCCGCTTCGACAATCACAGTTTTTTGTGATTTGCCTGGAGCTGGAAGCAGTTACGTGGCTGAGGATTGAGTTCCAAAGGCTTGAGTTTTGGGGAACATGGAGGATCATGGGATTTATGGGGCATGCAGACATTGGGTACCTGCCATCTGCTGGATTCTTCATGGGCATGCATGGTGTGCCAGGTGCATGGGGTGTGTGTGTATTTTGTTTTTGTGCTGCATGACCACACATATGTGCTGCTTACTGGGCATGTATATCTCGACTACGTCATTGGTTATTACAGATTGAACAAATTTATCTCCATAAGGCAGAAGGAGTCACAGACAGCACAAAGTCTCCAAGGATGTGGAGCTGATTTCATCTAAAGTTGGACTGTAAAAACCTTTTAGCGTGCTGTTATATGTAATGATGCCTTACTTGGGAGAACGGGAGAATGAAGGTATCAGGAATGCTTTCCAGATTTCAATCTCTTACTTTTCTCATAATGGAAGTGTGCACACAGCTAGCAAGCTGCAGATCAATCGTGGTTACTGCAAATTTAGAAAATCAACAATCTGATACAGAATTTTTGCATAATTCTAACCTTAACCTTATTGCATTTTGTTCTATAATGCCAGTTATATAGGCCGTACATGTCAAAGGATGGATGATCAGATGACACAGCATATCCCTTCAGGTGGCTGCAACAAGCAAATTGTTGACAGTAACCAACCAGCCTATGCTTGGGAAATTCATAACCCATTTTCCAATATTAAGTGTGATTCCACGACTGGAAAGCATTTTACACTGATCAAGTTCTGTTAGGATCTTATATGTTTCAATTAAGTCATCTCTGACTCTTCTGAACTCCAGAGGATACAAGCCTAGCTATTCTAGCCTTTTCTTATCAGGAAATATGCCTATTTCAAGTATATGGAGTAAATCTTATCTGAACTGCTTTGAGCATATTAACATGAGCTTTAACATACACTTCAGGGAGGTGTAGATTAGGTGGGTTATAGGGGGATGGGTCTGGGTGAGATGCTCTGAGGTTCGGTGTGGACTTGTTGGGCCGAAGGGCCTGTTTCCACACTGTAGGGATTCTATGATTCTATGATGATCCTTCCATAAGTAAGGACTTGTACTGTACACAGTACTCCAAATGCGGTCTCTCCAATGTCCTGTATAACTGAAGCATAACCTCCCTATTCTTGCATTCCATTCCCCTCACAATAAAACTTAACATTCTATTAGATTTTCTGATCGCTTGCCCACCTGCATGCTAACCTTTTGCAATTTATGTATTAGGACAGTTGGCTCTACCTGATTACTTTGAACCTATCTAAGTGACCTGTTTTAAAGTCTGTAATAATGTCTTCTAACATTATTCATATGGCAGATGTTTAAAATTTAAAACGTTTAGAAAGGGTTTCAATCCATTTTGATTCATTCTTGTGAAAAACTTTGCTGAAGTAGAAAAACTCCCTAATGTGTATTGGCATTGTCAATTATTATTGCCAAATAACATTTGTGTTTTGTTATTTCCAGAAGATCAGTATGCATTAGAGGCAGCTTCGTATATGAATGTAAAATCAACATAATTCTCCTCTAATGCATTACCTCATGTGGTGACTTTACCAATTAAACCATGAGTTTCCCCATGATGATATCATTCTAAGTGCAGCATAATGTGAAAAACACAGTTTGTAATTTAATACCGTCCCCTGACACCTGATATAAAAGTGATAAATGCCTTCAAGAAGCAGAGGAGGAGATTGTGAGGATTTTCATTTGTTAAAATCTCTTTTGTTCCCTTAGCAAATAATTCATGCAAACTCCTGATATCTTCCAATTTATTGATGTTTTTGGTTTCCTATTCACTCCTTAGATTTAGGTTGTGCAGTTCCCCAGCTAACATTCCCCAAAAATGGAAAGTTACTCTACATTTTCAACAGATAAAAACTGTTTCTCTAGCATCCTTGGAACTTTTTTCCTCCTTCATACTTCGATGAGATGTGGGAGTCTCTATTTGCCCTTGATTTGGTTGAGTCACTCTGAAGGGCAGTTAAGAGTCAATCACATTGCTAATAGTATGAAGACACTTGGAGACAAGACCAAGTAAGGATGACAGATTTCCTCCCATAAAGGACATGAGTGAACCAGATGGAGTTTTACCATCATTACACCAGCATTTATTTCCTGACTTCTATTGAATTTAAGCATCACCATTCATCATGGTGGGAGTTAAACTCATGGTGCCAGTACATTAGCCTGGTGTTCTGGATTACTACTTCACTGACATCACCAGTACACCAACATCTCCGTCTTAAATATTGGTTTAGCCAGAAGAAATATAAAAGGATCTCCCACATAGTGGGCTGGACTTTATGTGTTCCCAATGGGCATGTTTTCAGCAGGGAACTTTCCACCCATCCCCAAGCTGATCCACGTAATACGGAGTGGAGGTCGGGGTAGGGGTTGAGTGTGTTGGAGTGGGAGGGTGAAAGATTTGTGTTGATGGTGAGTTGTGTTGGTGGTTGGATGCCAAGTCAACAGCCTGGCCAGCATATTTAAATAAATAACTAAGGATCAATTGAGCATGTCAATGGCTCAGTTCATCCAAATATGATCTTGCCCATGCTGTAATATAGTTGACGTGGGCAGGTGTGCAGGGGTAACCAGCCAATTTGTTCCAGCGCTGCACATATTTTCTTTTGACAGCCACATTTAACTCTCAATGATGAACTCTTCACAGTATTCATCAATTTGATCAGTAGTTTCACTGGTGACATGATCCCAGAAAATGACTTTGCTGAAGTGGAAAGTAGTTGGGAGAATCAGTAGTTCTGTCTTGCAGCATATCTCCCACTCTATCAACAGAACCTCCCATCTGTAATAGCACAGGAGTGGTAGATTTACCCTTTAATTTTCTTTTAAATTTATTCATTTCTATTGGTTTAAGAATTGTTATCCCATTAAATGAAAACATGTGATACCAGTGAATTTAGGGCAAAACAATGCTATTCTTCAAATTTTTTGAATGCACTTTGTGAAAAAAAATAGCCTCACTCATTGGAGAGTGAGACAGTGCTGTGACACTGCACTATGTAAGGTTCAGATGAAACTATAAATGTTGCATGTGAATTGTTTGATTGATTTAAATTATTGAATTTTTGCTGCATTGAGCACTGCTTTGTACGAGTTTGCAGCAGCCAATCCACACACTGGGGATTTGACTGTTCTCATTGATTGCCATGGTTATCTGGGCTCAGTGCCTTCTGAGAGTTTATTTGAACTTGGTGGACTTGGGGGAGAACTGATGGTCCCTTGTGGGAGAGCACATTTCTCATCCTCCAAGGCCTTTTAACCAAGGACTTCGTGCTACAACAGAGAATCTTGCGTCTTGGTTCCCCCATGTTACATTAAACTGAGTGTTTTATAGGCAAGAATTGGTTGCAAATGTTACTCAGCAACTGATCTAGTCAGAATATGCCTTTCCATTAGAATAAAGAGCAAAGAACAATACAACACAAGAACAGGCCCTTCGCCCCCTAAGAGAACGCTCTTTAATTACAGGATCCGTATCCCTCCATTCCCTTCCTATCCATGCATTCGTCCAGGTGTTTCTTAAATGCTGTTAATATATCTGCTTCCACCATCTCCTCTGGCAGCATGTTCCAGGCACTCACCACGCTTTGTGTGGAAAACTTACCTTGCATATCTCTTTTAGACTTCCCCCACTCCCAGTCGCACTTTGAACCTGTGTCCCCTAGTAACTGAACCATGCACCCTGGGGAAAAGCCTCATATTTTCCACTCTATCCATGCCATTCATAATCTTATAAACTTCTATCAGGTTGCCCCTCAACTTCCTGCACTCCAGTGAAAACAAGCCTAGTCTATCCAATCTTTATTCATAGCTAACATACCCCATATCAGGCAAAATCCTGGTAAACCTTTTCTGTGGTTTTAAGTGGTCGTGCTTTAACAGGTGTTAGCTACTCATGATCTTAGGCCTCCTCTGAGGTGGCAAATGGCCCACAGTGAAGTCTCAATTGACTCTACAGTACAATCATGTTCACAGGCAACTGAAATTTGACATCATGAGGGTCTTGTGATGCAATGGTTAACTATATGTAGTTGTCCTACAGTTGACGCTGATGTTGCAAAATGTTGAAACTGACCTTGCCTAGATAGTCAAAAAGAATCAATTCCCATGTGGATTCTTTGTGCAAGATCTAAAAAGGTCATTTATACTCTGTGATCCACATACGACTATCTATCGCTCTCTGCAATATAACTGAGTCCAAGACATGTTGAATTGTTTGCTGATAATGAATTTTTCAGACTGTTACAATTCTATAATTTCTAATGTTGTGATTTGCAGACTCCTGGATTATCTGAAGAGTCAATCTTATTGAAAAAAGCTTCAAGTTATTCGTGCTTATAAAAGAGAATTAGCTTCACATAATTAGTCAGAAAATAGTACTCAACAGTTACTAGATTCTGTGAATTCAATTCAAGCTTGAAAATTGAATTTACTTCATTTTAATATAAGCCGGTCTTGGTTCCACTCCACAGACATTCATTTAATATACTTACATAAATTGAAACCTTTCACAGTGTTCTACAATTACCTTTTAAGTCAATTTTATTTCAGGGAGAACAGCAGACAAGTTAACATTTTGCGATATTTTGCCTTGTTTTCAAACAGGAAACCATCAAAGTTAAAACATGTCCAACATCCCACCATATATGATGGGGATAATCTATCTATAGAAATATTGTGTGATAGTAATAGGGTCAGGACATAATAAATACCAATGATTAATAAAGAAGAATGGGGTGTGCGAATGGACTATTTGTATCCTGGCCTATGCTGAGATAACTGGCTGTAACAGTATGCTTCCTAAATATGGCCTTACCATCCCTGAATCTGAGGAAAGAAAATCATCAGACTTTTGGTTCCTGTTCCAGTTACCATTCAGAAATCTCTTTGGCAGAAAATCTCAATTGAACCCCATTCCTCCATTAGCTTTTTATTACTCCAAAGTGAATGGTTAGTCTGGTAAGGTAATGCAAGGAACCTAATAAGAACCGAAAGAACTGCGGATGCTGTAAATCAGGAGCAAAAACAAAGTTGCTAGAAAAGATCAGCAGGTCTGGCAGCATGTGTGAAGGAGAAAACAGAGTTAACATTTCAGGTCTGGTCAGTTCTGAGGAAGGATCACTGGACCTGAAATGTTAACTCTGTTTTTTCCTTCACACATGCTGTCAGAGCTGCTGAGCTTTTCCAGCAACTTTGTTTTTGTTGCAAGGAACCTAATGATGTTGGCAGGATGATTAAAGTAAAAATTTACCGGAACACGGTCCTGGGAAAAGTAAACTGAGGACTATAAAGATGCAATTCTGCAGTGATAAACTATGCTTTTCATATCAATCATCATTTTCAATTTCAGTCCAGGAAACTACAAAAGATATGAAATGTCCTGAAGATTGAAAAATGCAGTATTGTTTTGAAATTGATTTATGAGACAGGAGATTTGATTCCTCACCAATCCCTGACCTTAAAATGTTAAATATTAAATACTAAATCAGAAGAGCAAGAAGCAACATTAAATTCTTGATAATGCCATCTTCCATCTTGATTAAGGGGCTTCACAAATACACTTTAAAAATAACAACAAGATTTTCTTGCATACAATTTGAAGTAACGCTGGCACAATGGCTCACTGGTTGGCACTGCTACCTCAGAGCACCAGGGACCCGGGTTTGATTCCACCTTCGGGCGACTGTCCGAATGGAGTTTGCACATTCTACCTGTGTCTGCATGGGTTTCCTCTGGGTGCTCCAGTTTCCTCCCATAGGCCAAAGATGTGCTGGTTAGGTGATTTGGCCATGCTAAATTGCCCACCATGTCCAGGGATGCCAAGGTTATGTGGATTAGTCATGGGAAATGCAGGATTACAGGAATAGGGTAGGGGGTTGGGTTTGGTTGGAATACTCTTTGGAGAGTTAGTGTGGACTCAATGGGATAAATGGTCTATTTCCACACCGTAGGGAGTCTATGATTTTATGATATTGAAATGTTAGGTTAGTTGGGCCACCCTTCAATACTGCAAAACTCCAGAGAAATTTTTGAATTTACTGAAACATTTTTGCAATTATGATCAGTTTAATAATCTGACCCTTTTACTGTTCTCAGTTGCATCTAAAGTGCTCACATGTCAGTTATTTCTTATCTCATATTATTTACCTAATATAGTTTCTGTCTCAACAAAAGGTGACTGTTGTTCATATTCCAATATCAGATCATACAACTGAAGATGGAAAGGTGATCCAGGAACAATGGCACACTCTGTAGAATGGATCCGATTCCGCTTCCAGCAGCAACAAACCTACAGTGTCTCTGAAACAACACCATTGTTATCATCTCCAGCACTGAATTCTCCAACCAGGACACAAAAGTCAGCTGGTTTAAGCAACCAAAGAATTATCATTCCAAATAATGGAAAGTTTCCCAAAAACTCAGAAAAGCTAATGAAAAGCTACTTGAGCAACAAAATAAGAACCACAAAGTATACCTTCATCAATTTTCTTCCAAAGAACATTTTTGAACAGTTTTACAGGTAAACATCTCAGCTTAGCTGGCTCAGCATTCTTAGTGACAACACAGGTATCTGCCAGGAGTGTTGAATATAAACCTTGATTACAATCACATAGCTAAGCTTTTTTAAGTATTTAAATGTGTTTGGACAGTGGAGCAGAAAGTGTCTCCCCCATGTGGAAAACCCAATGGCTAATTTTGCTGCATTGGCCAGCTTGGTATTCCTCTGTCCTGTGTGGGCCAGCTTGGCATCTGCTTTCCTTGGTTCTCTCTCTCTATCCACTTTTGGACAATTCTTGATTTTGATACTCAGTATAAAGAGTTTAGTTTTCAGTACTCGATGTAACTGGAGAAGTATTTCAACTGAGTTGGTATATTTGTCACCAATTAGTTAAATTGAAAAAGGCTGAATGATTAAATGAATTTTAAATGTAATTGACTCCAGGACATATACCTCAATCATCACATTGAACTTTATTGGTACAAATAACTTTGCATTGGTTTCCAATGTTCAAAATATCAGCAAATCCAATTCTTTCATCAGAATACTATCTTGTACTGAATTCTGATTAAAGATTATTGACTGCAAATTTTAATTCTGTTTCAGTCCTCAAGAAGCTGCCTGATCTCCTCAGCATGTCCAATACTTTCAATTTATCTTTCAGGTTTTTAGTTTCCAAATGTAGTGATTGTAATGAGGTCAGCCAGGTGGACCGCATAGAATATGAATTCCCTGATTGGCTGTTAACCTGGTCCAATCTGAGTACTGGCTCTGAGGAAACAGGGCCAGTATCGTTAACTATGCACATGTAAATAAAGGGTAACTTGGTGATGGGATACCAGCTTCTGTGGAGTTACTTCACCACGGTCCTTTTCTCTAGTTTTAGATCAAATTCTTTGCCATCTTCTTACATTTTGGAGATGGGTTTTTTGATATCTGAACATATACATTGAAATTATGCTGACATGCAAATTTTAAATCATGGAAATTGTACAGCAAACTCTTGTTTCTTTCAATAGTTTTCATCCTATCCATTAATTATTTATCCAGAAAGGACACCTTTAACAAATAATCAAATGCTGTTGAATATATTACTCCTCGTGCAGATTAGTCATTGAATAGTTTTTAAAAAGGGGATATCACTGGTTATCCAATTTCTCAGACATGTCATGACAAAGATTCCATTAAGGAAGAAATATAAAGATTTTGTTTTTCCGTGGCCTTTCACATCCTAGGTTTGCCAATATTTACTTCCTGTTCCTGGCTCTTCTGAACTGGGTCCCATCTATTGGAGTTTTCCAGAAAGAGATAACCATGTTGCCCTTGATCATTGTGATGTCCATTACTGCTATTAAAGATGGAGTTGAAGACTACAAGAGATACAGATTTGATAAAAAGATAAATCAAGCCAGGACACAGGTATTTGATTGGTACGTAATTTGTGATTCAATGCAAGGTAAATCTCAGGTTTAGTGGAAGATTTTTACAATACACAATTTATTGGTACGTTGTGCTAGTTGTTGAGAGAGGTAAAATGTGATTTAATGGATGGCTGTTATATGATGGAATAATGAAGAATAGAGCACCAAAGCTTATTATTGCCAATGTAAGGGAAGAGAATCTAAGATAGAGGCCTGGATTTTCCTGGAATCACATAACAACGATGTCATATCCAAATAGGCTGATAGACCTTGGATCTGGAATTCACATGCATATATCTGGCAGAATCATTTTGGACAGTGGAGCAGAAGGTGTCTCCCCCATGTGGAAAAGCCAAATGTGGCAAAGGCATTTAAACTCCGTGACACTGAGTGTCTGAGACTGGAAAAAACTTTCCTAGCAGATTGAATAGATCTTTATTGTCATTAACCAGCATTATTAATGCACAGGTGTTTTCTACAAATTATTATGACAGGGAGAGTTGGAGTTGAGCTTCTCACCATCATAAGGTCAGAAACGGAAATGTTCACCGATGATTGCACAATGATCAGTACCAATTATAACTCCTCAAATACTGAAGCAGTCCATGTACAAAAGCAGGAAAACATGGATATTATCCAGTTTGGGCAGACAAATGGCAAAAAAAAATTGCACTACACAATGTACCAGACAATGACTTCTCCAACAAGGGCAAATCTAACCATCCCTCCTTGACATTCAATGGCACAGCCATCACTGAATCCACAACTATCAACAATCTTGGGATCACAGAGTTTAGGAATCCTGCAGTAAGTTACTCACCTCCTGATTCCCAAAAGCCTATACACAAGGTATGATGCAATACTCATCTGGATTAGTGGAGCTCCAGCAACACTCAAGGAACTTAACAACATCCGTGACAAAGCAGCCTGCTTAACTTGCACCATATCCATGAACATTCAATTCCTGTACCACTGACACTCTGTAGCAATAGTGGGTACCATCTGCAAGATGTAGTCCAGAAATTCACCAAGGCTCTTTTCACAGCAACTTCCAAAAACAACAATCAGTCCATCTACAAGTGCAAAAGCAGCAGATACATGGAACACCAATACTTGCAATCTCCCCAAAGCCGCTCACCATCCTGACTTGGAAATATATCATCATTCCTTTAGTACTGCCAGGTCAAAATTCTAGAACTCCCTCCCTATTGACATTTTGGATCTATCTACACCAAATAGACTGCAATAGTTCAACAAGGTAGCTCACCACAACTTTCTCAGAGCAGCTGGTGATATGTAAAAATGCTGGCCCAATGATGTCTACAGACCAAAGATCATTTTTTAAAGTTTGATTGGCATCTTCAAGAAGTTTTGGAAGGATTAGTTGTTTTTGATGCAGTGTTATGAATACAAATGTTTGTTTTAGAAAAGATTAAGAACTTGAAGGGAATTAAATGTGTTGAATGTTCTTTCAGGCAAGGGAGCTTTTTTATATAGGTAGGAATGTCTGGAATGAATATTTTGTCCTTTATTATATTTCATCGGAGCATAAGTCCTGAGTCCATAAGGTGACAGAATAGGCATATATTGCCTCTAAGTTGGCATAGGGGCTAAATTGTCCATGGGTGTTGGTCAGGGCATGAGGGACTAGCGAGAGAAGTCATGCACTCTGGTGCTTTGCCTATTCCTGGCTCCATATTCTACTTACACACCATTTTAATCCTCCCCATCAAATCTGTCAGATTCTATGTATGCAAACTGTTCTGGGATAGTCAGAATGAGTTGAATAATATTCAAGGATCTGGGAAGATTTAATGTGCTGGGACAAGGAGAAGTGAGCTTTTGGGAAGCTGAGAGTAATTTAGGACTTAATTTTGAGTGCTACATATCTATTAAGTTAAAAAGTGTAAGCATATTCCATATAGTACAAAGTAAAAATACTTCAGAGCATATTTCAGTTGCGTTAGTTAATGCAAAGGTAACTTTTCTTGAGCTTGGGATATTAGTTGAATGTTAAATAATGTTTAGTTAAATTGATTTAAATTTTGCTGCCCAAAGATTATAAAGCTTGAAACCCTGTCCTGGAATTCTTTCCATTGGTTATTGCAAAATTCATATCTTAAAAAATGTTACTGATACTTAGAGAAATCTTAACTATTATATCCAACTGGAGACTATGTGGGGATGCGTGCGCAAGAGAGGGTATGGAGGGTGATTGTAGGGATGCACAAGGTAGGCTAGAAGGAAGGAAGGAAATAAGACAGGTTTCTGCTCCTTATTGCTGTTTTCCAATTCTTGTTGGAGAAAACTTGCATCTTTTGCCTAGTGCTAATAAGGACTGGTTCAGCTGTAGCAAGCATGGGGCTGGATGAACACAGCAAGTATCTCAGGTTCAGCTGTAACATTCTTTATGAAACAGAAACTGCTGCCATTCATTGCATAGGCTGACACAGGGGGAGTGACCATTCTAAATTAAGTGCATAAGGTTACATTTACTGGTTGAACTCCATGCAAATGTGAGAAAAATTACAAATTGTCTGAAGAAAAGTTTCTTGTACTTGAAAAATTGATAGAGTACTCCAGAAGAACAGGTAATGATTGCTTATTTTATATGTTGGTATGGGGAGTTCACTCTGCTGGAGTTATAAAACATCTTCAAGTTTTGTACAGATTACAGGATGCACATTACAATTCCCATACTACAATAACCATGTGTCCCATTTTATCTACACTTCCCACAGTCTTTGTAGGTGTTGTCCATTCCTCATCCAAGGCCCTTAACTGCATGGTTTCTAGGTATGAACTTTGACAGTCTGGATGCCTGGTTTGTTAGCTCTCAAATGCTTCTCATTATTGGCTATATAGCAAATGTTTTAACCCATAACTGACTTTTGACCCTGTCAATGATTGCTTATTCAACATCCAGATTTATTTTGCTGAAAAAGAGTAACAGATTCAGCCTGATTAGAAGATAGTTATATTTAGATTATTAATTTACTTTTGGCTTGCAAATCAAAATTTTTGTATTCGAACACCTAGAAACTAGAAAAGGAATTGCACATTTTAAAGGTTTTTTTTGCTTTGTCATTCATTTGTGTTTGAATGAATATAAAAAATTTGAATGGTGTTTTAGTGTAACGTTATTTGAATTGTTAAATTAAAATATTCTTCAGAAAAATAATTGTTCAATTGAAGCTATAATTTAAAAGGGTTTTTTTAACCCTGCCAAAGATTGACATGATATTGCATTATGATAAACATGGGGCATACACTGTGCCCTTCACCAAAAGCTGTTAATCCCTATTTCCTGTACAAAGTGAACATAGAATAAAATATAGTACAATCAATACAGTGATTACACCATATCACATGGGCATAGAAAGTTGAGTTCCTCATTTATTTCATTTCATCACTGTTTAGTTCAACCAACCTGTCTTCCACATTACATGAAGTGTCAGGGCAAAATGGTTGAAAGAGTGACATTAGTCATGCAAGGAACAATATTTGTCATTTCCTTGTGGATTTGCCTAGACAAGTGTCAGAAATGGATATGCTGATTTCATCATAATGCACTTCATTTATTTTTAGCATATTTTGCATAAATAATGAGCCAGTATATCTACCCTTCTTTCAAAACAAATTAAACAAAAGGCAGTTTTGTTTGTAACTTGGAGTTGAGATCATATCTCATTCACCAATGTTATAATACTTTAGGAAAGCTCAGAAGCACATTCAGACATTTTTATGACATTTAAGTCCCTATATAAATGCGCATTTTTGATGCTTTGTGATGAGTACGATATGTGATTTTTTAAAAAAAAAGTTGCAAATCAATTTTTTGAAAAATATCGAAGCAAGTTGTTTCACCCGATCTTGCGGCTTAACTAGGAATAAAACTCCAACCTCAGCTGGCATACTTCTTTTCACAATACTTAACAATTAAATCAAGTAAACTGACAAAAGCATGTGATCAACTCATTAGAAGGATAATATATCTCGTTGTGTTTTAATCCTGTCTTTATTAAACATGATAGTCTCCAAATTACCATCAATATCATAATTGGGAATCCACCCCGGGAATTCACAACAGTCAGTTACAAGGTCAAATTAACCTATGACAGCGAAACAAGGTGTAGCAAATCCATAGCCTATTACAACTGAGCCAGCTTTCATTTTTTGCTGATTTGGAAAATATTGTCACGTATTTAATTTTAAACCAAGTGAGGATAGCAGTGGGTCTAAGGAATAAGTCTCTGAAAAGAAACAAGGTGCATGCACACACCTCAAAAATATATATGAAAGAGAGAAGTTATTTGTTTTGGTAATATAAATGGGTTTCCTGCAAAATTAAACTAGAAAAGCAGGTTAAGCTCACATGAGATTCCTTATCCAGGTTTGTGTCCACTGGCAAGAGCCTAGGAAGAAGCTGTCAATCTGCAGAATCTTACTTGGGCAATTAGGTTGAAATCTTTTAGACCTCTGACCAACGTGGGCAATGGTGAGATGTCTGACAGAATCACAAGACAAGTGTAGAGAAGTCGATCCTGATGTCGAGATTAGTTTGCTCCATCTTTCGCATTTTTCACAAGTAGTGTGGAGAGATTCTCATCAGGCAGTGGTGAGAGGCCAATTAACACTCATTTTTGATTGTTAAACTATTTTTTTAACATCACAACCCCTCACTTTAATATTTGGATTTCCAATTCACCAAACTTCCCAAGCCAGCTAGTCATTAGGAAAACTCAACAAGGAAACCAGAGCAGATATCTGACAAATTCAGCTCACAACTTGTTCCAAACCACCTCCATGTTGAATGCAGGGAAACAACACCTCAGAGATTGGTAATATAGAAACATGAGTATTAATGAAGTGAGATGACCTTGCAACAAGGTTTAACAATAATCCCTGTTAATCAGAATCCTGTCTCTACCCGCTGAGAAAATTTTCACGTTGCATGTGAAAAGCATAAAAAATGACGCAAAATGTTCCCAGTGCCAACATGGCCCTTGCCAGACTGCTCACATGATTCAGACACAAGTCTTGCCAGAACTAGCATTGCTTAGACCCCAGTAAGACTCCGTTCCATGTTTCCTTTGACATGAACTAGAACATTTTCTGCTGTCCTTCACAGTAATCCCTCAGCATATGACAGTTTGATCACCTTTCAAGTAACTGTGGTAACTAAACACATTCCTAAAATTGTTTAGTTTGCTTAAACCTAACATAAATAGCAAAGTAAGAGAAAAGCAAGGCAACATGAAGATGAGTCACAATACATGAAACTCAAAATATTCAGTGCTGTTCTGAAAGACATGTTGGAATGCTACTAAGATGACAAGAAGAAGGATGCGATTGGATTTGTTGTAAAGAGGCCACGGGTTGAGTCTTACATTCTTTTTTGTCAAAGTCACACTACATTTTTGGAGGAATACACATTTTCAAACCTAATGAGTTTTCTCATTTTATCTTACCAAACTTTACTCATTAATTTCCACCCTGATAGCACCTCTCATGTCCAATTTCTACACCATCTTATCATGCAGTCTTCTCAGAAAAACACACCAGCCAGAAATTTCCACCCAACCTGTACCATTTTTGAAAAGCCGCTCTACACCTGGATAAGTATTGATAAACAAACATCACCCCTCAGTGGCAATGTTATGGTACAGCAGCTAGAAAGCTCTGCTCCCCATGGCAATGGTTGACATCTCCTTGCACATTAAATCCTATTCTCTCACCCTGGTCACTGGTTACTTTTCAGACCATGTAGTTTATCGATTTGCTACACCATTTCTTCTAGAAACCCTCTCTAAATCCGAGCTATAATGTCCCCAGTGTCCACTGGAGACCTGTATCTTGTCATTTTCCAGTGGGGGAATATCACACATGCAAGCAATTGGGCATGTATGAACATGAGCTTTTATTTATAGCTTCCAAAGGGAACACAAACAAAACTAATAGAGTCTGAAGTTAGACCAAAAGTGCAAAACAGAGTTTAGCCAACACGTATTGTACACTCCTCGATTGGCTGCTGCAACCAGTGTCATTTGTTATTATGATATTCTTGAAGTTTTGTCTGGTTGTAGCACCTGACACAGCTGAGCTCTGTCATGGACAATGGGAGCTACCACCTCTCTAGGTTCCTCATACAAAATTGCCCCATTCTTCCAGTTCCTCAGCAACCAGAATATTGCCTCACTGACAGCTCCAATTGTGCAGAGCACAGCGAGCCAGGATGTTGAGGCATAGTCTGTCTGGACTGTATTAGAAAGCCCTTTCATCAGAAAGTTCCAGTCAGTGGAAGTACCTCTTCAAGAGCCCTATGGCCTGCTCCACCATGGCCCTTGCCCAAGTATTAAACCTGTGCTCCACATCCATCAGGGAATTACACAATGCTGTTGCAGACCATGGTTACAGTGCGTAGCCATTGTCACCCAGTAACCAGCTTTATAAGACAGCCAGATCCTTATATGAACCAGGCATGCAAGATTAAGGACCTCTGTGCTTTGCATCCTCTTTGCCAGCGTAGAACTGCTTCTGAGCTGACTTGTCCTGCTCCTCCTGTCTCTGCCTTTACGTTCTTAGGTAGGCAGCTGCATAGACCAACATGCCACCAGCAGAGGGGCTATCACTCTCAGTGGAAAGGACCTACATTGAGGACATGAGGAGCAAAGGGGTTCTAAGATCTTAGAATAGGCCATGGTGGCATAGTCTGCAGATGCAGGCTGAGCACATTTCACTACACATTAGGACATGCTGGGCATGGATAACAGGGGATATTTCCCCTTCATTCACCTGCTTTCAGCATCAGAAGATGTAGCAACTTGGTGAAGGAGCCTTGCTGGCTGATACCACTCAATGCCACGGAGAAGGGAATGTTTGCAGCACTCCATCACCCTTCGTATCCCAAACCCACATCAACCATTCAACTTCTCACTGTGTTAAGTACAGGTCATTATAAGACTTACATGACCAATGTCGCCCCCACCCCCTCCAAGGTCTTCATGTCCACTTTAACCTCACCCTATCTTGCCAACCAATTTCCATCCATCCCTCCAAGGTGGAGACCCATTGCATTGAGTATCCCATCTGGACATGTTCCCAACTGCTTACAACTTGACAATATCCACCCTGCTCCTCTGAGCCGTCCTTTTGGAGGTCATTGTGATGGTCACAGTCAATATTTTCCCCACCCTGTACCTCTCATGACCTCCAATGTTCCTATACTTGCATTCACCTTGAGCTTTCCCTGTCCCCATCCCTATCCCGACCTCAAAAACTGTCTCGACTTTACCATCCCAGCTTGGACTCACCTATTCCTACTGGCAGGGAATGCCCTGCTATCCCTACTGACGCTGTTTTCACCACGATTGAAGGATCAACACTCAGGATTGCGAACATTCCTGACCTCCAATTGACTTTGATGAGTAGCCCCTAGACATGACTGACCATTAACCACTATCTTTGTAGCTCCCTAAATTATGGCAGGTGATTCCCCTGAAGGCTCTATAAAACTGACTGTTGCCCACTCATCAGATTGTAGTTGGACAGATGTCCTGACTGTGACTGTTCCAAGAGGAAGACTGACCGCGGCCAAGCCCCTGCGCTTTCTGTGGACTATGTCCCTGGACTTTATGTGAACTTGGACCCCTGACCAACAACAACTCATCCTTGACTGAAATGAGGACCAGTGCCCAGCAATTTCCAACATGGCCATTTGGTTGAGTGAACGTGCTGTCCGTTAGCTGCACAGACAGCTGGCACGAGCTGTAGTTGTTAGATTGACATCTCAGTGTATCGCTTATCAAGAAAACTCCAACCCCAACCCACTGGACAATTTTCTACTGACAAGCAGCCTGTCTGTACAAAACAATACCTCACAATGGCAGCATGAGAGCCTTTAGGTCTGGCTGAAGTGCCTATGCACAAATAAACATGGCATGGCATTGCAAGGCATGGATGATGCAAGCATGCAGGTAGGCACTACGTGAGCAAGTGCTTAAAGACCAAACAAGCAGCCCTAAGGCACTGTTAGCCTGAACCATGAGTTTGTTGCCTGTCTGTATGAACAAAATGTTCCTACTGTAGCCTTCCAGTGCTAGTTGCCAGTGCACCCTGCAGTGAAAGAGTGGTCTTCATGGGTGGCCTGCCAGTACTGGAGAGGTGCAAAGAAAGTGATGAGAGTTTGCAGGATGTCATATGTCAGTGTCCTTGGAGGGAAGGTTAATGTGGCTTGGACTGATGGAATGTACCATCGGCTATAGTTTGTTCATTGCTAATGTGGAAGTACTTGGAGCAAGCGACTTTGCCTTCCAAGTTACCATTCCCAACGTTGAACTTGTGTGGTGAGTTTGGTAAGATAGAAAGGATTTTAGTAAGGTGAGTTAGTCTGATAATGAGGTGCTTTAAAGGTGTTGTTCCCTGTCAATTGGCAAATTATCATTGTAGGTGATCAGCCTAGGTATATCACATATCTAAAAATGATTACAGAATGACTTGATGAGTATCATGTAGATCATTTCACTGAGAGAGGCAATCGGACAAAGAAAGCACATGAGAAACCCCTGATAGTACAATTTCCTACCACGGAGCAGTGGAAAAGTCAGAAAATTAGTGAAATTTGAAGTAAATGTAAAGTTTGCCAATATCATGGAATCCACTGAGGCAACAAAATGAGTCAAGGTGTTCGATTAAAACAAATCAATCAAAGTCACAGCTCCAACCATTAAATAGAATTGGTCATCAAAATCAAAGGTCATGTTTGACATGGTCAGAGATGTCAAGAGAGCAAAGTCATGCTAAAGGAAGGAGATACTAAGACAGAAAACAAATTAGACCAGACAGGTTATTTGAATGTATTTAGGAAAGAAGGAATAAGTTGTTCTCTTCATTATTTATTTTCAAATGCTGTTTTTGTTGAACATTTATTGGTGTTAAGGAAATGCTTTTGTTTTAATGTAAATTATTCTGGCAGCATCCATTGTACATTCTTTGTTTATGATTGCTGTAAAAATAAGTACGTGACTCAGGGAGTGGTTATGTTACTTTGTGGTGTATTTTTTGATCAGGTATAATTTTACCTTTTAATGTTGAATTTTTTTTAAGCATTACAGAGAAAAGAGACATTTTTTGAGGCATTTTATCAGTAAGCATGTTGCAAATCCTACAGTTCTATATTCTGTAAGTTTGACCTTATCAGTAACCTCATAAATAAGGAGCAGCCATTTGTTCACCCTACAAATGTGATGCTGAAATGGGTGTTTCAAGGTCATCTGCAGGATAATGGCTACCCAGATGAGACTATTTCTCACCGTCTACTGTGTATGAAAGGCCCTTAGGTAACCTCCCTTTGTCCTGAAATGTGCCTTGTCTGTCTCAGATTGCCCGGATAGTAGGATATCCCAAAGGTTAAGCAACAGGTGAACTAACTGTGTCATATTGCTATTCTGCACGAGCAACTCAAGTTGTGTTCACCACTAATAGGATGCCGCTGTCAAGCCAAAAAGGAATTCCAAAAAAGTATTACACAGATTAATAATGCAGTGTATGAATTTAAGTGCTAATGTGATGCCAAGTGTGCAGGTCTAAAGACTGGGCAAATCATATTCGACAGCATATTGCTTCAGCCGCTCACAACAAGTAAAGCAGTGACAGTACCCATTCAGGCTGCACTGCTTGAACAACATTTGTTGGATAATCCTGAGCATGTGGAGAGTTACACAGTCAACCAATTTAGGATTTTCAATCGAGCTCATAGTATGGTATACTTCTGTGTACCAGAAACTACATAAATAATGCACAGCACTCTGTCCTTTGCACGCCAAAAGAAAATGTGCATACATTGTGCCTGCTTCAACTCAACAAAATAGGTAACACCATTCACTGATATAAAAGGTACTGCAGATGCTGGAGAATCCGAGATAACAAGCATGGGGCTGGATGAGCACAGCAGGTCAAGCAGCATCATAGGAGCAGGAAAACTTGACGTTTCGGGCCTAAACCCTTCATCAGAAATGGGAGAGAGGAAGAGGGTTCTGAAATAAATAGGGAGAGAGGGGGAGGCGGATAGAGGATGGATAGAGGAGAGGATAGGTGGAGAGGAGGCAGACAAGTCGAAGAGGCGGGGATGGAGCCAGTAAAGGTG
>JAHRHZ010000289.1:27606755-27655232 GCA_024137785.1 Ginglymostoma cirratum | reverse complement strand
GCCCGAAACGTCAGCCTTCCTGCTCCTCTGATGCTGCTTGGCCTGCTGTGTTCATCCAGCTCTGCACCTTGTTATCTCAGATTCTCCAGCATCTGCAGTTCCTGCTATCTCTGAAACATCATTAAAAGCACTTGTTCTTTTTAAATTTAATATCTGTTCTTCAGGAGATTAATTGGGTTGCAAATCCTTCACGGTAAAGTAGACTGGTCATGATTCGCTGGCTTTTTTTGATATATCAAGACAATTTTAGTGACGATGCCATAAGGTATCTAGGTTTTTAATAGTGGTATGCATCATTTAGAATAATTTGGAGACAAATGTGCTCGCCTTTGTCCCTCATTCCAAGTTTGTGATAAATTCTTGTCCCCACTGCTTTACTGGTAATGCATATTTTAGTTCATTCTTCAGTCAATATGATATGTTAAAGAAGCATTTCCAATTTGGTGCTAATGTGATTCACATTGTGACAAATTTGTATTATTCAGCCTAGTCATAATTAACCACAGTAAAATTGATCCAAATTTGGTCCACTTAAGGAAAGAGAAAAGAGAATACTTTCATCCCAGTCACCTGGATTAGATTTGTCTCAATGTGTTAATTTATAACTCCACTCATTCCAAGCCTCGCCTGTAGTGTTTAATCAAACTGAACTGTCTACAGTGTAACTATAATACTTCAAAATTAATTTCTTCCCGTCATTTCATTTAGCAAGGCGATTACCTACACAGAAAGAGCTGGTCTCTTTTGATGAAGGGCTACTTTTGCAGAGCACAGACAATGTGAACAACATTCAGACTACCAAGCCCCATCCAAGGCAAAAGAGGATAATATCAATGCAACATTCACAAAATGTACATTCACAGCAGCAGTTCACTGCCTCCAAAAACTGTCAGCAGTCTGGGATAAATTGTGATAGCTTCTCCACCCAGACAGTTGCATTCAACAGCCCAATAGTAAGTAAATGAGTTGTACCTCTCATATTATTCTTTCATCCTAGGCATGTTTATGATCTAAGCATTGTGAGAATCAATATTTTCAATTAGAATCAATGTGAATTTGTTCAGTGTGAGTCTGTGCTGAATAAGCTACTCTGGAACCGGGTAGCAGTAGGGGTGCTATAAGTGGCCCCTGAGCTAATGTACTAGGGAAGTAATCTGACTGCGGTCCAGTAATTCCTGCTGAAACTTTAAAAATACATTATTTTAAAATAACATCAAAAGGTGAACAGAATAGTGCTTTCATGAGACACCTCATTAGTCAATTAGTAGGCATTTAAGAGAGTTGCGCTTGAAATATTAGAAGATAACTATGCTGATGTTAGAAGGTATTAGAAGGTAACGTGCCCTTAGCAAGTAGCAAGGTTTTCTAGACAGGAGAGAAGAAATTGATTTTCGAATTTGCAAACCTATAAATTGCCACATGCTTGTGGCAGGTTGCTGTGCAAGAGATGTGGGACACGTGATAGTGATTTAGATGCACGGAATCACAGAATTGTTGCAGTGCAGAAGGAGGCAATTCAGCTCATCATACCAGTACTGCCTCTGTAGGCATTTAAACTTAACGTCAATATCCTGTCCTTTTCCCTGCATGTTGTTTCTATTTTTAAAAAATCATCCAATGTCCTCTTGAATGTCTCAATTGAACCTGCCTCCACCAGATATACAGAAAGTACATTCAAGAACCTAACTATTTACTCTGTGTAAAACTAATCATACTCTTATCCATGTTGTTAATGCAATGTGATAATTATTGCAATCAACCTCTCTGGAACTGAAAACTGACTTTTATAGTAGTGGAGTCTTGTTCTCATAGATATTGTAATTAGTTTTTTTTTAAAAAATGTTATTCTGTATCTTTACGTTTTGTTTTACTTTTCCATTTTGTCCTCTTTAAAAACAAATTGAAGCACCTTTCATTTCCACCAAATGTCCTAAGCACTTTAGAATTAATAAGGTGGTTGCAAAGTGTAGTCTGTCATAACCTAGGAAACACAGCAAATGATATGTGTGTAGAAAATCCCACAAACAAAAATGTGATAATGATCAGATAATCTGTATTTACAATATGTTGATTTAAGAGCACTCTAGGGAAAGACTGTTTTACCCTTCTTCAAAATAATGCTATAGGGTCATTTATGTTTACCTGAGTGGGAGACGATGCAGATCTACAATCTTCTGACGCAGAAAAGAGTGCTTGCAATTCATGGGTAGATTGTTAAAGTTGATACTTAGGGTATGGACTAGGGTGTAGTCCTTAATCAAAAGAAAAGGACTGAGATTACATATAAAGAGAACCTGCCATTAACCTATTGATTTGTAAGATTTGCTAAGTGCAGATAATGGGGGATTGGACATTTACATCACACCTCAGCACCTGCAGGCCCCACATTCTTGAATGTCCCTGAATGATCAGATGGACACACAGGACTTTAAGTGGCCTAGACCTCTGAATGACTTTGATGAGCAGCCCCTGATATATCTGATTAGACCACTGACTGCTGTGTTTGCAGCTTGCCAACTGACGATACATGATTCCTTGACTGATTTTGCATTCCTTGCATGACTGACTGTTGAACACGTGGGACTGTACTAGGATAGATTTCCTGAATATGAGCCAGCTAAGCAGACAACTGATCATGTTGGAGCCCCTGGACTGTGAAAGCCATGCTGAACGAATGTGCAGAAGTGTGCATGATGTCCCTCACCAAAATCCCCTCCTTGCCTCAACTTGACTTTAACTTCAATGCCCTGAATTCACAAATCCTTGTCAGTCCTTGCATTGTTTATTTCATGATCTATTAATCTGATTAGTTAAGGAAATGCACAATTGGTTTCGTGCTGTTTACTCAAGTCTTAGGATACCCTGTTTTTCATGCTGCAAAAGCATCAAGTCACACTTTCAAAAAGTATGAAAACCTAAATGTGCAAGGACAAATCTAACTAATGACACTCCATTAGAGGTGCTTCTAGATAAAAATCTGAGCCAATAAAGACTGGTGGAGTCCAAGTTGCTTTCTTAGGGATTTTTGAGTTTGACCTAATTGTAGGTTTTAATTTAAGTTTTCAGTCATTGGATATTTTTGTATTGATAGACTTACAAGCATTGAGTTCCAGCTAAGTATTAATCTATAAAACACACTACTTGTTTCTTCAAGTTTAATGATCAATGAATTGTTCTTCCTTTTGGAACTGCCACCCTCCCTCCATTTTCAAAATCCTGCAATCAATATTCGGGATTAGGTCTTTGAAATTTTACTTTCAGCATCCTTTGTTATTGACTGAATGGAAAGGTGGGGCATGCAGCAGAATTTAATGTAATGGAGAGCTGCCTGCTGAAAGTTAATAAGCCTCAGACCTGCAGCAAAGTTAACAACCTGGCTGCAAATGCAGCCGCCCTAAATAATTTTTTTACTTCTACGTCTGTGATAAATGTTTATTTTACAGATAATATTTGAGGTTAAGGTTCTCTTTTAGTCTATCCTTTGGGTTTTTAGAAAGCTCCATTTGCTCATTCTGCCTGGAGGCTAAACCTGCTGCATATTCAGTTAAAAGCAGGTAATAGAAACATAGAAAAGAGGAGCAAAAGTATGCTATTTGGCCCCTTGAGCCTGCTCCACCATTCAATATGTTAATGGCTAATCCTCCATCTCAGTGTCATATTCCTACATTCTTCCTACACCCCTTTAAATCTAAAAATGTAGCAATCTTGAACATATTCCATGAGTTGGCCTTCACAGGCTTGTGTGGTAGAGAATTCCACAGGATTACTATCCTTTGAGTGAAGACATTTTTCCTCATCTCCTTCTTAATAGTTTATCCCGTATCTTGACACTGGGTCCTTTGGTTCTAGATTCCTCAATCTGTCCAGCCCTGTTACAACTTTGTACATTTTTATCAGCTTCCCTCTCATTCTTTTAAACTAGTGAATACAAGCCCAGTCAAACTAATCTCTCCTCACAGGAAAAATTGAAGAATGAAATAGCAATGAAATATAGCAAGTAGAATAACTAAATTATCCATCACCTTTAAATTTACGTAATTAACGTATTTAAAGTCTAGTACAAACTACAGAATACAGAAAATGGCCCTGGAAAAACTTTCTTTTTCCTTCTCTTTAACTGGTCAATGTATTTTGTGCCCTGTTTAATTCATTCGCCATGATTCCTTCCCATTAAAAAAGGGATTGTCTTTCAGATCTTGTCATCAGTTATTTAAAGTAAGCACCATTTTATTTCCCTTTACAGAATTAGTATTGTATTCTGTTCTTCCTGGAGATGTGCACAACAAATTGGAAAAGTAGATATGTTCCGGAGATGAGGTTTCCAATGCTCAGAAAAGTTTAATCAATATGGTCAAATTTTCATTCTGCCTTTCTTCAAAGTAATTGCATCAGATCAGAAATGCACATTGTGACAGACTGAAATGCAGCTTTCTCACACTCCACTGCCATAAATGCATAAAAAGTGCACAAATAGTGAGTTCAATTATCATAATTGTATGACTGAAACTGACTATAATTTCTTGTCTATGCTTTTTGTTTAACAGAAGGCTAGAAATCTGAGTTAAGATACCTCAGTAGTTATACACTTCACTTTTCTGTTAACCTTCATTCAGTTTTGGGACTTAAATGGATTGAGCTTCTTACGCTTTTACCACTCTCCCTTTGCTTCATACAGTGTGTGTGATAATGACCTATTCCAAAGTTAATTTATTTTTCCAAGAGATGTGAAAGAGAATCTAGGGTGACTTTGCTCTCATTCTGCTTCCTCCTTCCGAATTCTACTGCAAAATTGTAATGAATATGGTCCTTTCCCAGTAGCTCCCTGTTACAGAAGTCAGTAACTGAACATAAACTTCAAATGAACTGGCTAGGATTCTGATCGTACACCCATTTCAAACCTGACCCAGTACTGCGTTGCATTAAAATCCTATTGGGTGTAAAATAGAACATCAACCTGTTCCAATCAGATAGGTTAGTTTACCACTGTCTTCCTGATTATTTGTAGTCAGTGGATTCTTTAAAGTGTGGATTATGAATTGACACAATACGTACCCTGAAATCTAACATGGTAAATGTCAAAAAAGGGTTTTAAAAACATGGTCATTTTACTGAATAAGTAGTCTAGACTAATTTTTGGAGACATAAGTTCAAATCCTCCACAGCAGCTGGGGTGTTTAAGTTTAATAATACAATATCAAATTACGAAATATTTAAAAAGCTTACATCAGTCATGCTCATCATGAAATAGATGGATTGTTCTTAAAACTTATCACAGTCACTCATGTTTTTTAACAAAGGAAATTTGTTGGCTTTACCCAGTCGAGTGTATATGTGACCACAGACCAACAGCAAAGTGGTTGACTCTTACCTGCCGTCTGAATTGATCCAGCAATTTGTTCAGTTTTAACTCAATGAAAATTAGGGCTCATTAGATGCTAATCTTGCCAATGATACATCCATCCCACAAATCAATAATAAAAATGTGAAGGTAGTGTGTCTGTTAGACTAGTAATGACCTGTCATTGGCTTGGATATCTGTTAAAGATAGAAAACTTATTTACCCAAGTTATACATTAAACCAGAGCAAAGTTATGCCTTATTAGCTTCTTAATACAACCGAAAAGCCCATGCCAGATTTAGACATTGTGGCGCACTCTCACAGTGGTAACATAGTTTTGAGTCTAAAGGCCCTCAGCTCCTCGTGGCTTTAACAGGTTATTTTCCCATCCCCACACGGATGAATCTTCAAGTTTTTTTTTACAAAATCCCTTTCATTCACGGACTACCAGAAACAATGCACCCACCAGACACTCCTTGGTCCTTTACTCGTCAGAAGCTCCTTGAATAGTGATTCACCTTCACCAGCACTGTACGAGGTTATTAACTTAGAAACAGTTTTGTTTCCATAGCAGCACTTGTTATAAGTGTTCTTCCCCAAATCTCTTTGCTTGACCCTAAGTGAGTCTCTACAAAGCAACAAAAGCCTCCGCATTTGTCTCCAGAAGTTAAAAGTTGCACCTCACTTTCAATACATTTTGACCTGAGCCCCTCTATCCACGGCAAATAGATCTCATGGATTTGTCTTCAGATAGATGAGGTCAAATGAGTTGTCTTTGGACCAATGTAGTAGGAGGCCACATTCCCCTACTCCAGATAGCTTCAGTTTATTTTAATTAAATTAGAACGTAATCGTTTATAAAATCCAGTGTTTGTTACATGTCACTGATTAATTATAATGCTACATTGAATGTTAAATGATTATAGTGTAATTCCTGAAATAATACTGATTGTTACTCAGCAGATGATAACCCAGAAACAGCACAGTCAGTGTATACTATGCTGCCGAACTATTTGGTTTATGATGAAGCGTGACATCTTTGTTCTCAAAATTTTAGAGTGGTTTATCAATTCTAATGTATGTATTCAATAGCCCATCTCATTGTATGCCAGTTAATCTAATAGTCCACTAATCTATACAAGTATATTCTGATGGATATCCTGAGATTGATAGATATACTTGCATGTTTCAAATATGTCCATTCCAACTGTTGACATTATGCCTAAGACTTTATGGATGAAACTCCATAAAGAATTGAAGCTTGGCATTTGCATAGAATTATCAGATTCCCTAATTGAGGAAATTGATTGAATCCACTTTTTCTTTATATTTTTTGTCTCTGTCGTTCTCTCTCTGCTGCATATTTGCTGAAAAAGGTTAGTCAGACTTTCATCTTTCATTGTGATACATGAAATTAATTTGCAATTTTTTAAAATGAAAACATAATTCCGATCACGTATCCATGGATTTCAATTACAGTGGAGGTAAAATCAATTTACAGTTCTAAATACTTCTGACTGAAATTGCCTGATAAACCCACCACTGTGCTTCAAATCCCAGAATTGCAATAACTGCCAAGGGTGCAGCAGCAGGTATCTCTAATTGATGTAATTACAGTCGCAGTGTCTGGGAGAATTATTATTCTAGTATTACCTACTATTCTGCCTGAGCAAGTTCTAATGTTTTGGCTGTCAAAATTTTGAGACTTGGTGATTGCTTTCAGTTTTGGTATTTGACTTGCCCGTCAAATTTGATTGTTATTCATTCACACATCTCCTTTAAACTTGGAAAACAGCCAATCCCACATAATCCAAGAGGACACTATTATTTTTGATTGTCAGAGAATGTAATGAATGGAAAGTGAAATATTGCAGTCGACTAAATTCCTGCAATTCACTTGCAGACACAGGATAGGATTTCACTATCCCCTGATAGCGGATTTTAACACAATGGGGATATATCAAGTCTGTCCGGTTATCTGTCTGGAGCCTGCACACCCAATTCTAAACCATCTGAAATTTCACTGAGGTGGGTGACCTACCGTTCCTTGGGCTGATTGAGACTTCAAATAATGATCTCCTGAGGGCCTGCTCCCACTGGCACTGGTATTTTATTTGTGTTTTGGGGAAAGACGGATACTATGTGGGAAACCTGGCAGATTTATCTGGAAAGTTTAGTATTGGGTGGGGTAAGAGTGGGAGGGGGACCTTCTCTGTGGTTCTGAGACCCATTGGAGGCACCCACATGTCAAGGTGAATCACACCTTCTCCCCAAGCGAACCACTCCACAACCACACCCCTCCCCGGAGACCCTCAACACAGATTTACCCTGGGCTCCTCAGTGTGGATGCTCTTTCTGGAGTTCCAGCTATGGCCGCTGTGCGAGGCTGGCATTGCTGAACAATCTACATCGCTGCTTCTACAGAAGCTTTCTCCTGAGATAAAGGCTAAATTCTCATCTAAAAGCAATTAACACTGTTCCCACAGTAGCTTTCAAGTTTGGGAGTAACTCCCCTCCCCCTCCACCCTCAACTTTTTAGCAACAAAGAAGGGAACCACAGCATTTGTAAAATTAATTAGTCCATTTGCTGGTATTCCTTGGTCAACTTGGCCTCTGTTTTATATTTTTAAAACAGCCTTAGAGAAGACCTGATTTTTTTTTTTGAAAAGGTGGTACTCTAAGATTTTTGTGACCAGTGACATCAGGCTAATTTTCCAATCCACAGGGAACATTCTAGAATCAAGGACATTCTGAAGATCAAAACCAATGTATCCACACTCTCTATCTTGTGTCACCTCTTTTAAGATCCTAAAATGAAAGTCATCGGTTCCGATGGATTTGTTGGCACTTTGTCCTATTCATTTCTCCAGCTCTTTGTCATTACTAAAAATAAACTGCTATAAGTTTAGAGAATGTTGATGGTACTGTTCCTTTGGAATCAAACACTTAACAGCTACCTTGATCTGTTTATCTCTTTTGAAAGATTACCACAGTAGTTAAAATGTTCAGTCCAGTTGGGAATTGCTATTGCAGAGCAAGTTGACAGGGAAAGCTCATGAAGTTTATTTCTTCTTTGGTGAGAAAAATGCCACAAACTGTGAGATAACAAAAACAATATTTCAAGTATATACTATTAAGCTCCAGATGTATACAGGCAAAGAAAAAAATTGTACCCTCAAGAAATAACCTGACAAGAAACACCTAGAATATACGTGTCATAAGCAATGAAATTTTGACCAGTGGGTATGTACACTTAAAGTTGAAGACAACAAAAATGTTTTTAAGGTAATTTTCCTCGAGGAGTTCAGAAATTCCACATCCTTTCCAATGCAGACTGTCTTGAGGAACAGGCAGTAGCTGGTTTTAGATGGGCAGCAATTCTGGCTGATGGTTATGAATTAACAGACAGACCCATAAATTTAGGGAAGCTTAGGTCTGGAATCTGTCACAAACCAGGAATAGATAAGGAAGAGATAAATGCTGTGGAGACAAGTTGGAGAGAAAAAGAAGACCAGACAGAGAAGGCAAAACTGACTCGACTGTGAAAGGAGGAATTAGTTTGGAGATGTAAAAGGAAATTTATTGGAGATTTTTTGCGTATATGTATACGTATATATACTAAGATAATACAGCATCACTCTGATTTTGTGCTTAGCTCATTTGGTGGGTTAGCTGGTTTGTAATGCAGAGTGACAACAACAATGTGGGTTCAATTCCTATACTGGGTTGAGGTTACCGTGAAGGACTCCCCTTCTCAACTTCTCACCTTGTCTGAGGTGTGGTGACCCTCAGATTAACCCACCACCAGTCATCTCTCTCTGATTGGATGGCGGTGGAATAGGGCTCCTGTGTCGGAGTTCATCCACTCTATCCATTTTTTTCCTTCTTCTCAAGAAGCAAAATGGAAACTGAAACAAAGAATTATCTAAATGCTTGCCTGAATGTGTGGTTTCGGCTTCTAAACATGAAATTTGGCTTCTGTTTCCTTGATTTCAAAATTCTCATCCTCAATTGAAAGTTGCTTAATAATATTGCCACCAGCTGCAAAGGTGCAGTGGTTTGAGCAGCCAACACACTCTAGTTTCTCCAGCGCTGGTTTGACCTCTGAGACCATTTACACAGTTTAATAACAGAATGACATTCCAGAGGTCATACAAAATAGGAACATAAACAGTCTATCAATGTTGCGCTGCCATTCATTATGATCAAACTTCAACTATTCCTCCCCACACAATCATCTTTGAGTATCTAAAAATCTGTCAGTGTCTCACTTGGAAATAATAACTGAGCAAGCATTCAGAGCTTTCTGGGGTTGAGAATTCTAAAGGCTAAACACCCGCCAAGCTGCTTCCTTCTAATTTCCTTTACGGCTGATTGGGCCTCTGAGACCTGAGCAAGTTAGTGACTTCCAGAACCGGAAGTCAATGCAATGACTGGCATGCTAATGCTGGTTATCGTGCGTAGAGCATGCTGCTTAGGTGGAATATTGTTTTAAGTTAAGAAATTTCCCAACATCTCAAATGGCCATCCAATGACAAACTTGGGGATGGGGAAGAGGAAAGGATTTCTAAAGTAAAGGGGTATCTTTCAAGGAAAAGCAGCTTCTTTGACACCAGCATTATCCCTGGATGGGTTTGCCTTCCAGCACTGATTCTCTTTTTCTCTACCAGCTGAAAGTTGTGGAGTTTCAACTTACCTACACAGCGAGCACATTCCTGCTCATACTAGCATGCTAATGCAGGTTATCGTGTGTGGATCGCATTGCTACCAGCCTTCATCTTGGATTAGCAGCTCTCGGGCAGACTTCCATCCTTAAAAAGGAGAACAGCTCAGTAGAAACCGCTTAATTGTCTGCCACCGTAAAATTCATGGGGAATATCCTGTATGTCACTTGTGTAGGCTGGAAGCATGTGTTTATTCCCCTACCTGGGCTACCAGCCCAATTGGTAAAGCACATGGGTAATATGTATTTAAAATAAATATCATTTCGAAGTATGAGAAATGGAAACTGGATTGCTAAAACTGAGATACCAAGCAGTGAAATTAAAATAATGGTTTCAAAGTGGCAAAGTGAAACAAAACAGCTGATAACTATGAGATAACAAGGTGTAGAGCTGGATGAACACTGCAGGCCAAGCAGCATTAGAGGAGCAGGAAAGCTGACGTTTTGGGTCTAGACCCTTCTATTCTTTTGCTTATCAGTTACTGTTGTCATAATATGAAAACCTTCATTATGTCACAATCAGCAATGTCTATTCTATCTCCTCTCTGGCAAACTCTTTCCCAGTCCTAAACACTAACTTAATAACAGACCTGTTGAATATTAAAGCAGTCTTGTTCAACACTGTGCCATAACTGGACACAGCAGCAGTTGCTGGTAAAACGATGATCGCAGTGATTGTTAGATGTTCAGCTTGTCCGCACCTGCTGGGGTAATGGAATTATGCCAAGATAGCACGGTCACATGTGAGAAAGCATGAGCATGGAATTGCAGTAAAATAAAATTTCATGAGGGTAGAGAACAGCATATCTCTGTGAAATTTGTAGATATGAGCTTAACCTGGAATATAAGATAGTTACTCATTTTCACTGACCAAACAATTGCAAATGTGACTGATTAAAAGTTATACGAAATGCAGTTATAGGAGAATTAACCCAAGTAAGTGATGGAGTTATCCTCAGGAAATAAATACAGGATCTACCCTTAAGTCCTAGTGATCCAATTAAAAATTCAAAGAAAGTACTGATTGTGTGCTTTTATTTTGTGTTTGCGCCTTAGGAGAAAGAAATCACCCCTGATGAAGTCTTGCTGAACAGAATTCAAGATGCTGTTGTTCATATGGACCCATGGACTCGAGTAAAAGATGGCACAGGGTTGGAAAATGCATGTATCATAGATTTCTTTCTGGCTTTGACATTGTGCAACACAGTTGTGGTTTCCACAGCAACGCAACCAAGGCAACGGGTAAGTCGATTCTATTTTAGTTAATTTGCTAAAATTTATTCTATAGAAGCATTTAGCAGGAGGGAAAAGATATGAAGGCATCTGGTCTCTATGGACACTGGAAATAACCTGAATATTCTGTTGAAAATTGAAGATTGGATTTCATAGTAAATGGTCCAGTATAACATGTTTTGAACACACCGTGCCTCCAGAACAGGGAACGTAATAAATTCTAATGTCTGCAATTCAAAGCAAATGGTAAAGTGATACTTCATTTTCAGTCACTTGATTACATTGTGCATTGGTATTATGTAAGTCAAATTAATGGCTTTTTTTTCAATTTTAAGCTTTTGTGAGGAGATAGACTGAAGTACATTTCAAGGACATGAGAAATCTTGGTCCAGATCTTGACAAGCTATTTTAAGGCGTACTCTTGCAGTTGACATCTGGATTCTCTTTGTCACCAGTTTGTGGTGTGCCCTGTAGTGGCTAGAAACGCTAATAACTGGTCACTTTGAAATATAGGGTGTGTTTTCTATTGTTTGCACTAGTCAGAAACTTCAATTTCCATACATCGTCTCTGAATCTCAGTGCTTATCTCCTTATCTCTCTTTCTAGCTGCAAGTGTCACGTGTAATCATGTCAATTGAGACCAACGTTTCCTCTTTTGTACTTTTTCCCTCCAAAATGTAGTCATCCTTAAAGATCTGTATCAAACCAGATACATTTTTAAATCCCCAACCTGATCTTTCAGAGCACAGTTAAAGTTTAGTGTTGATTGCTGGTTGACTACAGCTTAGATTTGAAATTTTATGTTAAGTTCAGTGTAAAGCTTCACATTTAAAATTTATGTTTTTCATTTTTTGTCACCTCTTACTGCTGAAGGAAGTTTGATTCTCAATTTGATCATCTTTCATAATAGACGGTTCTTTAAGAAATTTCTCTTGGCCTTGGTGAGCTATTTGATCATTTTTACAAGAACAAACAGAGGCAGTGGTGCTTACATCTTGAGATGACTCCATCTGTCAGCCTCCAAAGAAGCAGCTCTACAGATCTAGTCTACTGTTCCTATCTGGTTAAAGATATCTGCGATCTCTTAATCAGGAAGGCAATGTTTGTCTCCTGTATGACCTGCAAGCTTTATTCCGCACTAGGACCATTTTCCCTTTAGTAATAAACTTCACAAAGATGTGAATTCATTCAACATATGGAATTTCAGAAAGTTTGCAGTCAGTGACAATATTGCGCTAAAAAATTGTTCACCTCTTGGTGTTGCATTTTTTGTCCCCACCAACTTGATTGCCACATCCTCCAGCAGTTTTGTTATTTGTGCCTAGATGGTAATAGCCAATCATCCCCTCTTAACCTTTGGTGATATCATCTGCAGGTACAGGATCAAGTTTATATGTATACCGATGTCACCAACAACACCATCATGTCTACTCCAGAGCGCCAATTGCTATTTTACCCTGAAGCTGTACAACGTCAAGTCTTAGACAACTCCAGTTTCCTTATAGTCCAAACTGAAATGATTATTACATGCAAGGTCATAACTCTTGTCCCCATTTTGTGTTAAATTTTGCTAGTTCATTTATTTCTTTTTCTCTTGTTTCTTCTTCAGTTCCTTTCTTTACATTTGGACAACTGCCATTCTATGAACTACATCCTCCGTAGACACACTTTACTTGTCCCATTACCACATGCTTTGGATTTTTCTAGCATGATGTTTTTATTATTTGCTCTGTATTGCTGGCTAGCCAATCATAGATCTTCCCTTTTGTTCTTCTGATCCTTCCAGACCTTTCCCTTGCACAAAACCTATTACATCCTAACTGCTTACCATTCTAATGAAAGATTACAGGCCTGAAATATTAATTTTGCTTCCTTCTCCACAGACATTACTGACCTGCTGAGAATTTCCAGCTTTTTCCCGATTTAATCCCTAGCTTCCTGCCCAGTTTTAACTGAAGAGGTGTATAGTGTTTCTATTCTGTTCAACCCCGAACTTACTTCTAAACTTCAAATCTGATTCATCAACAATTGTACCAACTTCCACTTCTATAATATTACAGGCTTTCATCGCTGTTTTTCCACGATAATTTACCAAATGTTTAAGTTAAGCAAAAAGACATATCAATCATTTGTAATTGATGTGAGAGCTGAGTAAATTTTAAACCTGTTGTTAATTCTTTGGAGAAATCAGCAATTTTTTAAAAGTTTTATTTATCTCTTCCAGCCTTTTATAAATTGATAGGAAAAAATAGTCGTACTGTGTCAGTGTGTTTCGACAACGTGGGTCTTAAAACCCTGTCATTGAGGGTGCCAACAGTGTTAGTTGGCAGACTGACATCTACATTGCAGGGGCTGAGCACATAGTCCTCCTGGACTATGATGCCACCATCAAATATTAGGCTATTGTGTCTACAATGATCACTCATCTAGTGACCTTGCTTACTTATTTTCTCCAAGCTCATAGTCCTCCAGTCCAACATAGCCCAATTCTACCTCATTCCCAAATTCCACAAACAGGACTGCCCAGGCAGACCCACTGTTTCTGCTTGCTCCTGCCCCATAGAACTAATTTCTTCCGACAGCGATTTGAATTTTTTTGCTTTACCCATTCCCTTCCCACTTACAGCAGTGATACTTCACATGCTTTATGTCAGTTTCAGAACTTCCAGGGTTCTGAGGAAGAGTCACCGGACCCGAAACATTAATTCTGTTTTCTCCTTCACAGATGCTGTCAGACCTGCTGAGCTTTTCCAGCAACTTTGTTTTTGTTCCACTCTCTGAAGGTACTTGGCAATTTAAATATTTGGATGAAATTTTGTGAGTCATTGTGATTCACTATTTCTTACTTAACATGTGATGGTCATACTTCATACATCTTGGGAAACCTGGCAAGGAAAGCAAAACCTTGTTGGATCCAGGGATGTAAGCATCTTCTTCCATCTCTTGGGTGGATCCAGAAGACTTTCTTGAAGACCCCAAGCGCCTGACAGGTCCCTACTATTAACCCAGGTAATCGGGTTGATTTCTGTGCAGGGAACCTCTCTGGACTGGTACATGCAGAGTTAAAGTAGCGTATCATGTGGGGAACTCCACCTTTCTAGTCTCCTGTGCAGAATTGCACCCTACTGGTCCCAACAGGTCCAAAAATGGTATCACACCCCTTCCTCTCCCCAACATTACTGTATCAGTTATTTTTCCAGTGGCAGAAACTGGGAAGTAAGTCACCTGTCTTTATGTTTTGCAATGGTACAAACCTGTGGCCAGAGGAGAAAATATCAAAGATAAATTACCATAGGTTACACAATTAACCAGATAGAGTTAAGCTGTCTTATCCATTCAAAGTAGATCATGTTGTCAAAGGGAATGTTCTAATCAGTTGTTTTAAACTTCTAGGCATTATCTCCATCTTTGTCAAAAGCTTCCACAATTTCCCAGGAGAAGCTACAGCAGCTGTTTCAGAAGCTTAAGCTGTCACGAACAAGTTCCATTTCCACACCAAATCAATCAGACTCTGATGAACCACGACACTTGTGCAATAAAACATCACTGTCCTCTGAAGTTAGTCCAACTTCTTCATATAGTGCGGACACTGTAACAGATGATGCTGGTTCTAGGCCTGACCTCATCAATTATGAACATGAAATGGCTAACAGTGCTGACAGAGAAGATCACAGTATTTGTGAAAATCAAAGCAATTTAGAGTTCTGCTATGAAGCTGAAAGCCCAGATGAGGCAGCCCTTGTGCATGCTGCTCGAGCTTACAATTTCACATTATGGTCTCGAACCCCCAACCAAGTGACTGTGAAGTTACCTCAAGGGGATCTTCTCACTTTTGAAGTGTTACATATGTTAGCATTTGATTCAACAAGGAAAAGGATGTCTGTGATAGTCAAACATCCTGTCACTGAAGAGATTATCATGTACACAAAGGGAGCAGATTCCGTTATCATGGATTTATTAGAGGAATCTGCCAAAGGTAACAGAAATATCCTTTATCCTTGTTTCTTACAGAATAAGTTTTCACCTCTGAATTGCACCCTGTTAATGTGAATATCATGTGACCATATTTACATCTAGGATCAGAAATTTTGTTTCAAAGTTGTTTTATTTGGAGCTTGAAGTTAGGTTGTGTGACCAGTTGGCCTCATTTTGGACTAGCCCCTCCTTCTGCCAGGCCCTTGCAATCACTGCTGATCATTGGCTCATAACCTCTTCTGCTCCGTGGTCCTCCCTCTCACCACCTTTCAATTTTGCACTTACGTCCTGCTACTTGAAGCTGCTCTTCCCCTCTTTTGCCACTCATTTCCTCGAGCTCTTGGTGAGTGCTTGGGAGAGAAAGATAAGTTGTTGGAGGATGAGTGAAAGCAAGGGTCTGGAAGTAAGATGAATGGCAAACCAGGGAGTCTGATACCAGTAGCAGTGCCTGGGAGGTTCAGGCAGCAGGGGGAGGTAGTGAGCCAAAGGGTCAGAAAGCAGGAGAAACCATGAGCTGGAGGTCCGTAGAAAGTTTTACATTTTTAAACATGCTTTTGCACTTCTGAAAATTATTTCTCTTATCCAACTCTTTCAAACAGCAACAATGCTGATTACATTCCTTCTCCCATGGAGATATGAAATAAACAAAATAATTAAAGTTTATTTGTAAAGAAATGTTTTCTTTCTGCCTCAATTCACTTTCTCTTTTGATTTTTGTACCTGACTGATATTGAATTAATTGTTCTAACTGGTACATCCTGGTTCAGTCTGCACTGCTTAATAATAATTTTATATCTTATTGGTTTAGACAATATACGTTTGCATGCACTGTTCACACGGGTTTGAGATTCCATACAGAGGTAAATAAGTCATGATAACGTTCCATATGCTCTATATTCCAATGCAATATCCCATCCCAAACTTATGGGTGAGTGTAAGTGTAGCAAATGGCTGAAAGCAAACTCCTGTCCAATTCCAGAAAACTCCCAATCACATTCAAAATGCACAGATGTTCTAATTCAGCCTGCCTGTGAAAGTTACACTTTCCCTTTATAGCCATTTTGATACTGTCGCAAGCATCTCACTTGTCTGTATTCGTATATCTCATACTTTATCACTGCTATCTAGTGGTCTATAAAGAACTCCAACAAAAGGCTTGCATTCTTTTTTTATTATTCAATTCTACTTGTGATGTTTCAAATGTCTGCTCGCACTGTTAAATCGAGCACTGTCATAATACCGTTGCAAATTACTACTTCTCCATCTTTTCCAACTGCATTGTTCTTTCTAAAGCCTTTACAACTTGAAATAACAATATCCTAGTCAGACTCAGATTGTAGTCAACTCTCAGTGAAGACATTTTGTCTGAATTTACAATTCAAATTCAATTGTTTCATTTCTCATGCTACGTGATTCGCAAATGGAAATTTTAATTTGGCAATGGACCAGATGAGTGCTCTTAACATTTATTTTAACTCATGACTTATTGTTTTGTTTGGTCATTTCTGTTGTAATTTGATCAGTTATTTGGTTACTTCATACACTTTTTTCCGAAATTTGAAGTTTTAATTTTATCTTTGGCACTGTGCTCCTATTTTTTAACAAAAACAAGGCTATTTTAATTTCACTTCTGTCACAGCCCTCTCCCACCCATCTTTCTAATTGGTTTAAAATTGTTTTACACTCCTTCGATGTTTGTCCCTGGACTACCTTACCCTGGATAAACGTTGCAGCGCATTTGAACAGAGTTGATAGGATCCTTTTAATGATACTTGCCACTGCAAGTCCCATTTGTCATAATAGTTGCACATTTCTTGGCCGTCTCCAGTGGTCCCCAGCATCACTGAAACAGACTTCAGCTAATTAAATTCACTCCATGTAACATCAAGAAATGGTTGGAGGCACTGGATACTACAAAGGATATGGGATTGACAACATTATGGCAATAGTACTGAACATCTGTGCTCAGAATTTGCCACACTCATAACCAAGCTTCCATTACAGTTACAACACTGATACCTATTTGTCAATGTGGAAAATTATCCAGGTATGTGCTGTACACAAAAAGCATGATAAATCCAACCTGGCCAAGTGCTGCCCCATCAGCCTACTCTCAATCATCAATAAAGTGATGGAAGGTGTCATCAACAGTTTGAGCAGCACCTGCTCAGCGATGTCCAGTTTGAATTCTGCCAGGTCCATTCAGCTCCTGACCTCATTACAACCTTAGCTTGAACATGGACAAAAGAGCTGAATTCCAGAAGAGTGGTAAAAATGACAGTGCTTGATATCAAGGCAGCATTTGACCAAGTGTGGCATCAAGGAGCCCGAGTAAAACTGGAATCAATGGGTATCGGGGGCAAACGCTCCGGTGGTTGGAGTCATACCTGACATATAGGAAGATGGTCGTGGTTGTGGGATGTCAATCATCTCAGCTCCAGGACATCTATGCAGGAGTTCCGCAGGGTAGTGTCCTAGGCCCAACCATCTTCAGCTGCTTCATCAATGACCTTCCCTCCATCATAAGGTCAGAAGTGGGGATTTTCACTAGTAATTTCACAATGCTCAGCACCATTCATGGTTCCTGAGATGCAGTGTGGGTCAACCTAAAGCATGTGCAATGCAGAGACTCAAGAACACAGCTCATTATCACCTTCTCAAGGGCAACTAGGGATGTACAATAAATGCTGACCAGCCAGCAACACCCAAGTCCCATAAGAGAATAAAAAATAATTGCCAACCCTGTTTTTGAACTCAATGTTGACTCAAAATCTGTAACAACTGTTTCTCACAGTCTTATGGAATTTTATGAAGAAGTCAGATTTTCTTTCACCTATCCTTCCACTTTAAGGATTGAGCATGTGGCAAAGTATTGAGGATAAATGAGAATGTATGGAGAAGCCTCAGATGGAGCTGATCTTGGGATATGGAAATGTGGTATATGGATTGAACCAATCAACACTAAAATATGCTAGAAGTTTATGATATGATGTATTTCTATTACATGTTTTAAAATATCTTTCCTGTTCATTTACTTGGATTGAAAGAGTAAGATTGAAAATCCAGTCTTAGAATTGTGCCAGTAATGCTGTTTGGGTCATTTCCTGGAGTTGCAATCAAGTGGAGATGCACTTTGGGAGGAATGATAGGAAGGCAGAATACTGGGTCAATGGAAAGATTCTTGGTAGTGTGGATGTGCAGAGGGATCTTGGTGTCCAGGTACATAGATCCCTGAAAGCTGCCACCCAGGTTGATAGTGCTGTTAAGAAGGCATACGGAGTGTTAGGTTTCATTGGTAGAGGGATTGAGTTCCGGAGCCGTGATGTCATGCTGCAACTGTACAAAACGCTAGTGCAGCCTCACTTGGAATATTGCATACAGTTCTGGTTGCCCCATTACAGGAAGGATGTGGAAGCATTGGAAAAGGTGCAGAGGAGATTTACCAGGATGTTGCCTGGTCTGGAGCGAAGGTCTTATGAGGAAAGGCTGAGGGACTTGGGTCTGTTCTCATTGGAGAGAAGAAAGCTAAGAGGGGATTTAATAGAGACATACAAAACGATCAGAGGATTAGATAGGGTGGACAGTGAGAGTCTTTTTCCTAGGATGATGAAGTCGGCTAGTACGAGGGGGCATAGTTGCAAATTGAGGGGTGATAGATTTAAGACAGATGTCAGAGGCAGGTTCTTTACTCAGAGAATGGTAAGGGCGTAGAATGCCCTGCCTGCCAATGTAGTTAACTCAGCCACATTAGGGGCATTTAAACAGTCCTTGGATAAGCATATGGATGATGATGGGATAGTGTAGGGGGTAGGCTTAGATTAGTTCACAGGTCGGCGCAACATCGAGGGCCGAAGGGCCTGTTCTGCGCTGTATTGTTCTATGTATTGTTCTATCTATCTATCTAAGTTAACTTGAGATTACCCTCATTCTGTCTTTGGGGAACACTGAATCCTTATATAAGGATGTTGTTAAACTTGAGAGGGTGCAGAAAAGATTTACAAGGATTTTGCTGGGACTGGAGCATTTGAGTTGTGGGGAGAGACTGAATAGGCTGAGGCTTTTTCTTCCCTGGAGAAGATAATGAAGGGCGAGGATAGGGTGAATAGCCAATGTCTTTTTCCCAGAGTGGGAGAATCTAAAACTAAGTTTAAGATGAGAAGGAAAAGATATAAAAAGGACCTAAGGGGTAACATTTTCACATAGAGGGTGGTGCATGTGTGGAACGAGTTGCCGGAGGAAGTGGTGGAGGCGGGTACAATTACAACATTCAAAAGGCATCTAGTTTGGTATATGAATGGGAACATTTTGGAGGGATATGGGCCAAATGCTGGCAAATGGGATTAGGTCAGATTGGGATATCTGATTGCCATGGACAAGTTGGACTGAAGGGTTTTTTTCTGTGCTGCATGACTCTATAACTCTACAAGTACTTGGCAAAATATCATAAAAGTGAGAAATCACCATGTTGCAGCAAATTGAGATTCCATCTTAAAGGCATAAACTAGAAATAAGACATTGTACTATAAAAGTTGACAGCCACTTACTGGAAAGTTAACTATTGTCTCTTGAGGTATAGAAGTTTTAGAAATTTAAGCTATTCAGGAAGTTTGTCATGTTTTCACTGAAAAAACAGATGTGGATAGACTTACAATTTTGAGATTATGAAAGAAACTGGGTAAATCAAAATAAATTGCTCCCTGGCAAAAAGTTCAAATATGAAGGAAAATGTTATAAAGTAGGAGAGTGGAATAAGGTAGTGAAGCTGGAGAACAAATTATCGGAAAGGATACTGAAACTGACAACTCGATTGTTAGGGAATGAATGTACGTTGCTTGTGAGCAGGAAACTATTGGAAGAATACAATGAAGGAATAAGAAGGAAGATGGAGATGTGAAAAATAGTTGATGTTTTGACGGAATTAGCTGTTAGAGTGTAATAGCCTTTTCTTTGAGCTAACAATTCTTAATTACCATTGTGATAGTCTAATCCTTTCAATTTTCTAACCTTAGTCAGAAATTGCACTGCTCCAGTTTTATTAATTATGTAAACCTCAGACTTCTGTAAAGGATTGAAATGCTCTGGCAATGAGCTTGAAGAAAAGCTTTCTTTTTTGAGGTTGTGGCTTTCGTTGTGAGATGTGACATTGTTGAACACAGCTGTCTGACAGATTTTCTTTTCTTTTGCCTCTTTTTCTGACAACTGTGAAGAAGAAAAGCAAAGAAAAATAACCCTGGAAACACAAAAGTGTCTGGACATATATGCAAATGATGGTCTGCGAACACTGTGCATCGCAAAGAAGGTAAAATATGAACTCTTAAAGATTGAATTTCTATATCAATGCCACATTATAAACATCCAGGTTTTTAACTTCAACTCCTGTATCTTCTGTTTCATTTAGTTCACTTTCATCTTCTTTTGTGCCTTATAAGGCACATTCTCTATGATAATAATTTTCATTTTCATACCTTGAACACAGACAATGCCTAAAATTGCTTCACAGAGACATAAACCACAAACTACGGCTCCTTCTCGCGGCATGTGCTGGCAGGTCCCTGCCAGAGGTGATGTATGTACATGAAACCATGGACAAATGTCCATGGAGAGTGAACAAATCATTAAACAGCCACTAACACTGATGCACACAATGTCATTGTGAACCGTGCAGTTTAATTAACACCATCTCTTAAGCAGTCCAACCGGAATTGGTTAATACTGAGGAGTGCCATAAGCACCAGAACTATGATGATATCATACATCATGTGGACAAAACAGTTTAGGATCTTGAAAGAGTGAGATTTAGCATCTGCTCCTCCTCAAAGTTTCTGTGACAGTATCGGTCATATTAACACAATCTGGGACTGGCTGCTCACATACAATAAACGATATCTTCTTAACTACAAAAGACTTTTCTGGTTATACCAGGAAGTTGCTTACCACGATCATTCTAGATCAAACAGATCCTAGACTAAAGAGGACAGTGGCAGCAACTTTCATCATTAGTAGCATCTCATACAGCATCATGATCTGTCATATTCATACAGTATGGTAGGCAGCAGTGTAGTTTTAATTGACTGCTCATACAACACATGCACAGTAATGCAGCCTGGAAAAGCAAGAAATGAAAATATTACTTATTCCTCCCACTGAGTGTCAGCACCATATAGTGCACAGACAGCATAAGGCACAGCTACAGAAAGAGAAGTAAAATGCTACAAAATAAATATTAAGCTGAGGTTATATTATGTTCAGCAGATTACAACCCTAAGCAGATCTGGTCTAATGGGGAAAGAAAGTTTGGGGGACTTTGTTCAGGCAGGAGATTCCTCGTAAGAACCACAATAAGGTGAGAATCATTTGTTTAAATTGCAAAGAATGGAAATCATTCAGTGAGCTAGTCATTAAAACATAAATTGTTTGTTAAAACCTGTAATGCAGCTGGAATTAAGGTAGGAATCCTCAGTTTTAGGAGTGCATAGACTTCCAGTATATTAGCAAAGAGCAACAGAACTGCTATCACTGTGAAATAAAAGTCCTTTTACAGTAAGCATGATATATTATCACATTAGAAAGACATGGCATTATCAGAAATAACATTGCTAGGTATACTTAATTGTAGAGGTGGGCCAAATAGAAGAACAATTGGTCACCTTGGAGAAAACTATTCCTGAAATTGAGTATATCTTCTGAATTAGATTCTAAATGAGAAGCTGAACAAAAAACACACTACTATGTACAATTGGGAATATAGCTGATGGCATTATAACTTGCCACAGATTAAAAGGAACAATGATACTTTTAAAGAGATACTTTGGCAATTACTTGAATCCTAGAAGTAATAAATTTATAGAAAGATCAAGATTGAATACAACAGTTTCAACATGCAGGGGAGTCCCCAAATGATTTTGTTCATAAACTCTGCAGATTAGTACAGAAATGCAACAATGGTGACCTCAAGTTAGAATTCATAAAAACAATTGATGATTCTAATATTTGTCAGATTTATTACAGTCCATAGAGAACCTGATGGTAGAGAGAATTATTCAGATTAGTGAGTGAAGCATTAGTCCCGAAGAAACAGACACCATCCTAAGAGGAAAAGATAACTCTTGACATGGAGGATGTGAAGAAATTATTCAATTCTTAAGGAAAAAAACAACAAAAGGAATTTGAGAAACAAGTACAGTGTGTAGAAAAACACCAGACACTAGGGTCGTCTCAGCCCTGAACGACATGGAAAACTATGACAAATTTAGGAGTATCACATAAAATTATCAGCCATGATTAAATCACACAGGAGACTCGATGGACCAAATGGCCTGATGCTTCTGCTATATCTTATGGTCTTATGGAGATAGCCAGCGAGTAGCTGCATCATTGAAAGAAAAATGTCTCGTTTTCAAACCTAGTGTTGAATGGTGCGATTGAGATTCTCCCAAACGAGCAGAATGAGTCTTATTTGCAGTCACTGATGTGCGTTAACATCCACATTATGACATCACCTCCCCTCATCGATATGCAGTTTCCCATTCTCCCACCCATTGGATAGTAACTAGATGGAGGCAGGTCCTGAAATGCAAGTCAGAGAGGTAACCTTGTGACTCCAGCTTGCCATTTACTCCTACAGCCCTCCAACAGTCACCAACATTTTAGGACATACTCGATGGGCAGCAACTTCATGCACTCCTCTTCACCAGGACCTCCATGTCCCCATTGGCAATGTGCGGCACCAATTTACCTCTGCCCAACTTGACTGGGGCAACTGAGAGGAACCTTACAGGGCAGCTCTGGATTGCCAATGCTTGACTGGTGGAAAAGCATTAAATATTCCAAGTGGAAATAGGTGATCCATGCCTCATGTTTTGGCAATGAGGTATTTATGTCAATGGTCATCTCACAAATTTAATGATAGGCATTAAGGCAAGTGTCACTATGTTATTAGATAGTGAGCCATGGCTAAAAAAAACACTGTCTGCAGCCAATAATAGTGCAACATTATGGTGTAGGAGATATACTACTTCACGTTAAAGATATGCTACAATCAATTCAATATTGGGAATGCCCAAATAGTAAAGGATCTATACAAGCTTCACAATCAAGAATTCTCTCTCGAGTAGAAATGCACAGTTGAACTCAATTTTATTCAAATGGCAGAAGGAGTTAAACTACATGAAGTTAACAAGCATCCAGTTAAGGAACAGCTGGTCAAAGGTCAGCTAGGATAAGACTTGACATGTGTCCTCAGTCTCAGAACAGAATCTAAACAAAATTAGGTTTCATCGAGATTAATTATGTTAGCATAAGGAATTTGTTTCATGCTGTCAATGAATAAGAACCTGTGACCATACTGAACTGGCACAAACATATTCCATTGCTGTCAACACTGAACAGTTTGCAAATTGCAGAAGCCTGCATGGTTTGTGAAGGAAAACAAGCAATGAAAAGGCCAATGAACAGCATAGCCAACTCAAGTCAATTGAGAATTTAAAACTAATGTAACTTGAAGTGCAGCACAGCTTGGCGAACAAATAGCAAACATGGAATCCTATTTGATATTAGATGCTGAGGTATTTCAAGCAGAAAATTTGATTTTATTATCTCCCAGGAAGAATTCTCAGTAGGTGAGTCAGAGATCATGCAAAGCCAAATCAATCCTCAAAAAACAAAAGTTAACCAATAGGTTTCACCGATAACACAATCACTGAAGCCATCACTGAGAAGGATGACCAATGTCCAACAATTTCAAGGTACTGCAAGAAAGAAATTGCATACTTTAGCTATGAAGAAAATCCAAGAGTTAAAGTTCCACCCAGCAAACTACCAGTCTTCCAAATCTGAAGAGATCATATCCTAGGAGAATACTGAAACCTCCAAATTGCCTGAATTTACAATGGTAGGGATTTGGAGAGAAAGGGAAGTAGATGTAAATGCATGATAATAATGGAAGGAAAATAAAAACTGGAGGATATGATGTTGTAAATGGGTCAGAAAGAGTCAATACTACAGAGTGCCAGAAGTTCCACCTGCTGCAATGGACTTTGGACATGCAGGTAGAACAGTTTAGGATTTCAGAAGTTTGAAATCTAACATCAGTGCCTATTCGAAGCCTCTGTGACAGCATGTATTATATCAGTTCAATCTCTAACCAATTAGTAACATGAAATAAAGTATATATTAACGACAAGAGACACTTCGGATTAGATCTGAAAGTTGCTTTCCTCTATGACACTAGACAAAGCAAAGCTGTACAGGTCAAGTATCCTTTATCTGCATGTCCAAAAACTGAAAAGACCTAAAACCAAAGATCTTTTTGAAAGTGGACGTGAATAAACCCAAATGTTGACGCACTAATTTTGGGCCCTTAGGAGAACAACTGTGCTTGTCCCAAACAGACTGAAAAGCAAAGCTTTTGCCAAAGGGCCTGAACTTAACATGGATACAAATTTGTCCACGTCCATTGGGACCCTTTGGAAAAAACTTTGCTTTTAAGCCTTTTCTGGTCTATTTGAACCAAGCAAAGTTTTTCATTCCCCGAAAGATCCAAGTGGGCCTACAGTGTAAACGTATCTGAAAAACAAAAATGTCAATTATTTGTAGGAAAAAAGTTGGCCCTGAGAATTTCAAATAAAGGGTTCCTGAATTGCAACCTTCTTCCCCTTAGAGGATGATGGCAGCAACCTTCATCATGAGCAGCAGAGTAATCAAATAGAAGCAGACCATTCAGCCCATCAAGTCCATACTGCCCCTCCGAAGAGCATCCCACCCATACCCACTCCCTGCCCTATCCCTCCATTTCCCACCCAAGGCACTATGGGCAATTTAGCATAGCCAATCCACCTAGCCTACACATCTTTGGACTGTGGGAGGAAACCGGAGCACCCAGTGGAAACCCACGCAGACACGGGGAGAATGTGCAAACTCCACACAGACAGTCACCCGAGGCTGGAATTGACTTACCTTTGTTGCAGAGTTAGTAGAAGTGTGATATGATTCGGAAATGGAGTAAAGACAACCGAAAAGTACAACAGTGTACAGAGGGAGGAGGGGATGAAAGCAGAAAAGATGTCACCTAGAACCCTTCATTCCAGATAAACTATCCCTAAGTAGAAGAGTTACCAGCTACTGTTTCTAGTTTATATGTTAAAAACGAACAAAGAAAGAGCTAGACATAGCAATATCTGATATACCACTGCTGAAACACATAACAGTATATGGTGCAGTATCCACTAACTCTTGGGAAACTTTCAAATAGCATGAATTATTAAAATAACCATGAGATTTTTGATTCTAGTTAATTTTTATACCGTCTTTTACATCTTCATCAACATTCTAATTCTAACTTTATTTCCTGTTTGCTTCTTAATTTTGTTTAGGTCTTGAGCAATAGTGAATACAAAAAATGGGCTGATTTAAGACATGAGGCAGAGACCAGTATTGATCACAGAGAAGAATTAATTCTGGAGACAGCACAACGATTGGAAACAGATCTTCAATTATTGGGTAATTTTCTTGATTATCAATAAATGCATTGTTCTGTAGTGACTAACAATGGTTTGATTTAACAATTGGATTTGATTTTGTCAATCTTGCAATGATCTGATCAACTTGGAATGTCTTCAGTTTTACTCCATGTTATTTAAGCAACAAAATTTGTAGTGCTGTCGTCTAGAAGCATGACTAAATAGGGCTGAAGTAGTATTCACGTGTTTTTGAATTTCAGACCTCAACAGCAATTAGGTGAATTGTTTTGTTTGAGGTGACAAATTGTTATTGTGAACTGTGAACTTATTTCACTTGTGGACCATAGTGTCAGTATTAATGACTACCAATTGCATTAAACTCCTCCTGCAATTGCACTAACAAGGTAGTTTAATCTAAACTTGGCAGAATTTGTATTGCTATGTCTTCTTCAATAGAGGTCATCAGTGGCTGATAGATTAAACGTATTGTTGCGTTTCAAGGATAGGAGGCCACAGCACACAAAACAAGAGCTTTGTACAGGAGGTGTTCACTCCAGAAGGCAGCAAGCTAGACTGAGTTGTTTCCCTCCAAAATGTCGTCATGTCACATGATCAGACCCTTAAACTGATAGTCCACCATAAATACACAACACTAATCTTTTTCCTAATGAAATTAGACTCAGTCCCCATCCCTTTTATTCTCTTAAAAAAAAGACACATTATTTTCTGGCAGTACAATATGACAATTTTGATGCTGAATCCTAGGTAAGCCGACTGAAATAACAAAATGATAAATGAATTTTCTGAGATATTCGTTCAAGAAGTATTGGTGCATCTAATGTAAAAAAGAAATAACTCTTATTTTGTAGTTATGTTTCTGATAGATTGATTGAATTCAAAGTGGAGGTGATGATGACAATAGACTAATAATCCAAAAAGTCGGGCTAATATTCTGTGGCCAGGAGTTTAAATCCCACCATGGTGGATGGTGAAATTTTAATTGAATAAAATGCTGGCCTAATGGTGACTATGTAATCGTTGTCAATTGTTGTAAAAACTTAATGCATTTACTAATACCCAAAATCTGCCATATTTACCATGTCAAGTCTATATGTGACTTCAGACTAACTGCAATGTGGTTGACTCTTAACTGCCTTCTAGCCAACTAGGAATGGGACAAAAGTGCTGGCCTAGCCAGCATTGCCTATCTTCCATGAACAAATAATAATAAGTTATCTTTATACTGTGGCCAAAATTGTTTCTAGGTAACCTGACATTCAATCTACACGCTTAGTTGTGAGTGACTCTTATTCTGATGTTTTTCCCCACAAATATTTAAGGTACTCAAGCATTCCTGTAAGATAACTTTGTATCAGAAACAAACGTAGAAGTTGCTGGAACGCCTCAGCAGGCTCAGAACTGAGGAAGGGTCACTGGACCCAAGACGTTAACTCTGATTTCTCTTCACAAATGCTGCCAGACCTGCTGAGCTTTTCCGGCAAATTTTGTTTTTGTTTCTATTTACAGCATTTGCATTTCTTTTGTTTTATTTGAGATACTTATGTATAATCAGACACACCAGGCCTGTGACCTACTCAGAAAATCCTCTACTCAAACTTTGAGAAAATTCGACTAGAACTTGAGTACATGAAAATGTTAACTTTTAGAGAGATAATGAGATGGATGTCAAATAACAGAATGGTAAAACATAACTACTCCCTCTGCAGTTTATCAGAATCATTTCCCAGATTTATGTATTTAATCAATTTATCTAATTACTGTTTGTTGGACCTTGCTGTGCATTGTTTAGCTGCTACATTTCTTATCTCGCAGTGATAATTGCATTTCACAACACTTCATTTGTGAAATACTTTGGGATGTCTTGAGGTCATGAAAGTTCCATTATGAAAACAAGGTATTTTGTCTTGTCAGTTTCAACAATCTTTGTAAACAGTGCCACATTGTCACTGTTTTCTGCCTGTGGGACAGCCCATTCTCTTTTGTTTTCCCAGGCATGCTGAAAATTTGAACTCCCACAATGATCTTTAAAGATAACTTTTGAAGAACTTTTAAAAAGGCTTTATTCTTCCATTGTTCAAGAATAACACAACCAATGTATTTGTCTTAATTCCCTTCACCCATCCAAAGTGAAAGGTTTAGTTTCATTCCAATTTAGAAATGATCATTACTTCACATATTGAAGTACTACTATAAAATACTGATTACTCATTTTAAAAAAACTTAAAAGAGTAAGCATGAGGGAACTCAGAGACAGATAGCCACAGCTAAAAGAGTATCTGTAGGCAGACAGCAGCACTTAAAAGAGAGGGAGAGAGGAGAACGTAGAGACAGACAGCAGCGAAAGAAAGGAGAACTCATAATGGACAGTAGTACCTAAAAAAAGTAAGAAAGAAGAGGACCTGGAAATAGACAGCAATACCTCGATGGACAGGAAAGGAAGGCTTGGAGACAGATAGTGGTACTTAAAAGAAAGGAAGATAGAAGACAAACAACATCTTGTCCAGTCTGATCCATACTAGTTGGTGGGTCCAGAGCAGACTGGGTCAACTTATGAGAAAGTCAGGTGTGACATTACAGGAAAAGAAGTAGTTGATTGCATTTATTTTCCTCATTTACCTTTGAAAACCTGTGTAATTATGATAATTATAGCTTTATTTCAATAGTAGAAGGCTTATTAATAAGCTTACTAATAATGTGCAAGGCAAATCATGTCTCACAAACTTGATTGAGTTTTTTGAAGAAGTTACCAAAAATATTGATGAAGGCAGAGCAGTAGACATTTACTTAGACTTTAGTAAAGCCTTTGACAAGGTTCCGCATGGTAGACTAATTAGTAAAGTTAGGTCACATGGGATTCAGTGTGAGCTTGCCACCTGGGTAAGTAATTGGCTTAATGGCAGGAGATAGAGAGTGGTGGTGGAAGGTTGCTTTTCAGCCTGAAGGTCTGTGACCAGCGGTGTTCCACGGGGATCAGTTCTATGTCCTCTTTTGTTTGTCATTTATATAAATGATTTGGATGAGAATGCAGAAGGCATGGTTAGTAAGTCTGCAGATGACACCACAGTTGGTAGCATAGTAGACAGTGAAGAAGGTCTTCTAAGATTATGAAGGGATCTTGATGAAATGGGTCAATGGGCTGACAAATGGCGGATGGAGTTCAATCTGAATAAATGCGAGGTATTGCAATTTGGTACAACAAGGGTAGGGCTTATACAGTTAATGGTAGGGCCTTGGGTAGTGCTGTAGAACAGATGGACCTAGCGGTGCAAGTATATAATTCTTTGAAATCTGCGTCAGAAGATGTTTAAAAAGTTTTTAGTACGCTTGCCTTCATTGCTAAGTCCTTTGAGTATAGTAGTTGGGAAGCCATATTGAGGTTGTACAGGAGATTGGTGAGGCCTTTTCTGGAATACCATGTCCAGTTCTGGTTGCCCTATTATGGGAAGGATATTATTCAGGTAGAGAGAGTTCAGAAGAGATTTACCAAGAACATTTGAGTTATAAATCTGTTTTCACTGGAGCATAGAAGGTTGAGAGGTGTCCTTATAGAAATTTATAAAATAGTGAAAGGTATGGATAGAGTTAATGGTAGTCATCTTTTCCCTAGAAAGGAGGATTTCAAGACTAGGGGGCACATCTTTAAGGTGAGATGAGAAAAATTTCAAAAATATATGAGGGGCAATTTTTTTTACACAGAGGGTTGTTCATATGTAGAATGAACTTCCAGAGGAAGTGGTGGATGTATGTACAATTACAATGTTTAAGTGACATTTCGATAAGTACATGAATAAGAAGGGTTTTGTAGGGATATGGGCCAGGAACAGGCAGGTTAGTTTAGTTTGGAATTATGTTCGGCATGGGCTGGTTGAACTGAAGGGTCTGTTTCCGTACTGTATAACTCTACAACTCTATAGTAAATCACATTAGATAGGATAGTTAGTAATTTCTATTTATTTTAACAAATATATTTCAATCAGGGTAAGTAGAGCATTTGTTGAAATAAGAAGACGAGAAATACAAGAAGACTGGAGACATTAACACTGTAAATACAGCAAGGCAGGTTGATCAGTGGTATCTGCAGAATTCTGCTTTATGAATATGAGCCTGTATTTAGTTAAATTACAATATAACTATGATTGTAGGAATTGAAACATTAGTGCTAAAAATCCCAAATTATGCTTTTCTTGTCAATTCTTGGAACTTTAGATGTATTTTGTTTACTTATTTGTTTTTGTGATGAAAGGGGCAACAGGTATTGAGGATCGTCTGCAAGATGGTGTGCCAGGAACCATTGAAGCCCTTCGTGAAGCTGGTATTTTGATTTGGGTCCTGACAGGAGATAAACAGGAAACTGCTGTTAATATTGCCTATGCATGTAAGCTTCTGAATTCAAAGGACTTTATCTTCACTCTAAATAATGAAAACCAGGTGAGTACAGAGAATAATAGCATTCTTCAACAATCCATTATTAAATCAAGCACTTTATCATTATCAAGGACTTTATAGCAGAGCATTTAGAAAGCAGTGGCAGCATCAGACACAGTCAGCATGGATTTATGAAGGAGAACTCATGTTTGACAAATCTGTTTGAATTCTTTGAAGATATAACTAGTACAGTTGACAAGGGGGAACCAGTCAATGAGGTATATTTGGACTTTCAGAAAGTGTTTGACAAAGTACCGCATAAAAGATTATTGTGCAAGATTAAAGCGCATGGGATTGGGGCAAATGTATTGAGATGAATAAGAAACTGGTTGGCAGAGAGGAAACAAAGAGTAGGAATTAATGAGTCCTTTTCAAATTAGCAGGCAGTAATAGCGGGGTGTCACAGGGATTGGTGCTGGGACCCCAGCTATTCACAACATATATTAAAGATTTGGATGAAGGAACAAAATGTAACATCTCAAATTTTGCAGATGATACCAAGTTGGGTGGGAGGCTGAACTGTGACAAGGAAGCGGAGATCCTTCTGCATGATCTGGACAGGTTGGGTGAGTGGGCAAATCAATGGCAGATGCAGTATAATTTGGAAAAATGTGAGGTTATTCATTTTGGAAGCGAAAACAAGAAGGCAGATTACTACCTGAATGGCTGTAAATTGGGAGAGGGGAGTGTGCAGTGGAACCTGGGCATCCTTGTGCATCAGTTGTTGAAGGTAAGCATGCAGGTGCAGCGGGTGGTAAAGAAGGCAAATGGTATGTTGGCCTTCATTGCGACAGGTTTCAAGTAAAGGAGCAGGGATCTGTTGTTGCAGTTATACAACATAACATGCAACATAGGTGTGATGAGTACACACTTTGAATATTGTGTGCAGCTTTGGTCTCCTTTTCTGAGGAAGGCTGCTCTTGCTCTCAACGTAGTGCAACAAAGCTTTGCCAAGCTGATTCCAGGGGAGGTGGAACTGATGTACAAGGAGAGATTGACTAGGTTAGGATTGTCTTTGCTGGAGTTTAGATGAATGAGGGGGAATCTCAGAGATTTATAAAATTCTAACAGGACGAGACAGAATAGATGCAGGGAGGATGTTCCCGATGGTGGGTGTGTCCAGAACCAGGGATCACAGTCTGAGAATTCAGGATAGACCATTTAGGACAGAGATGAGAAGACATTTCTCCACCCAAAGAGTGGTGAACCTGTGGAATTCATTACCACAAAACCTTGTTGATGCCAAAACTTTGAATGTATTCAACAAACGCTAGACATAGCACTTTGGGCAAATGGGATCAAAGATTATGGGGTGAAAGTAGGATTAATGGGCAAGTGGGATCAAAGATTATGGGGTGAAAGTAGGATTAGGCTATTGAGTTGGACAATCAGCCATGACCATGATGAACCTCATCCGCTTCGCCGAACTCGTCCTCACCCTCAACAACTTCTCTTTCAATTCCTCCCACTTCCTACAGACAAAAGGAGTGGCCATGGGTACCCGCATGGGCCCAAGCTATGCCTGTCTCTTTGTAGGTTACGTGGAACAATCCCTCTTCCATACCTACACTGGCCCTAAACCCCACCTCTTCCTCTGTTACATTGATGACTGCATCGGCGCTGCCTCGTGCTCCCACGAGGAGCTCGAACAGTTCATCCACTTCACCAACACCTTCCACCCCAACCTAAAGTTCACCTGGACCATCTCCAACACTTCTCTCTCCTTCCTGGACCTCTGTGTCTCCATCTCGGGTGACCACCTAGAAACAGATGTCCATTTCAAGCCCACTGACTCCCACGGCTACCTGGAATACACCTCCTCCCACCCACCTTCCTGCAAAAATGACATCCCCTATTCCCAATTCCTTCGCCTCCGCCGCATCTGCTCCCAGGATGAGACATTCCATTCCCGTGCATCCCAAATGTCCTCATTCTTCAAGGACCGCAACTTCCCCCCAACAGTGGTCGAGAACGCCCTCGACCGCGTCTCCCGCATTTCCCGGAACACATCCCTCACGCCCCGTCCCCGTAATAACAACCAAAAAAAAATCCCCCTCGTCCTCACATACCACCCCACCAACCTCCGGATCCAACGCATCATCCTCCGACACTTCCGCCATCTGCAATCAGACCCCACCACCAAAGACATTTTTCCCTCCCCACCCTTATCTGCCTTCCGGAGGGACCACTCCCTCCGCGACTCCCTTGTCCGCTCCACACTCCCCTCCAGCCCCACCACACCTAGCACTTTTCCCTGCAACCACAGGAAGTGCCACACCTGCCCCCACACCTCCTCCCTCACCCCAATCCCAGGCCCCAAGAAGACTTTCCACATCAGGCAGATGTTCACCTGCACATCTGCCAATGTGGTATACTGCATCCGCTGTACCCGTTGTGGCTTCCTCTACATCGGGGAAACCAAGCGCAGGCTTGGGGACCGCTTTGCAGAACACCTGCACTCAGTTCGCAACAAAAACTGCACCTCCCAGTCGCGAACCATTTCAACTCCCCCTCCCATTCCTCAGATGACATGTCCATCCTGGGCCTCCTGCAATGCCGCAGTGATGCCACCTGAAGGCTGCAGGAACAGCAAATCATATTCAGTCTGGGCACCCTGCAGCCCAATGGCATCAATGTGGATTTCACATGCTTCAAAATCTCCCCTCCCCCAACCGCATCCCAAAACCAGCCCAGCTCATCTCCACCTCCCTAACCTGTTTTTCCTCTCACCTCAAGCCACACTCCCATCTCCTATCTACTAACATCATCCCGCCCCCTTGACCTGTCCGTCCTCCCTGGACTGACCTATCTCCTCCCTACCCCCCCACCTACACTTACCTTTACTGGCTCCATCCCCGCCTCTTCGATTTGTCTGCCTCCTCTCCACCTATCCTCTCCTTTATCCATCCTCTATCCACCTCCCCCTCTCTCCCTATTTATTTCAGAACCCTCTTCCCCTCCCCCATTTCTGATGAAGGGTTTAGGCCCGAAACGTCAAGTTTTCCTGCTCCTATGATGCTGCTTGACCTGCTGTGTTCATCCAGCCCCATGCTTGTTATCTATGACCATGATGAATGCTGGGGCAGGCTCAAAGGGCTGAATGGCCTCTTTCTGCTCCTATTCTCTGTGTATCTATGTAAAAACAGAATGATCAATATTCCTCAGATTGAAGAAATGTATAAGATTTTATTCAGTCAGTCTCTTTCAGAAATATTTTCCTAGTCCTTAGTACAGTGATGTACAAAATAAACGTTCAAAGTTAAAAAACAATATGTATACAGGCAAAACCATAGACATCATAGTGATCACCTCATCACATTTGAGAATCTTGACAGAATACTGAAAAACATGGATCTTACCAAACATTTAGAAAAGCATGTTTCCAATCTGCAAGCACCATCCAAAGCAGAGTTCTCTGAAGTGAACTAGATGTAAATATTTTCAAGATCCAAAGTGACATAAATAGGTCAGTTCGTAATTTAACCTGGGGCTCATCATTATGCAGGAGTTTTCATTTTATGAAGGGAATGTTTGATGATGGAGCAGGATTTAGTTGAAAAGAACAACATCAAGGAAATAATTTTCTTGAATTTATATTTGATAATCCATACAAAAAGAAAGAGCTCCAAAGAGAATTGTGCTGTGAGAGTCGTGGACAATTCACAGCATGCTGCAGAAATCAGTGGTGAATTCCATTTTTAAAACTGCTTCTTAATCCACAAATTGTCTTTTCATCACATTAGAGTGATTTAGTTCCATGGAATCTATGTACCTTCTGATAACTCACCTAACTGATAATCTGCACTCTCCAACCTGAATCATCAATTTCAGCAAGTCTATTAATTATAGAAGTCATTTTGGAGTCACAGAGTCACACAGCACGGAAACAGACCCTTCCGTCCAACCTGTCCATACAGACCATAATCCCAAACTAAACTAGTCCAAACTACCTGCGTTTGGCTCAAGTCTCTCCAAACCTTTCCTCTAAATGACTTTTAAACAGGCTTTTAAGCTCTTCAACTATTTTGCCTGGAAGTTCATACCACACACGAACGACTCTGTAAAAAAATGTTGCCCCTCAAGTCTTTTTAAATCTTTCTCCTCTCACCTTAAAACTTATGCCCCCTGGTCTTGAAATCCCCCATCCTAGGGAAAAGACACCTACCATTGACATTATCTGTATCCTTCATGATTTTATAAACTTCCATAAGGTCACCCATTATCCTCCCACCCTCCAGTGAAAAAAACTCCCAGCCCATCCAGCCTCAAACCCTCTATTCTCAGCAACATCCTGGTAAATCTCTTCTGAACCCTTTCAAGCTCCTTCCTATTATCAGGGCAACCAGGAATGGACACAGCAGTCAAGTACAACCTTAACGTAATGTCCCAATTCCTATACTCAAAGGCCTAAGTAATGAAGGCAAGCATGCTAAATGCCTTCTTAACAATCCTGTCTATATGTGATGCAAACTTCAAAGAATTATGTACCTGAATGTCTAGGTCTCTCTGTTCTACAACACTACCCAAGGTCCTAGTTTAAATTGCATAAGTCCTGCCCTTGTTTGTCTTACCCAAATGCAATACCTCGCCTTTATCCAAATTAAACACCATCTGCCATTCGTTAGCCCATTGACCCAATTAATGCTTGATTGGAGCTTATTACTTTCCATGCTTGGCAACTACAAATACATACTGCACAATCAGGAACATAAACCTTGACTATTTTTTCCAATCTCAGTTCAGTGGTATTTTTCTACGTGATCACTCCTGGTACCTTGTGGCATATTCCACCTTCAGTAGTGTGTGGTACTGTGTAACGGGAGTAAAACCTGCTTCCATTTATTTTTCCATATTTCCATTATCCCTGCTTACCTGACAACAACTAATGAAATAAATGTCTTTTTTTTAATGGCCAAACATTTGCTAGTCTCCTTGGCACCAGAGCCTGAAATTTATTTACATTCCTGTGCAGAAGGGTTGCAGTTGGAGGCAACAAAGTAATGAGACAATATTTCATATTCAGAAAAAGCAACATCTGGAAGTGTTTTCCATCTTTGTTTGCTGGTATTTTGTGTATGTTTTTCTAAATTAACACATTTTTGTAATGCACTCATACATAGAGGGCTGATCAGGGTAAGTGTAGTTACTGTTGCATAGGTGGGGATAAATCTTCTTTCGTGTGCAGGAAAATCTGCCTTAGCTTTTGAACATAGTTACTCAGTTTCAACAAGTATTTAAAGGATCCCTAAAACCTCATCCTTGGCTTGCTATGTAGATTTAATGTGGGCAAGTGGGACTGGGACGGGTGCTCTTTGGAGGATCGGTGCAGACTCGATGGGCCGAATGGCCTCTTTCTGCACTATAGCAATTCTGTGAAATGGGAAATAATTTTGGAAGAGAGAATGAGGAGAGCTACGAGAATGAAGTGGTGGGAATTTGAAGTGCTACAGTAGAAAAAGATAACTGACAATGAATATAAACCAGACTTTTAAAGGCAGTGTAACTCTTTGAGAAGACCTTTTTTTGTGGTAGACTACAAAATAGTTGGAAGTTGTACCAAACTTTTGTAAAGCACTAGTTAGGCCCTTTGGAGCTGGGTTGCTGTGTCCAATTCAAGGCCTTATTGAAGGAATAAGGAATGGTGCCAATGATGAAATATTGTGAAAGTTATGTGGAGAGACTGGAGACATTTATGTTGCTTTCCCTAGAGTGGAGTAGGTTAATTGTATGTGTGTTTAATATTTAGAGTTATTTAAGTAGAGTCAATAAGAGGAAACTATTTCTGCTTGTTTAAAGATTAGTGTCTGGAGGCACATATTTAAAGCAACTAAGAAAAGTACCAGAAGGAATATGAGGAAAAATAAAGTGATATAGTTTTCATGTGCTGCTAGAAATGATAGCTGAAGTGGAATCAATAACAATTTTCCAATGAGAACTGCAAAAATACCTGAAGATGCAAGATGCAAGGCTGTGATGAAAGAGCAGGGATAGGGGATGGTGTAGCAGGAGGTGAGACTGATTGTAGCTGCTTTTAAAGGGTTGGAACAGGCATGATGATGCTTATGTAATTTTATATACTCCATGAAACAAATACACACAACTAATATTAATGGGACAGAGTACAGCTGTGTGGGACTATTTTCCCTCAGATATGATTTAATGTATCTCAAATGAAGAGAATCAGAATTATTTCAAAACTTTACTAAGTATAATTTAACCATGTTGCTCAAACATTGTTTTAATCAGCACAACATATTTTTATTTTGTTCTCCATTTTTGTTTTCTTCCAACTTCCTGCCTTTTCCCTATAACTTTATTATTCCAATCATCTATGGCCTTTTATTTACAATGCAGCTGTTTCACTCTGTCACTTTTCACAATATTTACAACTTTAAATTGCTCAAAGTATCCAGTACAATTGAGTTTTGGCCCAGTATTAATAAACAAAATGATTTGTTGTCCCGTTCGTATGAAAAATAATGGCAAATATCTTAACAGGATGCACTCAATCGAGTCCAATAACATCTCTCCACACACATTTTCAACCAGATTCTTAAAGTTTTGAATTTTAGTGCAGCAAGAAAATTCAGCCAGCTAACAAGCCAGATTTTACTTGATCATAAGTATTAAATTAAAGTTGTTTACAACGGTTTTGTCAGTTCTTATGGAATTTGCATTTTTGTGATTTGCCAGCAAGATGCCACTTCCAATGACTGAGGACTCTTGAGAAGCAAGGTAAGCTGCCTGGTTGTGTGGCTGAGTTATTTGGCTGGGCTAGGCAAAGCAGGACGAGGCATGGATGCTGCAAGCATGCAGCTAAGCGCTGAGTGCTAAAAGAGCAAATGAACACATCTGAGTGCCAACCTGTTTCAATCTGTGAACTGGGTGCCTAATCTTGCACACAAAGTGTCTCATCTCAGCCTTCCAGCTAGCTGTCAGTGCGCTCTGCACTGCTCATCTGTGCTTCCAGAGCATTCTGCCAGTATATCAGAGACTTGCAATGAAAGTCGTAGGGGCTTGGCAGACCCTGGATTCCATCTGTGAATGTGGGGTAGGTGCGGCTGATGCCTGTGAACTGTTCCCAGAGCTGTACTTTTATTGTATGCAACATAGAAGTCATTTGGAGCAACCAGTGAGCTAAATCTGTCAAGTACCTGATTTTGTTTCCTTCTCACGTTTTCTCAAACTCCGGCTTGTTTGACAAGTCTTATAAGACAGAAAGCTTAATGTTAATGAGGAGGGTTGGCTGTCAACAAGACATTTGAAGTGCAATAATGCCTCATAATTGGCAAATCACCGTTCTCTAGCAAGAATCTTGCCTCACTGATTGTGAAAAGTTCCAAAGATGGATTGATTTGCTCTCCACATCAAAATGAGTCTCGCTGGACCTCCGAACCAATTCTGCCACCAATCTCTCCATAGCCCACATTGCTCATAAGATTCTGCCCATATGCACAGAAATGGGACTCCCATTTAAAACTGAGTGGTGAAGGAGTTTCTCCTTTTAGAGGGTAACAAATGTCTGGAGCTCTCCATCCTAGAGAGTTGTGGATAGTAGATCACTGGAAGTATTTAAAGTAGCCCTCATCTGCTCAACATTTCAAAAGTCAATGAGAAGTTGGCACAAAAGAGGCATAGAGGCCTGGGCCAGATCAGTCACAGTCTTACAGAATAACAGGGTAGGTTTTAGGGTCTGAATGGCCTACTTCTGCTCCTATTTCTTATATTCTTATGTTCTTTCATATAATTTAAAATAACTGACAGAAGGAGCAATGGGCACTTGAGGAATTTGTTTCACTAGAAGATAAGTAGAACCTGCATTCCAAAAGGATGGTAGAGGCCGAAACTCCCGTCACATTAAAAATATTGAGATATACACTTGAAGTGCCAAAATGCCACAGGGCTACAGGGCAAGAGTGGCTAAGGCTTAGTTGCTTTCTCAGCTGGCACAGATAGAATTGGCTACATGGACTCCTTCGCTGCCATAATTTTCCATGTTTAAGAAAATGCACATACATCATTCTGCTGTAATTAAGGTGTAATCCACACTGTTTTTTGTAATGTTGAAACTGGCTCAATTCTTGGGGATGTCTCAACACTCTGCCTGTTCACAGGCAGGCAAAAAAAAAGTGTTCAGCCTAATGAAGAGTTTCGTATTTCTGTTACTTTCCAAGGAATCCAAAAAAAAAGGCCCTCAGGCAGCTTTTGGACCTATTCTTGTACAAAAGTCACTGCAGTTCAAACATACTTCGTTGGTTGTAAAGTATCTGGGGATGTCCTGACAATGTGTACAATTCTATATAAGATGCAAATCATTGATTTAACTTTACAGTTGAGCCTACGGCTGCCATCACCAGCAGTGCTGCAGAGTAAAGAAAACTAAAACTGCCGGCATTTACATTCCTGTTCTAAAGTATGCCAACTTGCTTGTGGCTTGAAAGGAGCTCACGAAGCTTTGTAAGCTCCTTTTAATTAAAACACACCTTTGATGTTTTGTACTGTACCATCTTTGATGTTATGCCTCACATCAAAGAGTCTTAGTGAACATGCCAAATAAAGAACTGAACAATTGTCCCATGGAGAACTGAACCTTTCATCAGACCAGGAACTTGCCAACACCAAGCATCATGCAATTTTGAAATTCTTGAAAGCAACGGCCAACTTCACAGATTTATCTATTCCCCAACAAATGATAATTCTGTAAAACAACACAGCTGTAGATTGAAGATTTGAGAGCAAGTATTTTACCTTTCTAGTGCTTTTGCACATTCCATATAGAGATTACAGACCCTGTCGGAACGGTGACATAGAAAGGATCTCAGCGTTGGACTTAGGCTACCAAAGCAAGTAGCTCGGAGTTGGGAAATTTCCTGACTTGCTGAACCTGCCTTGATTAAAAAGTATCCAAAAAAGGTACAACATTTGCTGTAGGATGGGGGATGTGGGTGCAGGTGCAGGTGCAGGAGAGTTTTGGACCTGTTAACTGTGAAACAGAGTGGATGCAGCAATGGAGATGGGCAAGTGACCACCTCAGTTCTCTTAGACTTGCCTCCCAATTGTTTTAGAAATTGCTACACCCCTGGTGCTCACCCCAACACCACCTCACTCCCACTTTACCATCCCACTTATTCCCTCTGCGTCATTACCACAACAACAAACCAAATATTTACTATGCCCTGACATCTGCAACCTAAGATTAAAAAAAAGTCCTGTTCTCAGTTCTACCCACCTGATTGTGGAAAAAAAATGTCCTCATTTATCAAACACGTTCACTGTTTTTAAACCTCAAGTGGTCAATCTCTGAATAAAAGCTAATTTCTATTCAGACCTCCCGTCAAAGATAGCAAATCTTCTAACTGATGCTGTAAACTTAAAATCAAATGGTGAACTCGAAACTTCTTGTTGACATTATGGCTTTTGAAACTCAGTCAAACAATCACAATGGCATATTCATGAACTTTCAGGGAAATGCCAACAAAGAGCTCTATTGAAATTGCAGCTCAATGTTGCATCCTTTCTAACTTATGCGTGTCAATCAAAGCAATTCTGACAACAGATTCTTGCCCACTTCCCAGACTATAGTTATGTCGGTCCCCTGACAGTGAACATCCCAAGATGAGGACTGATCACGGTCATGTCTGTGTATAGTGTACAAACTGTGTCTGTGTTTGGTGATACAGTTACTCCCTGACCAACAGTGACCCTACCATGACTGGACTGAGGAGCAGTCCTGAACCAGCTTACAACATGGACATTTGGTTGAATAAACATGCAGTCTATTTGCTGCATAGGCAGCTGCCACATGTTGTTCAGCATGATGTACCCACCATTAGTAAAGGCCATTAGTACTGTCATATTGACAAGCAGCTTGCTCTGGTGTTTCTGTACAAATTAGCTTGCCAATATGGCAGTACTGATAGCCTTTATTTAAGGCTGAAGCACTAATGCACTAACTGGCATGGTGTGGCAGGCATGTCATAAATGCTGCGAGCGTGTAAGTAGGTGCTAGGTGAGCAAACACTAAGAGAGCAAATGAGCAGTCGTGTAATGCAGCCTGGTCCAATTTCACAACTTAAGTGCTTGTTCCCACAATCAAGGTGATGCTGCTGCAGCCTTTCAATGCTAGTTGCCAGTGTACCTTGCAATGCAAGAATGTACTTCAGAAGCAGCCTGCCAGTGTGTCGGACTGGTGCCGTGATCATCATGAGGAGATAGCAGATTCAAATGCCAATTTTTTAAAAATTATTTGAAAAATGTACTTTATTCATAAGATCATCTACAAATACATACAAATGCTCTAAATCAGTTCTGTACAGTCTTTGCTGAAAGAAACTAAAACATTGGAATTTTGACATTTCTTAGAGTTTCTCTGCAGTTGCAGCAAAAAAGGCATTTTCTACTTATGCAGGAAACTTTTTATGTTCCTTTGGAGACATCAAAAGGATTTGACAACCGAACAGATCCTCATTATACTTTGGCAGAATGATTCTAGAAGGCGGTGTTTTCCCACTGCACCTTGGCAGAGGCTGACCCAAGCTTTACTGTGTCCCTTAGCACATAGTCCTGGACCTTGGAATGTGATCATCTGCAACACTCGGTCGAGGTGAACTGCTTACATTGGAGGCCCAACAAGTTTCAGGAAGAACAAACAGCATCTCTCACCAAGTTGATGGTCTTCCAGGAACAATCAGTGTTGGTCTCCATGAGCATCCTGAGGAACAGCCCATAGTGTACATCACGGAGCTGCTTGGGACAAATCTCGACAAAAGCCACTACATCGCTCTTGCAGATTTCCTTTGCAAAGGCACATTGCAGCAGGAGATATGTTACAGTCTGTACCCTCTGCCACAGTCACACACAAAGGTGGCCATCAATTTGAGGGAGGAATTGGGTAGGTCCTCCCCCCATCTTATCTAGACTTTTGTATGTGGTGTCCCTGTGGACACTGTCCACCTTTGATCTCTAGATGAAGTGGAAGATATCTTGGGTGACTGCAGGGCCGCAGGCTCAGTGGATAGGCCAGACCTGCGCCACATACAAAAACACAGACAGTACCTAGTACCTGATAACCATATTTTTACCCACAATGGAGAGACAGCAGTATTCCGTTTTGCCCAGTTTCTGCCTCACCTTGGTGATAAGCTTCTCCCAAACTTTGGCACATATCCCGGCCCCTCTGAACCACATACCCAGTACCTTCAGATAATCTGGCTTGATGGTGGAGGAGATAAAGGATTGGTCAGCCTAGTTCTCAAAGAACATGGCCTCACCCTTGCCTCAATTTACCTTGGCTCCTGAGGCCAGTTTGAACTGGTCACAGATGCTCATGAGTCTGCCCACTGACAGCGAATATGGGCCAAAAACAGCAACCTCATCCATGTGCACGGAGGTTTTGACCTGCAGGCCTCCTCTCTGGGAATTGTCACGCCTCTCAGGCTCACATCAAAGACTTGATTCAGATGCCAATGTCTTGAACAGGGGATGCATGCACCTGGTGCCCATGGATCATGCCCTGAGACACTGTTTGTTGCTGAGCAACATGGAGGCTCCTCACAACCAGTGGTGAACTGGCATTGACAGATATCTGCTCTTCACTCCCATTTCGATATTTCTTGATGTCTAGCTTGTTCAGTGCATCTGGTAAGAGAGTAAGCTGAATATTATGGAGATGAATTGCAGTGTTAATAAGGCATTAAAAACCAACAATCCCCCGAATTGGAAATCCACCACTGACCACTCAGTGAAAGGATACAAGATGAAGTAAGCTGTCCCCATCTCGAGATAGTCCTCACCGACGTGGTGTCCAATTCTGCACAAATCTCGCCACAAACCATGTCTCTCAGATCCCTCTAAGACTTCACCCAATGTCTCCTTTTTCCTTATAAAGTTGCATAACATTAAAGTATTCCAAATAACAAATTGGATGGAAAAATTAATTTGATGCCTTTGCATACTCAGCAGGGAAGCACTGAGCTGGCATCAGTCACACACATGCCAATAAGAAACTCCATAAGTAATTGTGTAGATCCATAATAATTGTGCAGTTCAGAAATGATAAATTATGTGAAACTTGATAAGGCATCTTAACAACCCGCTGAGAAACATCATACATTGAAATGCACATAACTGTGATCAATTAGTCCAAGTCAGAAAAGGAAAAAAAAAATCAGTCTAGGAGATGAGCTGTTATGTATGTATATACATTTATTTTCAAGTTGGGATACTTATCCAATTGTTTGATGAGAGATTAGTATTAGCCAAGATATAAAAGGCACAGTTGTCCATGCGTTGGATATTATATATTAAAACTTTTTACTCAAGTGCTCTGTGAGGCAGACAAAAGGACTCAGAATTCAGTAGGTTGTTCAACTAAATCTTATTAACAAAATATTCCTTATTAAAACACTGAGCATTTCCGAAATTCCCACAATAATTACTCTCTATCTAGCTCTATCCTTTCTCAGAAGGACATTACCCACAATGATCCATGTGATTGAGCTGATCCAGTGGAATCGCTTTCCTCTCTGACGCAATGAAGGTCTGTACCCCTTGGTCTCTCCCCCTCAATCTCTCCAAGACACAAACACAGATACACAGATACAAGCATGCTGACACATGAACACAAACACAAGAACACAGACCTATGCACACAGGCACAAGCAGACATACAGACACATGCATAATGACGCACGAACACAGAAAAGAGTACATGGACATACAAACAATCATGAGCACACAGATATTCACATACAAACACATAGACATAAGCATGCAAACATACATAGACACCTACCCAGATGGAGACATGTAGAAAGGTAATAATCTCTGGATTACTGCCTGAGCCAATGAGCAAATTGGCACAGGGTCAACAAGATTAAAGAGGTCATGGTGTTGCTCAGTGAGTTGTGTGGGAGAATTGGGCTCACGTCCACGGGACATTGCACTAATACTGGGGAAGGAGGAAGCTGTTCTGATGGAATGTGCTCCATCTGAATCATGCTGGGACCAGAGTCCTGGAGAATCTCATACCTTAGGGCTGTGGATAGGGCTTTAAACTAAATAGTGTGGGGTTTGGGGGTGGTTGTGGTGGAGGTGTTTAGTTTCATGGAAAATTATAGAAAAATTTAGAGTGAAACAAGGTAGAAAAAGTTTGTAACGCAGATTGAAATTGGCAGGTACAATGTTGTGGGTATCACAAAGACATAGCTGCCAGGGGATCAGGCCTGGGAAATAAATATCCAATTATACACATCCTATCAAAGGGATAGACATGTGGGCAGGGGGCAGGGTTGCCTTAATAGTAAGAAATTAAATTAAATCAATAGCAAAAATAGATGTAGAGTTGGAAGGCATAGAATCTGTGTGGGTGGAGTTGAGGAATTGCAAGTGAAGAAAAGACTCAGATGGGAGTTATGTACAGGCCTTCTAGCAGTAGTCAGGATGTGGGGAAGAAAATAAATCAGGAGATAGAAACGGCATATGAGAAAGGAACTATTACAATAATCATGGGGGACTTCAATAGCAGGTGGACTGGGAAAATCAGGATGGTTGTGGATCCCAAGGAAAGGAATTCATTGAATGTCTACAAGATGGGTTTTTTTGGAGCAGATTGTGGTAGAGCCCACTGTGGAACAGGCAATTCTAGATTTGGTGATGTGTAAGGGGCAGACTTGATCAGGGAGCTGAAAGTGAAGGAACTGCTAGGGGCAGTGACCATAATATGGTGGAATTCATCCTCCAATTTGAGAGGGAGTAGCTGGAATCAGATGTAACAGTAAGTAAAAGAAATGACAATTAAAGCAAAGGTAATGACAAAGACAAGAGGGAGGAGTTGGCCAGAGTTGATTGGAAAGGGAGCCTAACAAGGAAGATGGTAGAGCGGCAATGGCAGGGGTTTCTAGGTAGAATTTGGGAGGCACGGCAGAAATTCATCCCAAGGAAGAAGAAACATACTAAGGGAGGATGAGGCAACTATGGCTGACAAGGAAGTCAGGGTAAGTATAAAAGCATTGCGGTGAAAATTAGTGTGAAGCCAGAGGATTGGGAAGTCTCTAAAAACCAACAGAGGATAATTAAAACAAGCAATATAGCAGGAGAAGATGTAATATAAGAGTAAGCTAGCTAGCTGGTAATATAAAAGAAGATGTCTAAAAAGTAAGAGAGAGAGGTAACATTGGAATGCTAGAAAATAATGCTGAAGAAGTAGTAATACGTAACGAAGAAATGTTACTTGAACTGAATAGGTGCTTTGCAGCAGTTTTTGCAGTAGAAGACACCAGCAGCATACCTGAAATTCAGGAGAATTAGGGTTAGAAGTGAGTGTAGTGGCCATCACAATGGAAGAGGTGCTGGAGAAGCTGAAAGGTCTGAAGGTGGATATATTACCTGGATCAGATGGACTACATCCCAGACTCCTGAAGGAGATACTTGAGGAGATTGTAAAGGTATTGGTGGTGATTTTTCAAGAATCTCTGGAATAAAGGAGGATCCCAGATTACTGTAAAATAGCTAATGTAATATCCCTGTTAAAAATGGAGGGAAGACAGGAAACTATAGGCCAGTTAACCTAACCTCAGTCATCAGTCAGATTTTGGAATTCATTGTTAAGGATGAGATTGCAGAGTACTTGGAAGTGCTTGGTAAAAGAGAGCTGAGTCAAGATAGCTTCGCCAAAGGGAAGTCTTGCCTAACAAATCTGTTAGAATACTTTGAGGAGATGATAAGCAAGTTAGACAAAGGAGAGCCAGTGAACGTGATCTATTTGGATTTCCAGATAGTCTTTGTCAAGATGCTGCACAAGAAGCTGCTAAACAAAATAAGAGTCCGTGATGAGATAGAAAGAACTGCCAATGCTGGAGTCAGAGATAACACAGTGTGGAGCTGGATGAACACAGCAGGCCAGGCAGCATCAGAGGAGCAGGAAAGCTCCACATCAGACAGATGTTCACCTGCACATCCGCTAATGTGGTCTATTGCATCCGCTGCTCCAGATGTGGCCTCCTCTATATCGGTGAGACCGAGCGGAGGCTCAGAGACTGCTGTGTAGAGCACCTGCACTCTGTTCGCGACAAACGACAACACCGCCCAATCGCAAACCATTTCAAGTCCCCCTCCCACTCCCTGGACGACATGTCCATCCTGGGCCTCCTCCAGTGTCACAATGATGCCACCTGGCAACTGGAGGAGCAGCATCTCATATTCTGCCTTGGGAGCCTACAACCCATGGTCTCAATGTGGACTTTACTAGTTTCAAAATCTCCCCACCCCCAACTTCATCCCATGACCAACCCTCCCTCTCATCCCCCCCTCTTTGACCTGTCCATCTTCTCTCCCACCTATCTGCTCCTCCCACCTCACTGACCAATCCCCACCACTGCTTACCTACACTCACCTACTGCCATCCCACCTACCTTCCCCAGCCCCCTCATCCCTGTCTCCTTGACCTGTCCGTCTTCTCTCCTACCTATCTCCCTCTCATCCCCGCCTCCTTGAACTGTCTGTCATGTCTCCCACCTATCTGCTCCTCCCACCTCACTGACCAATCGCCACCACTGCCTACCTGCACTCACCTATCACCATCCCACCTACTTTCCCCAGCCCCACCCTCCTTTCTCTATGTATTTCTGAGCTCCCTTCCCCCTCCCCCAATTCTGAAGAAGGGTCCCGACCCGAAATGTTAGCCTCCCTGCTCCACTGATGCTGCCTGGCCTGCTGTGTTCCTCTAGCTCCACGCTGTGTTATTTATAAGAGTCCATGATTTTAGGGGCAAGGTACCGGCATGGATCGAGGATTGGTTGACTGGCAGAACGCAGAGGGTACAGATAATTGGTTAGAACTACAACTATTCACATTATACATTAACAATCTGGGCGGAGGAACTGAGGCTATTGCTGCTATGTTTGCAGATGACAAAAAGATAGGTGGAGGGTCAAGTAGAGTTGAAGACGTAGGGAAACAGCAGAAGAACTTGGACAGGCTGGGGGAGTGGGTAAAGAAGTGGCAGACGGAATACAGTGTGGCAGTCAGGAAAGCAATGCAATGTTAGCATTAATTTTGAGAGGTCTAGAGTACAAGATCAAGGATGTCCCGCTGAGGCAATATAAGGCTCTGGTCAGACCGTATTTAGAATATTGTGAGCTGTTTTAGGTTTCAAGGGTTGCAGGGAGAAAGCAGAGGAATAGAATTGAGAAATGTATCAGCCATGATTGAATGGCAGAGCAGACTGAATGAACTGAATGGTCTAACTCTGCTCTTACGCCTTTTGCACGCATACACACGTACACAGTGACACAGGCATGCACATACTTCCCCAACTGTGACCTTCCAGTGCTGATGCTCCCACCCAGGAAATAACCAGTTAATTAATTTGGTTGACTGCCATCTTGGAAACAGAAAAAAAATTATAAACGAAGTCCTGCCATTAAATTTGACAGGACTTTTCATTACCTTCACTTTCAGATGACTCAGTCCCTAACCCTCAAATTACCCTCCTCCCTCCCTTCTTATAAATATGTGCGATTCCATTATTTAAAATAAGACTGAACACCTTGATGACTGTGCTTCTTTCAACACTAGAATATGGACAAACACATCCAGTTCCAACCTGGTGGATCTAATACATTTACATGAAGAACACCAACCTGGCGCTGAAAGGGTTCAGGAATCTATGCACAGTATCTCATGCTATCTGTCGGAGAAGAAGCCAAAGATTTATTCCCCATTATCAGTGGTTGTAGAAAACACATTCTGATATTGATAGGAAGTCACACCAAGTGAACACATATCCAAATCTTTGGCTCCAACAAAACCTTTTCTTTAAAAGGTGTACACGCTGCTAGATTACAATGTGCAGAAAGTGCCAACCAGTTTTTTCTTAAAAGCGAAGTAATTTCTAACCTAAAAACTGTTGACATTTTCAAATAAGTGTTTGGCATTTTTCTAACCTTTTCTTTCTGCTTCATATTACAGTTTAATTTGTGGCTCTTGGTCTCTCATAAATGTCAAACCAGTGGGGTAAAAGTACTTGGAATCTTTGCAGCTCTAACTTTAAACAGTAGCTGCAGATTATGTGTTTGTTTTTCTGGGAATTAAATTGACCTTTACAATAGATTTTGTAGCTAGATGATGTGGAACTTGACTGAATCAGACAGATACAGGATTTAAGCCATTTTTCTCATAATTAGCCTCTTAAGAAATTAATGTTAATACTTGTGGTAGGTGTATCTTGTATAGTTTTGAGTTGAAATGACCAGGCAGGCTTCTTGAAAAAGATAACAAGGTGTAGAGCTGGATGAACACAGCAGGCCAAGCAGGATCAGAGGAGCAGGAAGGCTGACGTTTTGGGCCTAGACCCTTCTTCAGAAAATCTTCTGATTTTCATCCAGCCCTACACCTTGTTATCCCAGATTCTCCAGCATCTGCAGTTTCTACTATCTGTGAAGGCTTCTTGAAAGTATTCTTTATGGACATACCTTTTATATGCCATTGTAATGAAGGAACAGGATAGAGACAGCACTTAAACAGAATGTGCCATACCAGATAAAACTATCCCTAGAAGAATATACAGAAATGCAAGTCCTATGCAAGTAAGCCGAAAGCATTTATCAAAGAGGCACTTGAGAGGTTCTGCCAAGGGGTGAATATTGACTTCTAGCAAGTTATCTCTCTGCATTGTTATCACCACAGCTATAAAGATAACGATTATACTCCACTTTAATGGCACTAGGATATTTCAGACAGCCACAGAGGATCTCTGTAATATCAGCTAGTCTGCAATTGTTGGTTTCTTAATTCATTTTAACTTAGACCTGGGGAATTCATCCAATTTGATTTCAAAACAAAGCAGTAATGAAATAGAACCATCTAGTTCACAGAATTACAGATTGTTACAGCATAGAAGGACACTATTCAGCGCATCTTGCCTGTGGCAGGTCTCTGAATAAACATCTCGCGTCATGCCATTCTCCTGTTTTCTATTTGAAACATGACACATTTTTCATTTTCAAATAACCACTTCCAATGCCTCAATTGAACCTGCCTCCACCACACTCTCAAGCAGTACATCCTACACCCTGACTACTCTCTGTGTGGAAAACTTCATCCTCCTATCAGAGATAACGAGCATGGGGCTGGATGAACACAGCAGGTCAAGCAGCATCATAGGAGCAGGAAAACTTGACGTTTCGGGCCTAAACCCTTCATCAGAAATGGGGGAGGGGAAGAGGGTTCTGAAATAAATAGGGAGAGAGGGGGAGGCGCATAGAGGATGGATAGAGGAGAGGATAGGTGGAGAGGAGGCAGACAAG
>JAHRHZ010000289.1:27508638-27606355 GCA_024137785.1 Ginglymostoma cirratum | reverse complement strand
CTTGGTTTCCCCGATGTAGAGGAAGCCACAACGGGTACAGCGGATGCAGTATACCACATTGGCAGATGTGCAGGTGAACCTCTGCCTGATGTGGAAAGTCTTCTTGGGGCCTGGGATTGGGGTGAGGGAGGAGGTGTGGGGGCAGGTGTAGCACTTCCTGCGGTTACAAGGAAAAGTGCCGGGTGTGGTGGGGCTGGAGGGGAGTGTGGAGCGGACAAGGGAGTCGCGGAGGGAGTGGTCCCTCCGGAAGGCAGATAAGGGTAGGGAGGGAAAGATGTCTTTGGTGGTGGGGTCTGACTGCAGATGGCGGAAGTGTCGGAGGATGATGCGTTGGATCCGGAGGTTGGTGGGGTGGTATGTGAGGACGAGGGGGATTCTTTTTTGGTTATTGTTGCGGGGACGGGGCGTGAGGGACCTCCTATCAGTTTTGTTTTTTTTATCAATTATTTTCAATCTGTACCCTCTCATTCTCAATTTGTTCATGATCGGAAATATTTTCTGTCTACTTATTTTGTGCAGGCTCCTGCTGATTTTGAACAATTAATGGAATCTCCTCCCAGCCATCTCTGCTCCAAGGAAAATAATCCCAACTTCTCTAATTTCTCTTCATAACTAAATTGATCATCCCTGAAATCATGCTTTTAAACCAGTGTCTCATATATGTTGAACATAATCTCCTTACTCTTGTAATCAATTCTCCTATTAATAACCGTAGAATACAGTATGGCTTACTACCTGCTCTGTCAACCTATCCTGACCCCTTCAATGACTTGTGCACGTACACACTGAGGTCCCTCTGCTTCTGCATCCCATTTAGTTTTGTGGATTATTTCATTTATATTTTCTTCCCATGTTCTGCCAACCAAAATGTATCACCTAACGCTTCTCCATGTGAATTCTATGGAGATCTAGCCATTCAAAGTTTGGAATGTAGTGGATGGCTCCCGCGATGCTCCTTAAGCTTCCACAGATCATCCCTTCCATTTATCAACCAGGAAAGGCTTCCACACCCTGACTGTACTGTTGACATGGAAACCACACAATATATTAACAGCTGGATATATTCTTAGTGCATTCATCTTTAAAAAATGCCCCTCCCCAACCTCTTTAAGAAATAAATTTTTGAAGAGGATTGTTTGTAACTAAGTAGACCCTTACCAGCCCGGGTAATGACCCCAACTGCAAGTGGTCCAGATAACAGTAGATGAGTATTACAATGTGACATAAGCCTTTGAGGTATTGTTATTAAAAAGACCTTCAGAATTTAAAAGAACACTTCCACTGTCTTGACAAGTTAACTGGAATACTGCAACACAATCTCATTTATTTTCCATGTACTTTTGCCTGTTGCGCTCCACAGATTTGCTCCATAAAGGCCTGGGGAGGGACAACTCTAAAGGCAGAACTACTTGGATGAAAGCAAATGATGGTTGACACTGTGAACTCCCTGATGACTGCTGCTGGCAGAAGGCAACTAGTCCCTGAAGTGTTTGCTTTGATTAAATTCAATGTGCTTTTATTAGCACACTGCTGAGTTCTTCTCTCTCCAACTCAAGAAATAGTCCTTCAATCCAGTACCCATCCTACACCATAACAATACATCAAATCTCTTTTCCCGTACACCAACAGTGTCGTAAGAACCACATAATTTAGTAAAGCAGAACCAATAAGTTGTATCCTATTGGCAAATGTTCTAACTTTTGTGAAATTTTGCCCAAAAAGGAGTCCTTCAACCTTTTACCCAGGAATACATCCCATGTGTGGCAGACAAAAGGCAAGGAACCAACTCAGAAATTAATTAAACAAACCATTCTTTAGATAATCCTTTAAGTACCAATACGAAATATAAAACTTACATTCCACTGCCTCGACAAGTTACTGGGACATTGCAGCACAATCTAGTTTATTTTCCATGTGTTTTTGCCTGTTGCAGTCCACATTCTACCAATCTAAAGGAGGATCATTAGACCCAGCATGTTAACTCTGATTTCTCTCCACAGCCTCTGCCAGACCTGCTGAGATTTTACAGCAATTTCTGTTTTTGTTTCTGATTTCCAGCATCCACAGTTCTTTCACAAAACACACATTCATTGTAAGGTTTTTATATATAGAATCCCTACAGTGTGGAAACAGGCCCTTCAACCCAACAAGTCCACACTGACCCTCAGAGCCTCCCACCCAGATCTATCTCCCTATAACCCACCTAATCTACACATCTGTGAACACTACAGACAATTTAATGTAGCCAATCCACCTAGCCTGAACATCTTTGTGACTGTGGGAGGAAACCCAGGGAGAATGTGCAGACTCCACATAGACAGTTGCCTGAGGGTGGAATCAAAACCAGGTCCCTGGCCCTGTGAGGCAGTAGCGCTAACCACTGAGCCACTGTGCCACCCAGTTCATTTAACTTCACTTTACCTTAGGTTTAACTGAATTCACATTTAACCCAAACCCTAACTTTAACTCCATTTGCTGGGCTTCAAACAGTTATTATCCCAAATTAGGTGAAGTGGTCAACTTTGCTCTCAATGTAGATCTTGTCTCGTAATTGTCTTCTCTGAAGATCACTTCAGGGCATATACTTTTCATGTGTTGTTCTGGAAGGCTTCTCCTGAGAATCCTTTGTTCTACTATCTTTTATCACAATAATATATGCTCATCCTCCCAGAAATTCCTCTGGCACTCAGCCAAAGAATTGACCAAACCCCTGATCCCTTTATTCTATCCAAGCCAATGGAGTTTTATTGGTTAAAAAAAACTCTCAAATATGAAATAGCCATATTCCATGTTCCATATAAGGTAATAGGTGCCAGTCTAGCAAGCTGACTGCCATGACACTTGCCTTATTTGGTCAATACAGGAAATTGCAGGTCACAGCTTACAAATCAGGTCACAACAGGTCCTAGTTTGCAGTTTTAATCAAAGTCAGAGTTTAAACTAGCTTGACCCAAATTCATAGCATGCTTGATTGTAACATTTAACCATATCTGCTGCTGGCTACATGACCACAGAATAAAACAGCAAACCATTCTTGCTTATGTTAGTTTCTGCTGGGGATCTTGGGTAAATTCACTGCCATTGATCCACCTTGCTGATATCATAAAGCTACTGATACCAGGTGGAGAAAGATGCCCATTTGGATTCTTCAGCAGAAGATGGCACAATCTTGCTGAACAATAGATTTGTTATATATTATTTAGTAGCAAAGTATATTACACCTGAGATACTTGCCTGTATTCTGACAATCGTTGATTACATGGATTATTGTTTGTGGAGGAGATATCTTTTCTTTTTGGGAATATCGTTTTCTGCAGCCAGGTTGTGTAAATCGGAAGGAGACCATGGAACAAGTGTGGCATGGTAGGTGACTGGGAACAGGTGATTTCAGATGTGGTGGTACTATCTTGATAAAATAGACAAAGAGGATTGTGTATGTAAACAGTTACCATGTTGTGAAAGGGGTATAACTTAAACACTTGGATTAGCACCTTCCCTAGAGTGCAATTTGAAAGGATATTTGCTTTAACTGTTTGTTTTGGAGAATGAAGTGTGGTGATGCCTTTAAATCAGAAGCCAAGAAAGGAAATGTGTTAGTTTAACTGACCTAATCAAGTTGATGAATGTCTTGCAGCCATGGTCTACAGTCACGGGGTTCATAGCGTATGCACGTATGCCAGAGACACTTTTTTCTGCATAGTAGCATAGATGTCACTTGCAGGTTTTATGGCAAGGGCACCCAGGACTTTGTCTCCCCAAACTTCAGTTTCACCCAGGAATGTTTGTAGATCTGTCTGTGAAAGTGAGAGCTGAACCAAGCTTGGTTACATCATTCCAATTTGTAATGATATAGCAAACATTATATTGAATACTTAGCAATAGCTTATAACCCTGTCCTGTAGTGTGCTAGAGATGGACAGATAGTTGCTGCATACCCTGACAACAGCTCATTGAAATAAATATTCTACTTTTTATTCTGTATACTCTTCAATTATCAGGAGACCTGTGAATCTTCACTGGATTGCATCTTGGACAAAATGAGAATGTATAAAGATGTAAATAGCGCCAGATCCAATTTAACGATGGACTTTGCACCCGTTTCCTCTGTACTCACACCCAGCTTTGGTCTAGTGATTGATGGAAAGACTTTGAGTGTGATCTTCCATGGAAATCTGCAGAAGAAGTTCCTGGATCTAGTAAAGTGTTGCCAATCTGTGTTGTGTTGCCGTTCCACTCCTCTCCAGAAAAGCATGATGGTCAAGCTAGTCCGAGATCACCTAAATGTCATGACGTTAGCAATAGGTATGTGTCATTTTACTGCTCATCCTTAAATAGATGGTTAAAAAAAAGTTCACTTTTAATTTAATTTGAGATTGATGCTTTCCTTAATGCAATTAGGTCTGATTGTTCTGTTTCCCTAACTGCTCCCATCCCTTCCCTTTCTCGTTTTGGGAATAAAATTAGCCCAACTGCACATTGGGAATTATGTGAATTCCTGCATGTTTTAGTTTTTCATATGTGACCAATGTAACCAAAACTAGCAAATAAACATCCTTTGGATAGTGTGGAATCTATATACATTGGGTTTTGGATTTTGAACAAAGATGATCAGTATAGTATCTAAGTCAAATGACAAAATAAACCATTATTGCATAGATCCCTGAAAGTTGCCACCCAGGTTGATAGGGTTGTTAAGAAGGCGTACGGTGTATTAGGTTTTATTGGTAGAGGGATTGAGTTTTGGAGCCGTGAGGTCATGTTGCAGCTGTACAAAACTCTGGTGCGGCCGCACTTGGAGTATTGCGTGCAGTTCTGGTCGCCGCATTATAAGAAGGATGTGGAAGCATTGGAAAGGGTGCAGAGGAGATTTACCAGGATGTTGCCTGGTATGGAGGGAAGGTCTTATGAGGAAAGGCTGAGGGACTTGAGGCTGTTTTCATTAGAGAGAAGAAGGTTAAGAGGTGACTTAATAGAGACACACGAGATGATCAGAATTTTAGATAGGGTGGACACTGAGAGCCTTTTTCCTCGGATGGTGATGGCTAGCACGAGGGGACATAGCTTTAAATTAAGGGGTGATAGATATAGGATAGATGTCAGAGGTAGATTCTTTACTCAGAGAGTAGTCAGGGCATGGAATGCCTTGCCTGCAGCAGTTATAGACTCGCCAACTTTAAGGGCATTTAAATGGTCATTGGATAAACATATGGATGATAATGGAATAGTGTAGGTTAGATGGGCTTCAGATTGGTTTCACAGGTTGGCGCAACATCGAGGGCTGAAGGGCCTGTACTGCGCTGTAATGTTCTATGTTCTATGTTCATTAGCATGAAGTCTGTGAAATTGTCAATGATTATGCTTTATGCATTTCTTACATTTACAAATATTTCCTTGTTCATTGAAAGCCTTCCAAATGATTAAATTCAGAATGTTTTCAAATCTTAAACAAAATCATGTCATGAACAAATATTCCTAGAGAAATTCAGCAGGTCTGGCAGCATCTGTGGAGAGAGAAACAGAGGTAATGTTTTGAGTTCAGTGATCAGTCTTCAGAACCATCCTGAAGCAGGGATAGCATGGTGGCACAGTGATTAGTACTGCTGCTTCACAGTGCTAGGGACCTGGGTTCAATTCCAGTGGCATTTGTACACTTTTTTCTCTCTCTCTCTCTGTCTATTGTCAGGTACTCTAGTCTAGGTTTTGTCAGGTACTCTAGTCTCCTCCCACAGTCCAAAGATGTGTACGATGGGTGAATTAGCCATCCTAAAAATTACTCTATAGTATCCAGGGATGTGCAGGCTATGTGGAATAACCATGATAAATGTGTAATTACAGAGATGGGGTGGGTCTGGGCCAGATGCTGTCCAGAGGGTCAGTGCAGACTCAATGGGTTAAATGCCCTCTATCTGCGCTGTAGGCAATCTTTGATTTGAAGCACCAACTCTGTTTTCTCTCCATAGATGCTGTCAGACCTGCTGAGTTTCTCTAGCAATTTCTGTTTTAATTTGTTCCAGATCTCCAGCAACCACAGTTCTTTGTTTTAATAAAATAATGTTGTCGGAGCACTTAACAATGAATTACACTCAACACTGCAATTAATTGTTTAAATGCATGGGATAAAAGCACATGATTTTAGTTGAATGAGCCATTCCACAATGCAATATTAGCATAAAATATTCTTAACCTGCTGTTGAATAAACTTTTACCAATTCAGCCCTAGATCCTGTTGTAGCCCTATCAAGAGAACATCCTTAATGCCTTTTTTTAGATAACAAGGTATAGAGCTGGATGAACACAGCAGGCCAAGCAGCATCAGAGGAGCAGGAAAGCTTGACGTTTCAGGCCTAGACCCTTCTTCAGAAATCTGCTGCTGCTTGGCCTGCTGTGTTCATCCAGCTCTACACCTTGTTATCTCAGATTCTCAAGCATCTGCAGTTCATACTATCTCTGAAACATCCTTAGTGCCTTGGTATCTTTTGCCTTCACATACCAGTAATCATCTGGCCTCTGAGTAAGACTGTCATTTGGTGGTGAATTGGATGTAGTTTTGTCTCCTGGACCAAAGTCCAGCTGAAGCTAATTAATATGGCTCCAGCTAACAGACAGTGATGAATTTAAGTCCTGATTAGAAGCTAGAGTCTAAACTTATGAATTTCTCAATGTTTACAGATGTTAAAGCTATGAAAATTCAACCCAACTTTCCATATATTTCTCTGTGAGAGCATGGGCAAGTGGCTTGTTCCTGGCTATCTTTATTACCTCATGCTAATCAATGTGAAAAACATTTATAACATATCTATTTTACATCTTACACCTAAATACCATTATTAAAGTGAAGATCAGAAACAGATATCTGTGTGGGAAGTCAATCCTATCTCAAATTTATTCATGTAATTTTGGGAAATTCTGTTCTGTATCACTGTGAACAATTTTAGTATAGTTTTAAATTATGTTACCCAACAAAAACTGTATGCAGAGCACTATCTCTGAACTTGTGCATCTTTTGTTCTTTGCTGTTATTGGAAGTACTGAACATGCAGGGCAAAAGCATACCTCATTCATGATCAATCTGTGCATATCTGATAAAATCTGAAGCCATATATTTTATCTCCCAGGTGATGGGGCCAATGATGTCAGTATGATCCAAGCTGCTGATGTAGGCATTGGAATCTTTGGTCAAGAAGGAATGCAGGTACAGTATTCCCTAAAGTTCCTAACTAATCAAATCAAGAATGGATACTGCTGAGAAGCTGGTTAGTGCAGTGGTCTAGCACCCTTCCAGCTCCATAATGTGGTATGAAATACTCCCCAAATTAAAATGTATATTCACGTTGAGTTGCTTTGCTTTGACACTACTTTACAGTACCGTGCACAGATCCACGTCATTTAATTAGAAAGATTTAGAGACACCGGAGAAGGTGAAACTGCATTTATGTAGATGATTGTAGCTATGCAGTCATACCTATGAGGAAAGAACGAACAAACTTTTTCTCTTTTTACGAAAAGAGAAGGCTGAGGGATGACTGAAAAGAGGGTTTTAATATTACGAAAAGTTTTCGTAGGGTCGACACGGTTAGAAGATTTCCGCTCGTGAAGAACAAAACTAGAGGTGACCAATATAAGGTAGGCATCAAGAAATCAAATAAGAAATGATGAGAATGTGAAACTCATGACCACAAAGAGTGGAGCAAACAATGCATTTACAGGGCAGTTAGATGTGAAGAAAAAGTGAACAAAAAGGGATTTTTATAGAGTTCAGTGAGGAAGGACGGGAGAAGGCTTGATTGGAGCATAAACTCGCTTGGACATGACTGCGTTGAATTACATACCTCTGCTGTGTATGCTTTGCAATTTTGTATGGAAACTAACAGATTCTGACTTTACACTTGTAATCTGTATTGATAGGCTGTGATGGCCAGTGATTTTTCAATCTCTCACTTCAAACACCTAAAAAAGCTGCTGCTGGTACATGGTCACTGGTGCTACACTCGATTGTCCAATATGACCGTTTACTTCTTTTACAAGAATGTGGTAAGTGGATAAGGTTAACTTTTTGTCAAACTTACCAGGCTGGAGTCCATCAGGAGCCTTTTGCATTTTGTACTTGCACTTATTTGGCTATTGATATCGTTCAGCTAAACATTAAACTTTAGGTCCCTCATGACTGCTCTGGCAGGGTCAACCTCAAATGTTAAGATATATAAATGTATCAGACCTTCTATTATCAGTCTTAAATAAACCAAAACGCTGACAGAATTTCAAAATTGCCCTCAGGCAGCAGAAGTAAATACACGAAGCAAATAGCACTAAGAGGGCAGTGAAGCACTGGGCATTAACGCTGTTTACACAATTATTTCAGTATATCGAAACACTCTCTCGTAAAATTGTGGCCTCACAATCAGTTTTATAGCAGTTATGGAAACTTCAGGAACTTTTGCATGCCATCATTTTATATTTCAGCATCATGCAAAAAAAATCAGCTGAGTGCATACTCTGCAGCTGCCTTAAACATTTTCCCATGAAGGCCTCTTGATAGATAACATTGAAAAGGCATATGCAGAATTTTGGTAAGCAACAATCCAAGACAACTCTGAGGCAAGTTAGAATGAGAAAGCAGGAAATGTTGGAACAATTAAAAAAGAACATTGTAATGGTGTTAGCAGTTGAAATGGTAGAGTGATGCAAACAGTGCGTTGAAATTGGATTGAAGTGAAATTGTTCAAACAGAGTGATGAGGACTTCACCTTGCATCTACCTCACTACATCAATTATTGGAGCCCTTAATACTGAAATTCAATATAATCAAACTGGCAATATTTTAATTTCAAGCATCATTATCTGTCACTGAGCATTTACATGTTAACTTTTTACTTCCTCAGTTTCCCATAAAATTATATTTTAGAACTCTAGTAGTTTTGTATTATCTTCTCCAAGTGATGATTATGTTCTGATTTTGCTTTCCATTTTTTCGTTCCCCCAGATCTATGTGAATCTCTTATTCTGGTACCAGTTTTTCTGTGGATTTAGTGGTACAACAATGATTGACTATTGGTTGATGATATTTTTCAATCTATTCTTCACGTCCCTTCCTCCATTACTGTTTGGAATATTGGATAAAGATATTTCTGCAGAACTGCTTTTGGAGCTCCCCAAGCTGTATAAAAGTGGTCAGCAGTCTGTGGTAAAGTTAACTTACAATATTATTGCCTACTATATGAATAAATATATGTAAGGCCCCTGCTAAAATCCATTTAAGTGGGTTTGAGTCCTGAATATTATTTAATAATTTTTCAATTGTAAAAGAATAAAAAAAATTGGTAGAATTGTAGACTTACTTTACCAAATGATTGACACATTTTACTGTCATAGTTTCTCAAAAAGGTCTAGAACTATTTTGGGCTCATGATCAAAGTCAAAGTTTAACATGCATGCACCTGTATGAAGTTTTGGAGGAGGAAGCCAAGATTTTGCATGGATTCTGATTGAGTTTTAACTCCAGACTTATTATGCACGGGTGAGTTTTAGGGTGAATTAGGATTTCTCAATTTCTCCAGAAATTAGTCCTGGGTTATTTTTCAGAGGTGCATTGGGCTACATGAATCATTTTTCTGTGCACTATTTTGGCTAAGATGTTGTGTTAGAGTACAATCAACTAATGTTGTGGGAATGTAAATGTATTAGAGAATATCAACATTTAAAAAGAACATTTAATTGTTGACGATTAACAAACATGTGATGGAGTAAAGCCATAAGAATTTGCGGTTTTGAATGAAATAAGCTTTACTACACAAAGTTATAAACATAGAACAATTTACTATATATATGTGTATGAAATGTACTCCAAAATCTAGAATCAACATGGGATAATTACAGATTAACAGACAAACAGTGCCAAACACCACACAAAGCACATCAAATGGCAGTTACAGTCAAGACAATCCCAATGATTATTTCGCAATTCAGAAAGACATTAGTGATGCTTATTAAAACACATCTTCACAAGGGATTTTAATTCTTTATTTTCAAAGATCTGTCCTTTATAACCCCTCAAAGCTGCTTCAATCGAGACTGTTTAAACATTACTCATTGATCCTGGTAAATCAATCCCTGCTTATGAGACTAAGTCCCCTAGTATTCTTGAGAATGCTCACAATGTTTATTAAAGACACAATTTCAAATTCTTTCACAGATGGCTAGTCATACTAAGCTGGCACAGCTTCTCAGTTTTTCCAAACTTCAGTCTTTCAAGCTGCACCAAGCAATAACTTCTCATAGCTTTCCTTAAGCCCCACTGTGCAACTGCACCGAATGGCTCCTGAAACTTCAGTCAGCCTCCAGTTCTTCAGAGCCAACAGCAACATGTTGCTGCATGGAGCCACCTCCTTTGGTTGCCCCTCTCTCCCACTGATTTGATCTGTTTACCTCATCAAAATACACCAGTACCCTACCCTCATTTCTAGGCAGGATCAAATGTAACAGTTATTTCAATACACTGTCTCCTGGCTGTTACAATCTGCAGCTGATGACTTTCCCAAAACTGCTAACTTCAAAATACACAGAAAAACAAAGTTAATTTCATCTCAAGTATATCTTCTGTCCAGGTCTCCAATCTCTGTATTTTTGGGATTAACATGATGGATGCCTTTTATCAAAGTCTTGTCTGCTTCTTCATTCCATACTTTGTAAGTACTGGGGCAATACTACTTATTGCCAACTTTAATCAGGTTTATATTTTACCTTCTCTGTAAACTTTTTTAAGCATTAATTGCATTTTGGCACAACAAACAGGGTTAGGACTTAAACAATTAATAGTAGGACCTTGGGTAGCATTGTAGAGCAGAGAGACCTAGGGGTTCAGGTGCATAATTCCTTGAAGTTTGCATCACATATAGACAGGGTGGTCAAAAAGGCATTTGGTGCACTTGCCTTCATTGCTCAAAGCCTTGAGTATAGGAGTTGGGAATTCATGTGGATGTTGTACAGGACACTGGTGAGGCCTCTTCTGCTTCTGGAGTACTATGTCCAGTTCTGGTCACCCAGTTATAGGAAGGGCATTATTAAGCTGGTGGGGGTTCAGAAGAGATTTAGCAGGGTATTACCACATATGGAAGGTTTAATTTATAAAGAAAAGCTGGATAGGGTTAATTATTGTTGTCTAGGATGAGTGATTTCAAGACTAGGGAGCCCATTTTTAAGGTGAGAGGAGAGAAATTTAAAAAAGATATGGATGCAAATTTTGTACCCTGAGGGTGGTTCATGTGTGGCATGAACTTCTGAAGAAGTGTGGATGTGGGCACAATTACAACGTTTAAAGACATTTGGAGAAGTACATGAATAGGAAAGGTTTGGTGGGATATAGCCAATAACTGGCAAGTGGGACTAGTTTAGTTTGGGATTATGTTCAACATGGACTGGTTGGACTGAAGTGTGTGTTTCCGTGCTCTATGACTCTATGACTCTATTAATCTTTTCTTTTAAGGCTTATCGAGATTCAAATATTGATGTCTTTTCATTTGGAATACCCATGAACACCCTGTCCATTGTTACAATCCTAGCACACCTGGCAATTGAAACCAAAACATGGGTAAGTACAGATCTCAGAAATACATACAATAGAGTCCTTGGATTAGTGGGAAATTGCAATGCAGTATTTTCCATTAAAATCCTTGCTATAATAGAAGCAAACAACATTGTCTGTCGTATTAGCACAGAACATTAATGTGAAACTACTTTTACTGTCATAATGTGTAAACAGATTTTAATTCCAGGCTTTAGTTTTGAGAAATAATTACAATTAATGAAGATGATCACTGTAAGTTCTCTATATAAAATGTGGAATACAACAGAATCTGAGTGATAATTAATTGCTTTTAAAACTATTAAATCATAGCATTTTCTGTGGGAGGAGGTTATCTATTGATGTACAGGGCCATTGATGGGAGACACTAACAGAATGGAAATGGATAATGAAGTCGGTAATTGAGGTATTGACATTTGGACTTTTATTTTTAAAAGTTTAGCTGCATCTGATGATCACAGAATTACAGAAAAGTCAAAAAGTAATTATTAAGGAATTTTGAGCTTGATTTTAAATCTGTAGATTGTATGAGAGAGAAAGTAAGCATTCCAATTTTTACTATGATCGAGTGAAACCTTTGGTTAATCAATGCCCATGACGGTTTTAGCAATCTTAACCTAAACCAAAACACTGTGAAGTTGTCAGGATTGAATCAAACAATATTCTGACTGCCTGGTATTATTTTCCATTAACTTCACCCATTCAGATCCTTGCAGCGTTCTGTCTGTCCCTATGGATGTAACGATGCTTCATTTCAAACCTAAGGAAGGAGAAATAGAAGAATGTATAAATAAAAATTGTGTGAAGAGTGAAACATTTACTTTAATGGTTTTGTTCAGTGTATATTGCCCAAAAACTGCGAAAATACGAAAATACTTTAAAGTGAACAGAGTGAAAGTAAGTTATAAAAAAACTAACAAAAAGGCAAAATTAGTTTTATTTTCCATTGAACCTCTGTACCTTATTGATCACTAAATAAGTAAAGTGGAGTGACGATCTTCCTGAGTGGAAACAGGGCACTGAAAAGTGCATTGCACCTGTCTAGGCCCAGGTATGAAAGTTTTTCTTGTCCTGGTTCAAAGACATGGCAGGCTAACCCATCTGACACAGACTGAAACAATGGCTGGGTCATATACTTACAAAACAGCAAGTCAATGCATGTCAGGTCACTATGATCACAGCCTGTTGGTTTTCATTGGAAACCAATGCCCATTGTATCCTATTCAATACGTTGAATTTCACCCATTTATCTTGGAGGGATTTGAACAATCGAAAGAGAATAATTACCCAGATAATTTTGGGTTGAAACTCAGAACCTTTTGATTGACAAGGGATCAGGAACCATAACATATTACTTCTGCCATTCTTTGAAAAGCCTTAGAAATTCTAAGACAACAGCACAGAAATTCAGTGAATTAGCCTCAACCTAATTTTTCTGACCTTTGTGACTGATGATTTAGCCACTTCCCAAGCACAAAGGTCAGGAAAATCAATGACTGTATCCAATCCTTTGGATTAATTTACCTCTTACATCTTTAACCTTTTTCTGACAGACCTGGCTGCATTGGGGTTCAATAATTGGGAGCATAGCATTCTACTTCTTTGTTACAATGGTGTACAGTGCCAACTGTGTGACCTGCAACCCTCCGTCAAATCCCTACTGGATAATGCAACATCAGATGACCGATCCACTCTTTTACCTCATCTGTCTCATCACACCAGTTCTAGCCCTGCTACCAAGGTAATCTACTTTTACGTTCACAATGACTGGGGACATTATCAGGGGATGAATAAACAGCAGAGGAATGTTCAAAATCTGATAAGAAGTTTCTAACCTAACTACTTTACATCTCCAATATTGAATAGGGACAGAGCTTTGTAACACTGAATGCCATGGAACGTTTTTTAAAAACGGATTCTCCTCTGGGAAATTGGCCTGAATGACAGACTTGGTTGACAATCAGACAAGGAAATTCTCCAAAAAAGAGAATCAGGATAATTGTATTTCATGTGGAGTAAATCATAGCATGTTGGGGATTGATGAGGAGGGGATTTGGAGGGTTCATGTTTAGAGGTGAGACTCATGTTGAAGGTGATTTTAGCAAAGTCACAGGTTATGAGGGGAGATGCAGTGGGGGAGAGACTCAAGAGTTTGCCTTAATGGTGAGATTGTAGACTGAAGATGTGAAGGATCAGGTAGAGCTGGAAGTTGTGGGTGAATCAGAGGAGATGTGAGCTTTAGTGATCACAGTACGGGCTAGTAATCATACGGACACAGTGATCTGTCTTGGAGAGATTGTAGAACTGAGCAATGTTTATAGGCTAGGTGTAGAGCTGGATGAACACAGCAGGCCAAGCAGCATCAGAGGAGCAAGAAAGCTGACGTTTCGGGCCTAGACCCTTCTTCAGAAATGGGGGAGGGGAAGGGGATTCTGAAATAAATAAGGAGAGGGGGGAGGCGGATAGAAGATAGATAGAGGAGAAGATAGGTGGAGAGAAGACAGACAGGTCAAAGAAGCGGGGATAGAGCCAGTAAAGGTGAGTGTAGGTGGGGAGTTAGGGAGAGGATAAGTCAGTCCAGGGAGGGTGGACAGGTCAAGGGGGCAGGATGAGGCTGGTAGGTAGGAGATGGGGGTGGGGCTTGGGGTGGGGCTTGAGGTGGGAGGAGGGGATAGGTAGGAGGAAGGACAGGTTAGGGAGGTGGGGACAAGCTGGGCTGGTTTTGGGATGCGGTAGGGGGAGGGGAGATTTTGAAGCTTGTGAAGTCCACATTGATACCATTGGGCTGCAGAGTTCCCGAGTGGAATATGAGTTGCTGTTCCTGCAACCTTCGGGTAACATCGTTGTGGCACTGCAGGAGGCCCAGGATGGACATGTCATCTGAGAAATGGGAGGGGCTCGCACTAAACAACTGCACCTCCCAGGTTTATATGCTGCTTATATAACAATGTTTATATAACAATGTTTATAGGCTGCTTTGTTGGGCTTGAGGTTTCACTTTGACTGACAACGAGTGCTAAAATGACACTTACTTAATAAATCCAGTGCAATATTTTATTTAACTTGCATTTTACCTGGAGAGATTCCCAAGGCATGGGAAGTCCAGTTGGCACAGGTTTGCAGTAGGAGCACTACAAAACAAGAAACACACAGACATCTTAAAAGGCTTTACTGACTGACAATTTCCTGTGAGTGGATTAGTTTCCCTATTAATACCAGACACTTTTGAATTAGGCTGGGATCCTGTTTCAGGTTCTTAATCTCTTTTAGCCTCCCACTTGGCCCAAACTCACCCATTTTGGTGAACTAAAATTACCCTATAAATAGCTCCAGATCTGCTGGGATTTTTCACAATTCTCAGGGAATTACATTGTTAATTTTTTTTTTAAAAAAGGAACTGTTTTTGACAGTGAAAAAAGATTGCTAGTATAAACTTCATGAATTCACAGCATTTGAATTAAACTTGAATGCCATTTTAAGTAGCTCTTGTGTTAACACATCACAAATATAAGAAACAATTCTAATGCTTGTTTTATATTATCAGGTATTTATTTCGTAGCCTTCAAGGCACAATGTCTGCATCTTGCATTTTCAAAGCTCAACAACTAGACAAATTGGACAGGGAACAACGTGCTCGAACCATCAAACACTGGAAAGGCCTTGACATCTCAGCAAATGATACCTCGTCTTGAACAGGTTCTGCAGATCAATCACCAGTTGAAAATGTCAACCGCCCTTGTACAGTGGGCGAGTAATTATGGTCCTCAATTTATTTTTTCCAATCCAGTGGGGATAGTGAAAATGCAGAATTCTATCAATAGTGTGTGAAAATCAGGAGTCACAGGAAAAAGATACAAAATGGAACTGATGAGGATTCCGGTGAAGCTACACATTCACAAATAGCTTTGAAAAAATGAGAAACTTTTTCTCCTCCCTCTCAGTCAATGCTAAATCCTGAATAAAAGCAGCCCCAAGCCTTAAAAGAACATCTCATCTTTTGAGAATTGCTTTTTGTGTCAAATAAACAAAAAATTCAGCCCTCATGCAACATTTTGAAGGACCTTGCCTAGGAATCTCAGGTTTTCTATCTTTTCACGTAAGGAAGACAACATGAACTGAGTGAATCTGCCAATTGTGCCATTAATATTTGTTTGTCTTTATGACAGTCGGCTAGTTCTTAATTGTGCAAATTTAAATGTTTGAGAAAATAGAGAAATATACTTTTGTTTATTACACTGCATAACATAATTAAGTGTGAGTTCATTGGTTTGATGAGAACTTAGACATGAAATTTATCTTAAACCCCAAAAACCAGAATCATTGAAATGTGCAAGACTGTGGATGATAAAATTTGAAATAAGACCAGAAAATGTTGGAAATACTGAGCAGATTGATAGTACCTAAAGCATGAGGAACAGAGTCAATGCTTCAAGTTCTGGTTCTGATGTAAAGTCACATACAAGAAATGTGAACTCAGTGAGTGGAATATTATCAGAGTCTGAATGACATGCGTTTTAAAAAGATTTATGACCAAATCATGGTAAAGGACCAGCAAAGTCAACCTTGATGTTAGGAGCATAATGTGCATCCGTTTAAGCTTTTGACAAGCAGTGTGGTGAGATTCTCACTGGGTAGCGGCAACTTGATAAATTAGAGGGGATTATTGCTTGTTAATGGCACAACTTGTCTCATTAATATTGAGCTTCCTATTTTATCAAATGTACCAAACAAACTTGATGTCAAGTATTCTCAACATGGAAACCAATGCAGGCACCTGACAACTTCAGCTCCTTGGTCACACACACCCCAGATCTGTGGACTTTGGTATCAGTTATGTGCCAGCATCTAAGAACCCTCACGCCACATGTCCAATCTGCTTACGGGACACTGTGTGCCTAGGGACATGCACACAGCTCATGAACTAGACCAGGCTGAAACTCTGGGCTTTGTGCTAGCTGTCATAGTGTACACTCACTGTGAGACTACCTGAATACTTACAGCATTTCTGCCTTGCATTGTCTTGTTTGCCCTGCCTGTGAGCACTTTGCCACTTCAGCCAGAGCTCCCAGGCTCATTGAACTACTGTCTCTTTTTGCAATTTAGTGCAGAGCCAAGTCAGGATGTGTGTCATGATTATCAGCAAGCCTTAGTTAGGTCAAGGAGGATGGACTCCTCAGTTGGGGGTTGGTGGGCTGGTCCCCACACAGGAAGAAAATAGTTCATGGCTCACAGCAAAGACACATCCCAGTGGCAATGAATGATTCTAGGAAGGGTGTAAGGCAGAGGATTTGGAAAGTTTTAAAAAACAACAAAAGATGATCCAAAAAAAGATAAACTTTTAAGGTAAACTTCAAGTGATATCAAAATGGACAGCAAGAGTTTCTTCAAATGTAAGAAAAGGAAGAGAGAAGTCAAAGTGAGCATAAACCCCTTAGAGAACAATACTGGGGGAATAATAATGGGGAATCAGGAAACGGCAGAGATGAACAAATACTTTGCATCAGTTAGTACTTCTGCCTTACAGCAGCAGGGACCCAGGCTCAATTCCAGCCCCAGGTGGCTGTCTGTGTAGAGTTTGCACATTCTTTCCATGTCTGTGTGGGTTTCCTCTAGGTGCTTCAGTTTCCTCCCGCAGTCCAAAGACGTGCAGGTTGGGTGGATTGGCCATATTAAGTTGCCCGTAGTGTTCAGGGATGTGTAGGCTAGGTGGATTAGCCATGGAGAAATGCAGGTTTAGGGTAAGGGGTTGGGTCTGGGTGGGATGATTTTTGGGGGGGTTGGTGTAGACTTGATGGGCCAAATGGCCTGCTTCCACACTGTAGGGATTCTTTGATAATGATTCTATAATTCTGTAAGTGGTAGAAGGAGAAGAGGGAATGAATATAATCACTATTACTACAGACAAAGTGCTAGACAAACTAATTGGACTGATAAGTCCTCTGGACCTGATGGGATACCTCCTAGGATTTTAAAGGGAGTAGCAACAGAGATACTGGATGAACTGGTAATAATAATCATTTAAGAAATCTTAGATCCTGGAAACATCCCAGAGGATTCATCAGTGTTGGAACTTTAATTAAAAAAGGAAGGAGACAAAAGAAGGTAATTACAGGCCAGTTAACCTAGCATCTGTTATTGGGAAGATTTTAGATACCATGGTAAAGGATGCAACAACAGAGTATTTGGAAGTACATAAAATGATCAAGCAGCATCAGCATGGCTTCATGAAGGGGGTAGCATGGCTGACAAATTTACTAAAGTTCTTTGAGGACATAATGAGCAGGATAAATAAAGCGGAAGCAGTGGATGTATAATGTTTAGAATTTCAGAAGCTTGATAAAGTAACACACATTAAGGCTACTTGGTAGAATAAAAACTCACAGTATTGCAGGTAATATATTACTTGGATAGAGGATTAACTAACTAATAGAAGACAGAGATTTGTGCTAGGGCCACAATCACTTTTCATATATATTATCTTGGATGAGGAAAATGAATGTACTATAGTTAGGTTTGCAGATGATGCAATGTTAGTTGGGTAGCAAGTGGTAAGGATAACAAAAGGTCTGCAGCAGAATATGGACAAGTTAAGTGAGTAAGTAGAAACTTAGGAGATGGAATATAATTGGAACATAGGAACAGGGGTAGGCCATTCAGCCCCTCAAGCCTGTTCTATCATTTAATGAGATCATAGCTGATCTGTGATCTGACTCCATATGCTTGCCTTTGGCACATGTCCCTTGATAAATTTGCTTAACAAAAATATACCTGTCTCAGATTTAAAACTAACAGCTGATCTAGCATCAACTACCATTTATAGAAGAGATTTCCAAACATCTACCACCCTTTGTGACATCTCTCCTGAATGGTCTGGCCTTAATTTTTGGACTGTGACTCCCCAGTTCTAGAATCAGCTATCATCTACCAAACCTATCTTTTTCTGTTAATTTCTTGAAGACTTCAATCAGATCACTCTTTAGCCTTCTAAATTCAAGAGAAAACAGGCCTAATTGCATAATCTCTCCATATAAGTTAACCCTTAAGTCCAGAGATCATTCTTGTAAACCTACATAGTACTCCCTTCAAAACTAATATACCCAAGCACCCAAGGCTTCCTAAGATATAGTGCCCAGATCTGCTCACAACAAGTGAGGTCTAACCAGGGTTTTGTATAACTGCAGCATTAATTCTGTATACTTATATTCCAGTGCTAGAGAGAAAGGCCAGCACGGCTTTCTTGATTATTTTCTGCACCTGTTCATAGCATTGTAAAATGTGGGAAACTGTGAAATTGTGCACTTTATCAGGAAGAATAAATGAGCTGAATGTCATTTAAATGGATAAAACATGCAGAAAGCTACAGAACTGAGGGATTTGGGAGCCCTCATCAACGAACCACAGAAAGCTAGCATTTGCATTCAACAGATAAATGGGGAAGGCAAATAGAATTTTGGGCATGTTTTAAAATGAAATAGAGTACAAAAATGGAAGGTTTTGCTAAAATTATACAAGGCACTAGTCAGACCACAGCTGGAATACCATGAGCAGTTCTAGGCCCTTTATATATAAAAAAGATATGTTGGCATTGGATGCAATCCAGAGAATTTTACCAGGCTAGTAAAACAAGGGCCATCTTTTCTTTTTTTCTTTATATGCTGAAAAGTTATCACACACAACTGAATAGGTTTTTTTCCCACCACCAAACTGTCCATGGTACTTTTCACCTATTATCCACCACCACTAAATCATCCATGTTTCCCAATGAATTAAATTATTGCAGATTGCCCAACGAGAGCAAACCAGATCACCAAGAGCCTTGTGTTGCTTTTCTTAATATTAGAAATGTTCTTCCACACAACTGAACAATTTCTCCCCATCACCAAATCACCCATGTTTTTCTTCACCTATTAACTACCACCAATAAATTACCCATGTTTTCTAACTGATTAGTTAACATGCAAATCCCACTAAGAGCAATGCAGACCATCAAAAGTGTGAGAGTGAGAGTGAGAGTGAGTGAGAGAGAGCGGGCTAAATCAAATTTGAATTGGAAGGGGTTAAGAACCTTGTCCATTTTTCATTTTCTTTTACATCTTGAAGTGCTCTTATACACAACTGAATATTATCTTTTTCCATCACCAAACCACCAAACCCGTGGATTTTTCTTTCATTTATTTATCACCACCAGTATTCACCAGCACTTTCCAATTAATTAACCTGAGGACAAAACCTGTTAAGGTTTTGCAAACCATCAAAGGTGAGGGAGAGTGGGAGGGGCTAAATCAAACTGGAGTTAGAAGTGTGTAGAGAGCATTGTCCACACTCTGATTAACTGTTGGCAGCTGCAGCAGCTAATGTTATGAGTTCCCTGCCCCATTCATTAACATTGCTGTATTAATCAACACTCATTCTTAGCATCACATGATATTGGCAGTGACTAGCATCATAACTGGACTGCTTTTTTGTTTCCAAAACATTTATTTGGTTTTCATTTACTGTCTCTCTCCATTTAACCTTTTGCTTTTAAAAAAGTGAAGACATGTAATTCATAATGTTTCAAAATATTCATGCACATTACCTCTGAAATCGGAACATTAGATTATTTCTAAATCAAATTTGGAGAAAACTCAAAGATAAATTCACTACCAATCCATGCAGCTGAGTCACATCATGAATGGAGAGATAAATAAATATAATTCTCAGGGAAACAAAGTTTTGTTTTTTACCTTGTGTGAGTAATGTATCTAGCTTAGATTGTTTAATTTATTTTGTAGAGATTGAAGGAACAAAACAAGCTGTTTACAGTAATGAAAAAATAAGTTTCTTTAACAGAATTGTCATTTAAGTCAACTTTCATTCTTGAAATTGTAGCAATCAGAAACAGTAATTGGGAATGTTGGTGAGTTATTAACTGTAGGCCAGCTTGCCAACAGAACAATCTCAGTCACTTAAGAAAGATGAAAAGCAGAATGTCCTCAGTTTCAGGAGCTTTTGAATCTTGTTTCTGAATGTACAATAAGTGTTCAAGTACATGCCAATAGGGTATGCAGGTTTTATAAAGGTAAAACAGTTGACCCTTTCTTGTGTGGATGGAAATGTTAGCCCAATTGTTATAATCTAGTCGGGTGATATTAGTGACCCAGAATGGGCAATTTTGAATTGATTGCCTTGTTTCCAGTCTGATGCTCATTTCCATTGAAGTCAATGCTGATTTGTTAACTCCCAATTTGTGTTACTGTCCAGGAAGAATTCCACCCTCGGGATGAGGGTAGTTTTGCCTGTTTCCAACTCTCCTGGATCAGTTACTTACTTGGTCTCATTGTTCGTATCTTTAAGTTCACTTTATACAAATGATACCAGCTTATTCTCTGACTGTAGTGCATAAAATATTGCGGTCATGTGGAGGTGATCATGTGTGATCTGTGTAATGTCACAACACAAGAAAAATAAAAACAGAGTTTAACATGTTCACTGTTCAGCTGTCATCTGGTGGCAAAATATTTGCCTAGCTTCAGGACCTCACCATCAAAATCATTTAGGAGTCTGAAACCCAACTGGGTAGGAAATGTTCACTGACCTGTGATTTTCCCTGAGGCCATAGGGTGGGCTTGTTGTCCTGAGTTGATAGATCTACTAGGGCAGTTCTGTTCGTGGGTCTTGGAAGCTATGAAGGGAAAGTAACAAGAGAATATGAAGTTAGTACTGATCTGGAAACATTTGCTTGATGTTCAGGGGTGGGCAGAGGTTGACAATAGTGTAAGAGATATGGCCTTCAGCTTCAGTTTAGTCAAAATCAACTCATCTGGCAGCAACAACACTCCACCCTGGCACCTACAGTCAGCAGGTTTGATGACAATGCCAGGGAGAGAAAACAGGACTAGTATCTCCAGTACCTGAAAGAACAGAATGCAGCAAGCTCAGAATGAGACAGGTTACAGTGAGTGAGGGGAGCTGAAAAGTGGAGAGAGCTGGTGTGATATTCGCAGTTCTCAATAAAAGAGATTAAATGTGTGTAAGTGGCCAGAGAGAGGGGTCCAGGTATAGAGAGAATATTGGAGATAGGCAAAACGTTCCACTCTTTGAGCAAAGGCTCCTAGCCAAAGAAATAGAATCAGAGCTGAAGGCAACAGAAGAAAAGCTTGCCATTACACCAAGTACATAATTAATTAAGATGGGGGGGTGCTAAAGGGATAAAGCTGGGTTCTTTTTAAGACAAATCATTCAGTCTCCAAGACAATAAGTTTGGAGAGTTGTTGTGTATTTCCTCTTATCTACTGTGCTCTCTGGGACCATCTGCAGCCGTACAGGGTAGCTTTGAAATGTCAACACTTATGTATGTTTGTGCAATGGCATTTTGAAGATGGTGCCAACACAAGGAATGCCAGTTTATTCCTAAATACCCAACCAGTGGCAGAATCCAGCTCTCATCAAACCTGAGGGACACCATATTTAGGCAGGCTAGATATTTAATGACGTGAGTTTGGCTGATAATTCACTAGCCCTCATGGAGACAAATCCTCCGTGGAACTCAGTAAAATCGATACTGAAATGTAAGACTCAGCCCAGAGTATTACTTAAACTGACAACAACTAGAATCCGGACGTGCCGAGGGGTCAAAGTCTTCTAGAATGTGAACCATAAAAAAGTAAGTTTGCAAGTACAGTATATGTTGCATAAAAGTGAGGAAGTTATGCTTCAATAATGCAGGTCATTGGTGATACTATTTCTTGAATACTCTGTGAAGTTTTTGTCTCTTTATTTAATGAGATATTTAAATGCATTGGATGTGGTTTAGAGAGGGTTTACTAGATTGATACCTGGAATGAATCTGTTATCTTCTGGGAAAGGATTGGACAGGCTGGGCTTGTTTCCGATGGAATCTAGAAGAGTGAGGAATGACATCATTGAGGCATATAAGATCCTGATGATCTCAACAAGGTGGATGTTGAAAGGATGTTCCCTTTTTTGGGTCAGTCCAGAACTAAGAGGCACCATTTTCAAATTAGTGGTTGACCTTTTAGTGCAGAGGTGAGGAGATTTTTTTTTCTCTCTCAGAGGGTTGTGCGACTTTGGAACTTGTTGCCACAGAAGATTATGCAAGAGAGGCTATTGAATACTTTTAAGGCAGAGGTTTTTGTTAGGCAGGAGAATTGGGATTTTGGTCATTGGGATAGAATGCAGAATTCAAACCACAAACAGATCAGCCATGAACTTATTGAATGGGAGAGCTCAAAGGCTGAGAGATATACCTTTGCTCCTACATCATATGTCTGTATGTTTGGTCTAAATTTTGTCCTGCACGTTGAGTTGACAAGGTATCCTTAGATAGAGTTTGTGATGAGAGTGATGGTAACTGACTGTGGGAGGAGAGTGGGTTATAAAGAATAGCAAGCGATTGGCTTTCAGCAAGGGCCTCCTCTCCAATCTCTAGGCCTCTAGCAAACCTGTTCGTTGAATATCAGAAGCGACAAGGTTTTATTTGAGTTCCAGGCAGGAAGTCCACCCCATATCCTGTGCTTGATTGCAGTGAGTAAGAAAGAATGTGGAGCCTCCATGTTGCACCTTCCTGTTGATTGCTGGAGGGAGAGAGGAGGAGGAATAATTGAATTTGACCTCAATGCATTGATTTCTCCAGTGTTCTTAGTCTATCAATTTCATCTTTGATTTCTTTTTAATTTGTCCTTTTTGTGCCTTTATTCTGGTGCTGTGTCCCCTGGTTCAAAAGTTCCCAACCTAGGGAAACTGCCTCTTAAGTTATCTTCCAATGCTAGATGTTAATAGGACACCTGTAAATTCTTACCTTCAAAATGAATGTTTTATACCATGGCTGCACCAGGGCTTTTTTCTTAAATCACTTGTCCAGAACTTTTGATAAGGATTGAATAAAGATCTTATTTTAAATTTCAACTCCCCCATCAGCACCTCAATTGTTTCTAATTTCATCCCACTTATTCTGTTCAGCCTTCTCAGTCTTTGGCTTTATTTATTTATTAATTCAACTGTAAACGTAGTCATGGAGTATTAAAGAATGAAAGGTGATCCTATTGAAACAAATAAGATTCTTAAGTGGCTAGATGGAATAGAAGATGAGGTAGAAGTTGTTTCCCCTTGTGGGACAACTTGGAGCCAGATAGTATAACCTCAGAGTAGGTGGTCACTAAATGAAGACAGAGATAGAGGACTTTCTTTTCTCTCAGAGGTTAGTGAATCTATGAAATTATTTACTGCAGTGAACAATAGAAGTTGGTTCATTAAGTATGTTAATGAAATAGATACGGTTTTATTTAATAAGGGAATAAAAGGTTATGGGGGAAAGGCACAAAAGTGGAGTTGAGGATTATCAGACCAGAAGTGAGCTCATTGAATAGTACAGCAGACTCAATTGGCTGAATGGCTTGCTGCTGCTCCCATATCTTATGGTCCAAAGGAACTCCTAATTGCCTTGTACCCTTGATTGCTAAAGCACAGTTTTTCCCCAGAGAAATGTCACCTTGTTAAAATATTCTTGTTGCATCCACTGTATTGCACCATCTATTGTAACATATTCTTTCATATTACCTCAACACTGTGAAATCCTTTGCACTTTTCCTTGTCCCTTTCTTTAAATGCTTTAAAACTCTAGCAGGACACCATATAATGGTTCTTACCACTTGACTTACCTGAGTTCCTATTGTATTCATATGAATTTTGACATTATGTTGCAGTAATTGGTTTTGCTACATCAACCCATTGTTTAAGGCCAGGAAATCAGTATTTTCATTGGCCCTTTGCATAAAATAGCAATTTATGCCGAATTGTGCCCAGTTTTTGTACTGAGAATTCATATCCCTCAAGAAACCTGATTAGATCATCAAAACTCATATCTTGCAGGAACAGAATTCTGAGAAGAACTTTTTGATTCAGTCTGCTTGCAAGCTCATTTACCAAGTGTGCAAGGAAGGTACAATAAATCCAGTCCATTGCTCATCATCCTTTGCTCTTAATCAGTCCCTGTGGATGCAGCAAGTCATGAACATTAATTTTGAAACCATTTTTTTTTTGCTTAACATTGTGATGAGGAGGGAGTCTGTATATCTGTTAATACAATGATCAGAATTTTGCCTCATTCTGCGATATGAATAAGGAGTTGGACTCTATAAATAGACAAACCACTTTGTTGAGCTAATGCTGGCATTTTGGAGAACTGACAGAAATACTCAGTGGTTGGACAGCATTCAGTGCCCTTTAGTGACCACTGTTAGACTTTCCTTGTGATTAATATTCTCAGTTACAGATGTCTGGCCTGCTGGGAGCTGTTGGCAAATTAGACATTTAGCAGCTCCTTGTGCAGTCAGGGGCAATAAAAAAAAGTGAATGTTGGTGACTATGGACCCATGAGGTCTGGGATCATCATAAAATCCCAGACTAAAGATAAGTGATGGTAGACTGGCGTTCATGGGGTGGGTCACATGAGGCGAGGTGGGTGGAAGTCAAGGGCAGAGGGTTGACTTTTGTGCACTTACTTTTACCCAACCCCTGACTATGAGGTAACCCCGACTCCGCTGGAATCCAATGAGAAATGAGTGACAAATGACAATGTGAAGATGGGGATAGTGTTCTGGAAATCAATGCTCACTATTTCCAGAATCTTGACAAGAATTAAAACTACACAAACTTCCCCAATTTTCCAACCAAGGTTAACTGAAAGTATGACACGGGTTAACAAAAAGTATGACCCAAGTTTCGTACCTGACAAAAAAACTACATACTAAAAATAAAAAGATTCTAGTTTATGAACTATGAAGCAATGACATGTATCTTCACTGGTCAAAACTCTAAACAGCTTATAAAACTCCCCTGACACACAAAAGAAATCATGGATGTAATGGATGGAGGGAAAGACTGGTTCAATGATCTGAGAAACTGAAATTGCTGGAGGAACTCAGCAGGTCTAGCAGCTTCTGTGGAGAGAGAGCAGTGTGAATGTTTTGAGCCCAGAAGATCATTTTTCACTGAGATGATGCTTTCCACTTATCGAGATTTGCTGTTTTTGATTTTCCTTCTTCAGGTATTTCACTGCTTGCAGGAGGCAAGGAAAGGTTGGTTTAAGCTTTAAGATTTCTAACTCACCGGTTAAAAGCTGCAGCCTACAGCAACTGCTGATGGGAAATAAACTAGCCTTCTTCAGGCTTGGGACAGTTTTGACGGCAGCGAAAAATACAGTACCTTCCTTTCGAGCGGTTCGATGGTTTTTGACCATTTGTTCAGCTACCTGGGAGCTGTACCAGGCAGAAGACCTTTGTCATAGATAATTGTCACCATTTCACAGATGAATCAGCTACTTGTTGTTGGCCAATTACCCCTTTGTACACACCCCCGGCTCCAACCCAGCTGCACTCCATCTTCATTGCTTGAACAAACAGCAGCATAGACGACACTTGCAATAAGTGTCAGATAACTTACTTTTAAGAAGAACATTCATCCTTTCCATTGTACTCGATTATTAAAATAGCTCTTTTCCCATAGCCATCCACAATCAAAAATACAGAAAAATTAAAATGTATGACCTTTCTGCGAGATGGTGTCCTCAGTGATGTTGTTCAAGGAATCAAGATTAAGTCGAATACCTGGGAGAGAATCCCTGCTCTTCTTCAAAATAGAGCTGTGGTCTTTATCAGTGTCCATTCGTGAGATCAGATTGATGTAGAGTTAACAGCTCACCCACAAAAAATCAAAAATGTAAAAGATGTTGTTGTGCTTTGAAAGAAAGTTTCATTTCATTCTTTGATGTGATGACAGTATCACAGGCTGGGCCAGAATTTTCTCCACCATTCCTCCACCATCACTGGGTCAAAATCCTAGATCTCCCTTCATAACAGCACTCACCCAAAGAACTGCAACATTTCAAGAGACAGCTCATGGCCAAGGGCAATTAGGGATTTGCAAGAAATGTTGATCCAGCCAGCAATGCTCACATCCATGAACAAATAAACAAATAGGCCAAGAGGTAACAAAATTGGCATTAATAAAAGATTTGCCAAAGTCTGATTATATACCTTGCAAATATACTTTGAAGATGCATTTCTCTCTTAAGTGATTGAGTATTGCAAATCTTACTTCCTTGGTCTTGATTGATAGAATGAACGGATTTGACAGTTCTGATTAATTTGTTGTAGTCCCCATTTTCATGACTCATTCAGATGTAATCAGCCAGCAATTTTAAATGGATGCTGTCATTTAAAAAAAATGTTTAATTATTCTGTGAAAAACAGCCAACTTGGGGGAAAACGTCCAATACTTGAAAAGTAGAAACGAAGTTTGTGAGTGACAACACAGCCCTGTAACCTTTTTTGTTTGAAATTCCAAGGACATTCCAAGTAGCTGGTAGGAGAACAGTGAAACAGATGTTCCTTATGGCTAATCGCAGTGAAGCTGCTTTTATAACCAATGAATAAACCCTCCTGTGTTTGAAAACATACACCGTGCATTCTACATTCATTCTTTGAGAGGGACCTCAGGAAAATATCAATTTGCAAATTTCCTTTTTAAATAATCAAATGCTATTCACTGTTATGCTCTAAACTAATGCTTATAAAGGTAGATGTTTCCTTGTATTCAGATATTGTTACCATGGTAATACCATGTAGGTTACATTTTCTGACGCTGCCTTTCTTCCCAAGGCCTCGAAATTTGAAGCATTGCTGCAGAAATTTCAAAACAATTTATATGTCCTGTTTCAACACTTTAAAACTGAATGAACTTATAGCCAAACAATCAGAAGTGAGATCTAAATATGGTTTGATTTATTTTATTTATTATTGTCACATGTACTAACATACAATGAAAATTATTGTTTTGCATGCTATCCAGTAAATCATACCTTATGTCCGAGTAACACAACAGAATATACTGTTATAGCTACAAAGAAGGTGCAAAGAAAGATCAACTCTAATATATGAGAGGTCTGTTCATAAGTCTGATAACAGTGGGAAAAGTTCTCTTGAATCCGTTGGTAAGTTTTCAAACTTTTGTATCTTCTGCCTGATGGAAGAGGGTGGAAGAGAGCCTAACTGGGGTGGGAGGTGTCATTGATTATGTTTGCTGCTTTCCTGAGGCAGGGGGATGTATAGACAGAGTCAATGGATGGGAAGCCTGGTTTTCATGATGGACTGGGCTGCATTCACAACTCTCTGTAATTTCTTACAGACTTGGACAGAGCAGCTGCCACACCTAGCTGTGATGCATATGGATAAGATGCTTTCTCTGGTGTATCTATAAAAATTGGTAACAGGCATTGCAGCCATACTGGATTTCCTCAGCCTTCTAAGGAAGTAGAGGCATTGGTGTGCTTTCTTGTCTGTAGCAACAATGTGGATGAACCAGGACAGATTGTTGGTGATATTCACTCCCAGAATGTGAAGCTCTCAACCATCTCCACCTCAGCACCATTGATAAAAGCAGCGGCATGTCCTCCACTCTGCTTCCTGAAGTCAATGACCAACTCCTTCATTTTGCTGACATTGAGGGAGACATCGTTGTTTTTCCACCTTGCCACTAAGTTCTTTATATCTTTCCCGCATTCTGTCTCGTCGTCGTTTGAGATCTGACCCATTACAGGGGCTTATGTTTCTAACTTGGCATAAAATTTATAACCTATTCTATTAAAATGATGCAAAACTATTTGAAATTATATATAACAGCAATAAGAAAAAATAGTAAATTGTAAAGGTGAGAGTGGCAGCCTATATTTTGACAACAGCCCAGTTTAATATCCTTATTTGAATGATAACGGCAAGCACATACCCATTGTAATTTACAATCCTGATCAAAATGATGCCTTCCATTTCTCCATTGTGTGTAATGTAGTATAAGGGGTTAAGTCTGCTAATAAGACATAGTCTACACCATCACATGAAATGTTGCACTGTCACATAATCTAACTTTATCTTGAAGCCTAATGGCTAATTACAAATAGAAACAGAAACAACAATCTTCCCACTCAGGGCAATATAATTAAAGCAAAAATCAAAAGAAATCAATTAAAACCAAGAGGGAGAAACTAGGGGTGAGGGATGGTAGGGGTGGGTGGGAGAGCGCTAAATCAAAATAGTGTTTGAGGAAAAAAATGAGGGTCTCCTGCACCCACAAGGACCACCCATCAGATCTCTTCTCTGTTTGATTAAACCACCACCAAATCACCTATGTCATGAACAGCAATTTATATGCACTGCCAAATGGGCAACAACGGAAATAGGAAGGGTAGGAAGAAGGGAGAAAACTAAATTAAAATAGAGTTAGAGGGAGCAGAACTCAGTTCTTTTTTTTGATAGATCACCACCACTCAATCATCCACATCACTGAAGAAATTAACAAGCTTATCCCACTAGGGACTGTGCAACAATAACAAAAGGGAAGAGTAGGGAAAAATTGTGCTGGAGGGTGAAATAACGCACTTCAACCCCTATGGCACCCACAACTCCCTAAATGCATCAAGGGTGTTGGTGGACAATATGTGCTTCTTTCTCTAAGGATATCCGCATAGCCACAGGAGAAGTGAGAACTCAGCTTTTTTTTTATAATTCTACTACCAAATCACCTGTGTGACCAATTCAGCAGTCACCACATAACAAACACTGCCCGTTACAGATAGCGTAACAATAACAAAAACCAGGAAGGGTAAGAAGAGAGGGAGGAAATTTAATAAAAATGGCGTTGGATAGGAGAACTATTGCACTCCGACACCTGTTGTGCCTACTTCTCTCTGACGACTTCAAGCATGTTAGTGGACACTATGTGCCATCTCTCTAAGGACACCCAGGTACAAATCAAAACACGGAAGACGGTATACATGGATTTAAGTAAGGCGTTTGATAAGGTTCCCCATGGTAGGCTCATGCAGAAAGTAAGAAGGTATGGGATAGGAGGAAATGTGGCAGATTTGATTCAGAATTGGCTGACCCTTGGAAGACATAGGGTGGTAGTGGACAGAAAATATTCAAGATGGTTCTCAGTTACGAGTGGTGTACCACAAGGATCTGTTCTGGGTCCTCTTCTATTGTGATTTTTGTAAATGATTTGGATGAAGGAGTAGAAGCGTGGATTAGTAAGTTCGCAGACAATATGAAGGTGGGTCCTGTTGTGGACAGTGCTGAGGGCTGTTCTAGGTTACAAAGGGACATTGATAGCATGCTGAGCTGGACTGAGAAATGGCAGATGGAGTTTAACCCTGAAAGGTGTGAGGTGATTCATTTTGGAAGGAAAAACTTGAAAGCAGAATACAGGGTTAATGGAAAGATTCTTGGCAGTATGGAGGAGCAGAGGGATCTTGGGGTTCATGTCCACAGTTCCCTGAAAGCTGCCACCCAGGTGGATAGAGTCGTTAAGAAGACATATGGTGTGTTAACTTTCATTAATAGAGAGATTGAGTTCAAGAGCCGTGAGGTTATGCTCTAGGTATACAAATGCCTAGTTCAGCCACATCTGGAGTATTGTGTCCAGTTCTGGTCGCCTCATTACAGGAAAGATGTGGAAGTGTTGGAAAAGATGCAGAAGAGATTTACCAGGGTGTTGCCTGGAATGGAGGGAAGGTCTTATGCGGAAAAGGTTGAGACAGCTAGGGCTTTTCTCTTTAGAATGACGAAGGATGAGAGGTGACTTGATAGCGCTGTACAAAATGATCAGAGGTATGGATACAGTAGACAGCCAGAGACTTTTTCCTAGGGTGGACGTAGCTATTACGAGGGGGCATAGTTTTAAAGTGAGTGGAGGTAGATATAGGGGAGATGTCAGAGGTAGGTTCTTTACTCAGAGAGTGGTCGGGGCGTGGAATGCATTGCCAGAGAGGGTAGTGGAGTCGGCCTCATTCGGGGCATTTAAACGGCTATTAGAAAGGCATAAGGATGATAGTATAAGGTCGGGGTGGAGGTTAGATAGACCTTAGGTTTAGGGTAAAAGTTTGGCACAACGTTGTGGGCCGAAGGGCCTGTATTGTGCTGTACTGTTCTTTGTTCCATGTTCTAGAAGAGGGGAGAACTCAATTTTTTGTTTCCTGTTCAGAGATGCTGTTGTACACCTCATGATGACTTTGTATCCTACCACCACACCAGTGTCGCTAATAAAAAGAACAATTATCAATCATTACTCACTAGAAGCAGCACAACAATAACAAATACAGGGGAGGATACAGAACTCAGCTCTTTTTCTCTTTTTTTAATCATTTTTTTATCTCTTTTTATATAACCAGAGATACTTACACACACCACTGAACGTTTTGTTTTTCCACAACCAAATCACCTGTGTTACTTTGTTTGTTTATGATCCATGACTAAACCACCCGTATTTCTGAATCAATTATCAATTTACAGGCAGAATGCATCAAGGTTAGTGCAATTACAACAAAAGTAAGTGAAAAGTTGGTAAAGAGGGAGGTGACCAAATCCAAATGGAGTTGGACGGAGAATTGAGGACACCCAGTTGTTTCTTTTTCTTCTTTTTCTCTTATATCCAGGACAGCTTTCAGGCACAATTGGCCATTTTCTTTCCTTTACCAAATCAGCTGTGTTACGTTTTCTTTCCTCCTTTATCTAACACCCATGTTTCCAACTAAATTACCAGTTTATATGCAAAGCCTGTTAAGGACAATACAAACCATGAAATGTGAGGGACAGGTAGGGAGAGAACTAAATCAAAATGGAATTGAAAAGGGAAATAAGGCGTTCCACCTGCTAAAGTACTGAAATCTTTCTAAAGGAAAAGTCAGCTGTCTAATTTTTATATCCAGAAGTGTTCTTAAACATATGGGTATTTGTAGATATTCAAACATTAACTTCAATGTCAATATAGTGTTGAGCTGGAGGAAAACAGCAGGTCAGGCAGCATCAGAGGAACAGGAAAGTTGATATTTTGGTACTGAGTCCTGATGAAGGGTGTAAACCCAAAACCTCCAGCTGCACACTGTATTGACTCTGACTCCAGCATCTGCCGTTCTTGTATTCTTCAACATTAACTTTTCCAGAACCATTGATTCACACAACATTAACCAGAGAGTTTTTGGAAATGTCCAATATTTCCCATATTGGAATTATGAAATATTTTGTTGCATTATTATAATTTACAATTTGTGCCATAATTTTTTTCATCAAGGCAATTGTAAATATATAAAGTTGAAAACATAGTTTCTGAGATCACTGAAGTGTAAATTATAACATTATGTGCTTACCCAAATAATTTTTCTGGAATAAAGCAAAATAATAAGTTGAATTTTGTATTTTCTTAAGAATTTTTGAAAGTTCTTTTATCAGCACCATGAAGGAAGATGTAACTAGAGGCAAATCTGTATCAGTGCCTCAAAGGCTGATTGCATTTTTCTGTCATTGCCTGATGTTTCAAGCCAAAGTGTGCTTAAAGTAGCTTGTTACATCAAAGAAATCAGCTAAAGTTTTGAATGGAAATTGTATTAAATGATAATTGTTCTCATGAAGAAATGAAGAAATCATTCCATCTCTGAATCATTTGCCTTTAACAATTTTTGTCAAGAAGTCCTTCAAAGCAAGTCAACTTCAGCTGATCTGCCTTCAAAGTGATGTTCAAGGCTATCTGATTTCTTTTAAAATTGCTTCTCTGTATTGTAGCTCATGTTTCATCTTTGATTCAATTTCTATTTCTCCATGAATTAACAAGATCATAAAATCATAAATAGGAGCGTGATTATGTCATTTAGCCCACAAGCTTGCTTCACTATTCAATAAGAACATGTCTGACTGCAATCTTAAATCCACTTTCTTGCCCGTCCCCTATTGTTCTTAACTGCCCTACCAAGGAAAAATATTTCCAATTATCCAACCTGCACTGCTTTTTATGGAAAAGAATTTCAAAGACTGATGATCATATAAGCACAATGGAATGGTTGCCCTCTTTCCAGTGTCTCATTTAATGGTAAAATGAATTCTGAATTTAGAAAGTGTGTATTTGCCAATTCAGTCTGTATACTCAACATTTTTGTGCTGGTAATAAAGAAGTCGCTAGATGGATTTCTTGAGTTATACAAGCAATGAATTAGTTTTATTGTACTAAACTCCACTCAGCTAAAATATTAAAAATATAAAAATATATTCTGGCTTCCAGAATTTGTACTGTAATGCACACACTTGAACCAAGCATACAAAAATATAAATTACAGACAAATTTGACTTTGGTCAAGTTAACGTTTAAGAAGAAAAAGAAAATTAAATGAGAGTTCCTCATTTGTAGTAGGCTTGTCTGGTTTGGCTGTGGCTATCCAAAGGCTGTGATCCTAAATTGGTAATTCATAAAGATTCGCTGATGTCTTTTTCTTCTGGAATTGGTGCAATGAAAAGTGAAGTCTTCCTATAAAAGTAGTTTATCTGATTTCAAGATTATAGGAATGCCACACCTGCCAACTCATCTGCAATCCACTCGCCAATCTGAAGTAGAAGTGTAAGCTGTTCTTTCAGTGTCACAGGGACAACATCCTGGAACTCCCTCCCTTAAGAATTGTGCGTCAACTTACACCAAATGGACTGCAGCAGTTCAGGAAGGTAATCCACCACCATCTTCTTAAGGGCAACTAGGCACGGCCCAGCTAGCAATATCCAAATGCCTGAATTAATTTTAAAAATGTACTAACTCAGCAAATAAGATGCTATCTTTCATGGAACTAGAGGGAGGGGGGCAGAGGGGGAAAAAGAGAGAGAGTAGCTTCCTCTAGTCGCTATTCATGACGTTTCTTTGGCCCAAGAGTACTCACAGAGCTTGAGTGATCATGCAAGTTCTATCTAACTGCTATCAGAAGTTTAAAACCCATTTTATATTCCAAAAAGTAGTTTTAATTAGTTCACATTTGTGCAGTGTTATTGAGAAAGTCAAAATATTTTAATTTTTCCATGATTCATTCTTCCATGGTTATATACTTTGTATCTCCATACTTGATAAGTCAAGAAAGATTTAAACTACACCTCACCAGGGGTTTATTATTTCTGGTGAGATCCTCATAGACCCTATGTCTCTATCCCAGTGAAGTGGAACGTGGATCACACAGTAATGCAAATTGGCATCAATTTTTCATTTTCATTAGGTTTCTTGTTACAGTTAAAATTATCTTTGTCTCTAGCTGATGAAGTGAAAATGAATATTTGACAGGAGCGTGTCTCTATTCCACAATTCTCTGTGGGAAGAAATGCCTCCTCATCTCTGTCTAAAGAGAAGATCTTTCATTTTAACTGTTCTGGATTAGTTCCCACATTCTAGGTTTTCTCTCGAGAGGAAACATCTTCGAAGCATCTGTCCTGTGATGCCACTGTAAGAACTGTGCATATTAGAGAGAAACAATATAGTGGGCAAACTGGTTGAAACAAAATTAAAAGCCTGCTCCAGCATTTAAGCGAAACTGTGGACCTTTGAGAAGGGGTTTCTGCGAGGCAAAAGAGATTATTGCCTGAACAACAACTGCAAGAACTGTGTGATAGAGACAGTCTGAAGATTTGTAACAAACAGAGATAACCTAGTGGGACAGTGACTCGTAACAATCTAAAGGATTAAACAAGTTCATTAAACTATGACAAGTGATTGATTCCAGCCTCATTGATGAAAGGATGTTGGCCCACTAGGCGAAAAGAATCAGTCAGAATAAGTAAAATAAATCTCAGTCCATAAAACAGTCAATTTAACTCAACATACACCTGTGAAAACAACAGCGAAAGTTGTTTTGTAGTAATCAGTCTTTTTAAATTTATTCACAATATTAAGAAATAGGTTCTGGTCAAAGGTTTTTCAGATAATCACAGAGATCGATCCCAGCATTATTATAGGTACAAGTATACAAAACAAGATACATTGATATCTCATTGGCTAAAGAGCGCAAACAGTAGAAGTAGCTATAAAACTTTACATATAACTAAATTTGTAATAGAAATTAATATTATGAATCTTACAGTAGTTATTTAGAACCAACTGTCTTTTGTATTTTTAATACATAATTAGGACAGTAGGAAAATAAGAGGAGTTACAGAATTTGGTAGAGTTAGCAAGGAACACAACGGGCAACAGAATTCAAGCAATCCGTAGAGACAAGCAAGTCTGGGATGTGTTCAAAGAAGTACAGCCAGTAACTTTGAAATGCAAATTAATAGGATGAAAAGAAAGACCCCAAGGCCTGGAGATTACAGTATCTATTAAATGTCACGAGTGCATGAGAACTTAGGGCTGTCCACAGGAGTGCCCACCATTGATTAGGTGTTTCACAGGATTAGATATATAGAATAAGGGGAAGGACACAGTGATCACATTGTATGGGATTATTATAACACAAACTTTGTAAAAATATTGTATTTCACTGTAAAAACTGGAATATTTTATTGATCTCTTGTCAGATCTGAACCAAAGGTTAAGAGAACAACAAGTCAAGGTCAAATTCAGGGAAGTCTTTGGCCCTCTCCTTGCATTTACTGGTTGTTGCTTGAACAAGAATAAAGACTGCCACATGCCTGAATTCTGCCTACCTCCTGAGTCTTTGTCCCTGGTTGGGGATTTCTCTGCTACAACCACCCCTAGAATCTTAGATGTTTCAGTATGATTTCTTACCATTCCTCTAAACTCCAATGAGTACAGACTCAAACTTCACAAACTTCCCTCAGCACACAACCCCTCCAACCCAAGATTCGGAATAGTAAAGCTTCTCTGAAATACTTATATAATGTAAATATATCCCCAGTTGAGTCAGGAGACCAAAACAATCATGAGTGGGTAGGTTCAGGCTCACACAGACCCAAAGGATTTTGGCTTTGCTTTCAGTTAATTGGTGGTTTTGCTTGGTGCTGGAGCTCAAACCTTTAGTTTGCTGCTGTTAGAGTGAAGTCTTAGGCAGGGAGGCTTCATCTTAAAAAAATCAAAAGAGCAGCTTCTCTCTAACAATTTTTATTCTATTGAACTAGAGTGAGATAGCATGTGAGAATAAGAGCAGCATTGTTGAATTGTCTTTAGCAAGGTTGTGTTTATGGGATGCTGACTATATTGGAATGGTTGATGATTAGTTAAATAATGCATTAACATGCTTGTTAAATATTTCAATAAAATTATGCCAGCTCTTCTTTTCGTTGTATTTTACCTATGTTGTAAGAATATAGTGTATTTTGATTAAAGCTTAGTGGGTGAACCAATCAAATCATGTCTAGAAAATAGCCCCTTACAGTTGCCTTTAAAAATATATAAAAGTTAGGGGCTAGGCTATCTCCATAATATACTTTGCGGGGAGTTGGGAGGGTCTGGTCTGGTCCATAGCAACATGATACAAAAATATTTCTTCATCCCATATCACAGTTGGAATTTTCATTTCTAATGGGCTGCTTTTCTTCAGCGTTGGCGTTATTTTAAGTTATTGCCATTAACCTCTGCATCATTGAAATGCCATTGTTAGATTTGCAAGTGCCAGTGGAATGGTACAAATCGGCTTGAACCAGCATTTGAACCTGAAGCACATTAATTCTGCATGCATTGCAAATGAGCAAAGAAATGGTTGGAAATTAAATGGGGGTGGCTGGAGTTTGCAAACGTACACTTAATGTATTCGTCACTTCTATTTCCTAGCATCCAGTATTTATGGATCCCATGCTTTTACTCAATGTTACACTCACTCTGCTCTACCTGAATGTTGTTGCAGTAGGAGCCCATTTTACTACTTGTTGGAGAATGGGATTAGGCTGGGTAGATCACTTTTCAGGAAGTGCAGGTAACGATGGGCAGAGTGACCTTCTACTCTGCTATAATTTTTTCCATGTTTTCTAAATGTTCTAGGTGTCTGAGAAGGTGGACTACACAGTGATGTGGAGAGGGTGGAGACATAGCAATATGTGAACCATTCTTTAGGAGAGCTAGCATAGATACAATGGTTTGAATGGCCTTCTTCAGCACTGCAATAATTCTATGCTTCCATGGGCAATGAACTCACCTTAATCAACCAAGAGATGCCTTTAAAATTCAAGCAGCAGTGTTGCCAAGTTAACAATCCCACGCTCTGGGCATTTAGGCCTCTTTCTAAATCCTTCCACCCACTCTTTAGGGTCACTTTGGAGCACTTTGCCTTCCCAGCTGGAAACATGGCTTCCTTCCTGGCTTGAATCTCTTGGCAATGATGTTGAATATGAGATCATTTTCCTTTCCTTGCTGTGAAAGAGCTTCTCTGCCAGTGGCCAAACACAGTTGTTGAGCAGCCGTCTGTGCTTTACCGTAGTTTCTCTTTCACAAGAGATGTGCCTCTAAATAGACAGAGCTGCTTGGAACCCTACTGAGCTCCCCTAAATTGTGTAGAAAATTGAAACACAGAAATATAGACTAATGCTGAGCAGATATCATACTTTCTCACTCCACAATCATGGAAATGAGGGTGTCTGGATGAATTTTATATCTTAACCACCCCGTTTCCAGATGATGCCAGAGCACTGAGACCCTGGTTTGAAAATTTAGGGCAAACGATATCCATTGAGTTTTAATTATCTCTAGCTCCACCTATATAATCATGCAGTAACCTAAGATACTAAAAAATAAATAATTGCTTTTGCTACTACATTTGCAAGACAGTCAGTGCTGCATTGATTAGTAACTTGAAAAGGAGCTAACCCTATCTCGGATTCTCCAGCATCTGCAGTACCTTTTATCTCTGGGTTGTAACCTGGTTAGGATGCGACAGTCAAGATAGCACAACAATGCCTCTTTTTCCTCAGGCGGCTCAGGAAATTCAGCATGTCCATATGGTCCCTCACCAACTTCTACAGATGCACCATAGAAATGTTATGGCAACTGCTCTGCCCAGGACCGGAAGAAACTTCAGAAAATTGTGTGCACAGCCCAGATAATCATGGAAGCCAACCTTCCAGCCATGGACTCCATTTACACAGTTCACTACCATGGAAAGGCTGCCTTTCAAAGACCCATTGTACCCTGGTAATGATCTCCTATAACCTCTTCTGTCAGGCAGAAGATAGAGAGGCCTGAACACATGCACGAGCAGTTTCAGGAACAGCTTCCTCCTGGCCATTATTAGACTGTTGAATGGACTCTCTAGCCTCAAATGATGCTGATCTTGCTAATGTTGACCTCGCCTAGTGCATGCCCTGTGCAATGTATTCTGTATGCCTCTGTCTAAGTCTTTTTGATCTGTACATCCTTGCTTACTATGATCTGCCAGTATTGTTCATAAACAAAGCTTTTCACTGTATTTTGGTACATGCGACAATGAATCAAACAATCAATAAATTTGAATTGAGTACAAGTATACTGTAGTTTAGTAAGGGCTCTTGTGATGCAGTGTTAATGTCCCTACCTCAGGCCCAAAAGGCCTGTTTTCAAGTCCCATAGTGTCATAATAGATTTGGGCAAGTTGATTAAAAATTTCTACAGATGAGTAATGGTTGTGCTGCTCATCCAGCGATAGAGGTCTAAACCAATACTCCTGTAGAATCACACTATGACAGTTTGAAAATTTTAATCCAGTTTGTTAAATGTATCTAACAAACAAAATACTGTTATAAGCCAACACAACTTGGGAAAGTAATCTGCCATCCTAATTAATTTATCTGTCCAGTCCCACACCACCTTGACTGACTCTTAAAAGCCTTCTGTAATGGCCTAGCATATCATTATGGCACAGTTTGAAAAGGGTAACTATCACTTTCTCAGGCTAATTAAAGTAATAAATGCAAGTGGTTCTACATCATGATTCTGATTAAAAAATGTTAAGAAGTGGGAAAGATTAGGATGGCACATGTTACAGCACTACCTAACATCTGTGGTGGGGAAAATTCTCGAATCCATTGTCAAAGAATTTATAGCGGAGCATTTAGAAAGCAGTGGCAGGATCACAGAGTCATCATGGATTTACGAAGGGGAAATTGTGCTTGACAAACCTGTTCCAATTCTATGAAGATGTAACTAGTAGAGTTGGCAAGAGGGTGCCAGTCAATGTAAGATATTTGGACTTTCAGAAAGCATTTGACAAAAGTCCCACATAAGAAATTAACGTGCATGATTAGAGTGCATGGAATTGGGGGAAACGTGTTGAGATGGATAAGAAACTAATTGTCAGAGAGGAAATAAAGAGTAGGAGTTAATGAGTCCTTTTCAAATTGACAGGCAGTAACTAGTGGGGTACTAGAGGTTCAGTGCTAGGACCCCAGCTATTCACAACATATACTAATGATTTGAATGAGGGAACAAAATGTAACATCTCCAAGTTTGTAGATGATACCAAATTGGGTGGGAGGGTAAACTATGAACAGGATGCAGAGATCCTTCAGCATGATCGCGACAAGTTGGGTGAGTGAGCAAATCAATGGCACATACAGTATAATTTGGAAAAATGTGAGGTTATTCAAAAAACAAGAACATCTATCTGAATGGCTATAAATTAGAAGAGAGGAGTGTGCAGCGAGACCTGGGTGTCCTTGTGCACCAGTTGCTGAAGGTAAGCAATGCAGGTGCAGCAGGCAGTAAAGAAGGCAAATGGTATGTTGGCCTTCATTGTGAGAAGTTTCGAGTACAAGAGCAGGGATGTGTTGTTGCAGTTATACGGGTCTTGGTGAGGCCACACCTAGTATACTGTGTGCAGTTTTGGTCTCATTTTCTGAGGAAGGATGCTGTTGCTCTCGAGGGTGTGCAGCAAAGGTTTACCAGGCTGATTCCAGGAATGGCGGGTCTGATGTATGAGGAGAGATTGACTAGGTTAGGATTGTTTTTGCCAGAGTTCAGATGAATGAGAGGGGATCTCACAGAGACTTTATAAAATTCTAACAGAGCTAGACAGGGTAAATGCAGGGAGGATATTCCCGATGGTGGGTGCGTCCAGAACCAGGGGCCACAGTATGAGGATTCGGGGTAGACCATTTATGACAGAGATGAGGAGACATTTCTTCACCCAAAGAGTGGTCAGCGTGTGGAATTCATTAACACAGGAAATAGTTGGTTCCAAAATATTGAAAGTATTCAAGAGGCAACTAGATATACCACTTGGGGCAAATGGGATCAAAGGTTATGGGGAAAAAGCGGAATTAGGCTACTGAGTTGGACGATCAGCTATGATTGTGAAGAATGGTGGAGCAGGCTCGAAGGGCCAAATGGCCTCCTCCTGAACCTACCTTCTATGTTTCTATGTTTCTATTGATAGTTGTACTGGTAATGTTGTAGTCCACTATCTAACTTATTATCAACTTCAGTCTCAGAGGCAACAGGAGCAGAATAGTTGCTGATTGATGAATGTTATTATGAATTGTGTTATCGTTTAGTGGCTATTATTTGTCCTTAAGTTGAGCTGTTGTTCAATAATAGCTGGTAAGCAGCCTAAGTTCAGATAATTTAGTGACATATTTATTGAACAATAATTTAAAAGCCAGCAACAGATGGCACTTTATACACATTTCTTTAACATTACAATGTTATCACAGGGTTTCTTTTCTGCAGCCTCCTGGAGTCTTTAGAAAGTTGTTGTGCAGCAAAATGATTTACTGCCAAAATGACTTGCAGGTTATTCTTTGATAGTATCTGCAAAATAGGTGTTGCCAGAGGCATATAGGCATTTGGTGCGGGAGTATAATCCATCATCCAGCTGATGTAATATAATTTTCTGTACTCCTGATGTAAATTATTGTGCAAATAGCATTCTCTGCCAAATTGTGGCTTCTGATTGTTAAAGGGGCACTGTCATAAATGTCAGAGGAAACTACAGGCTAAGTTAATGATGCATCATTTCAGTAGGACATTTTCATGCATATTAATCATCAGAAACTTGCGGTCGCATTTTACGGTCATAATGCAAACTGGTGAGGCCCAAGTCTCTCCAGATTTTGGATCTCAGCCCTTGCTTTAATGAAAACCCTGAGGTTAAACCTCTGTCTAATAAGGGAGCAGTCCAATGGTCTGGTCAGACTATAGCAACTTTGCCTGTACCTTAATGAAAGTAGTACTGCTTAACAATCCACAAATGATGACCTGTGATATATTGCTGGCAATGGTCCTCAGCTATGTGGGTCCACATTTTGGGGTCAGTGGAAGAGGCACTGGGAGGAACAGATTGAGGAGTGGTTGTTAAGAGGGAAGGTTGGTGTCACTGACAGGAGATTAAATAAGAGGCTGCATGGAGAGGGGAAGATCAGAAGATGGGTGGGAGCACTTAGGTATGAAAAGGGGTAATGATGATAAATGTGCTCTTCCTGGTTCTGCATTCAGCAAGCTACTTTGTTGTAGGTGATACCTAGGGTTGGTTTACTTTCAGTACAGCTAGTAATTTTTGTCTGCCTCAGAACAAGTACTCTTAGAAAGGGGAAAGTAAACAGGTGTTATAACTTTTATTTGCTTAAGTAAAAGACTAGCGTGTCCTTTAGGTGAGATGAATTTATACTATGGCAGGCATTGTATTTCCAGCTGAAAGTCAGCAGTAGCTGCCTGCTATTGGCAACCTAGTAGATTACTTGATGTCCAAAGAAAACATATAACATGGTCCAGGTTTGCAGCCTACACCATTAGCTGGAAAGCATGGGAAAATGATTAATTAAGAGAAAGCTGATAATTTTATTAGTTAACTGATAGGACAAGGACAACAATGCCAATTTGAATTCCTACGTATCAGTTTGGCTCAGTTTGTGATGCTTTTGCTGTGTAAAAGTTGTGGGTTTAAATCTCACACGTCAACAATTGTGCCCATTATCTAGGCTCAGTAATGAAATTATGCTAAGTGTCACAGAAACCACCTTTCAAACAAATTTTTCAACCATGGCCTTGTTTAAGAGCAACAGATCACTTAGGGAGTCCAAGGCACTATAGCAACATGCACTATTACATGCACGCTGTAGTCTGCAGCTATGGACAGTGATGGCCAAGGCTTCAACTTTCTTACTGTAGCGATTGGAACCACATGGATCTCATTGACTATGAGGTCCTTGTTTGGGGCTGTTAACCTGGGCCAATTAGGGAACCCTGGGCAACAGCTATAAGCAGGAGATCCAGATTGTCCTCACTTCGGGAGTTGATACCGAGCCGGCTGTGGCCAGTACTGAGCACATGCCAGGGATGCAATGGCCCAGTGGTATTATCACTGGATTGTCAATCCAGAGACCCAGATAATGATCTGGGGACCTGGGTTCGAATCCCGCCATGGCAGATGGTGGAATTTGAATTCAATGAAATATCTGGAATTAAGAATCTAATGATGACCGTGAATCCACTGTGAATTGTTTGAAAAGCCCATCTGATTCATTAATGTCCTTTAGGGAAGGAAACTGCCATCCTTACCTGGTCTGGCCTACATGTAACTCCAGACCCACAGCAATATGGTTGATTCTGAATTGCCCTCTGGACAATGAGGGATGTGCAATAAATGCTGTCTTGCCAGTGATGCCGTCATCCCATTAATGAATAAAAAGTTGCAAATAAAGGGTGATTTGGTGATGGGATATTAGCATCTGTGCAATTATTTCACTGCAACAGGAGAAAACAATACATGCCTGAAGAATATTTGCTTGCAACAGTCAACTTTGACTTGGGGTTAGCATTTCTGGCATCATGCCTTTATTTGAGAAGCTTGACATATTCGTGCCGTCAAAGACTAGGCCCAGTATGTGGAAAGAATGCAATACATTTTCTGAGCAAATGAAATTGGGTCAGATGACAAGCAATGAGTAATCCCTCTGACTGCTTGCGTTTTCCATGATTAGAGCTTCAGTTTCCCAGAAGCACCAGACATTAAAACCTTCCAAGAGTTGACGGAGTTGGTTGAGGAATATTACGACCTCAAACCTCCTCTAACTCTGAAAGACTATTGGTTTTATTAGGCTGTTCAAGAACCAGGGGAGTCCATATTGGGATTTTTGATGAGATTAAGACAACTAGCAGAGGTACATGACTTGGGTTAACTCTGAATGGGATGCTGAGAGACTGTTAGGTATATGGATTAATGATGTAACCATGCAGAGGCACCTACTAGCTGAAGCCCAACTGAACTTCAAACAAACACTGCAACTGGCTTTATCATTAGAAAATGCACCAAGTGGAGCATGGGAAGTGGAAACCCTCACCTGTCTGACAGAGCTTGGGGAACGCCACTTGAATGTAGGTAATCACAGAGCCTCATGCATAGCATGTCCTGAGCAGAGGGACACTAGGCCAATGCACAGAGACCCCACAACAAAGCCGAGCCATGGCCAAGTGGCTAAAATGTTCCTCAGGATCTGCGCTGGCAAGCCACTGTAGCTACTGCCGGTATGCTGACTCAAGGCAGCAAAGGAATCATACAAGGCACGACTTGAGTAAGAAAACTCATGGGCCAGTACCTAGGAGAGTGCACATCCTGGAAAATCCCTCTACGTGTTGGTTGTAACAATTAAATTTCTTAGCAATATCCAAACCAGAACCAATTAAAATTACTGTTTGGTTAAACAGTCACCCAATTCTCATGGAGGTCGATACTGGCACAGCTGTATCTTCAGTTGATGAACTTGTCTTTAACAAGATTTGTTCGGGACTCCAACCCTTAGGTTTGTGTAAGACCTCAGCTAGACTGAGAACATACACTGAGGAACCATTACAGCTTAAGGGCATGATTTACGTTCCAGTCTCCTATGAGCTGCAGTTGATGCAATTACCGCTGATGGTAATAAGAGGCTTGGGCCTAAGCCTGTTGGGGCTGAACTGATTTAGAAAGATTTACCTGGATTGACTCAACATTTTTCAATTAGGAAATGTCTGCGTCAGTGAAGTCCTAGTGAAAAACACAGGAGATTTTCAGGAAGGTCTTGGGACTATCAAATTGGCCAAAGCCACTTTACATGTTGACAAGGAAGCAATTCTGCGATTTTGCAAGGCTTGTCCAGTGCCATTTGCTTCACGGGCAAAAGTAGAGATGGAAACCAGGAGGCCGGAAAGTGGAGGAATCATCAAACTAGTGCAGTTTGTGGATAGGGAATTACCGGTCATACCTGATGGCTCGGTTCGCCTTCGTGGGGATTTTAAGGAAACAGTAAACCGCTTCTTGCAGCTGGATAAATACTCAATCCCTCGCATACAGGACTTGTATGCAGAGTCCCAGAAGTATGTTACAATTAATACCCATAAGGATTTGTACTAATATACATGGCTGCCATTTGGGGTATCGTCACCCTGTACCTTTTTTCCAGTGGACCATGGAGAACATTTTACAAGGGCTACCCCAGATTGCCATTTATCTGGATGATGTGCTAATAACAGGGAAGACCAATAAAGAGCACTTGGAGAACTTGGGATAGTTCTTAAATGTTTCTCCCAGGCAGGCATATGCCTTAGAAGGGAAAACTATGTGTTCCAGGTGCCCCAAAGTGACCTATCTGGGCTACAGAGTCAAAAAACCTGGGTTGCACCCATTGGAAGATAAAGCGGTCAAGGATGGTCTAGCTCCCAAGTCTGCACCAGGGCTAAAGTCTTTCCTTGAGGGCTGGTGAATTATTATGGGAAATTCATACACAATCTGGTCTCCAACTTGACACCCTTACACCTGCTATTGTAAAAGGGTCATCCTTGGAAATGGTAATGTTGCCAATAAGTAGCCTTCAGGGAAGTGAAAAGGTAGCTACCGTCATCTAAAGTGTTGGCCCACTACGATCTGTGAAAGGTGATGCTGACTTGCAATGCCTCCCCGTATAGTATTGGGGTAGGGTTATCTTACTGATGGCCCAAGAGAGAGGCACACCCATTAGCGTATGCTTCCTGGGCTTTGGCTGATGTCGAACGCAAATATGCCCAGATAGAAAAGGAAGGTTTGACAGTCATCTTTGGTGTGAGGAAGTTTCACGAATACCTTTGCGGTATGAATTTGTCATAGTAACAGATCACAAACCCCTGCTAGGGCTACTGAAGGCAGACAAGACTGTGCCTCCCTGCAGCTTCTGGTAGAATCCAGTGTTGGGTCCTTATTCTCAGCACGTACAAGTACAAGTTAGAACACCATCCAGGAAGCCAAGTGGCTAATATAGATGCCTTGAGCTGGCAGATACTCAATTGATGATGCTTCTCCTGGAACAGTCCTGCTACAGTTCCAGTTACATGTTGACTATGCTGGCCCTTTCATGGGCTCTATGTTCCTGGTCATTGTGGATGCCCTTTCAAAGTGGTTGGATGTGCATAATGTTTTTTTGGCAAACTCAGGGATGATGATTGAAAAGCTGCGAGCATTGTTTGTGATACTCGGACTCCTGGAAGTATTAGTCATGGACAATGGGACGTCATTTACCAGCAGGAAAGTTAAAAGGCATTGGGCACGTAAGGACACCTCCATATCATCCATCATTCAATGGTCAGGTGGAAAGAGCAGTCCAAACATGGAAGGCAGGCTTAATGAAATAGCCTCCAGCATCACTTGATACCAAACTGACTTGGTTCCTCACGCAACTACAGGGATAACTCCAGCAGAGGTGCTGATGGGGAAAAGATTCCATACCAGGTTAAGCCTCATATTCCCTGATCTGGGGGCACTGTGGAACAGCAGCAGGAACACCAATGCTGGTCACATGCTTCCTCTAAGCGAGAGAGACAATGCACTTCAGGGGACAAAGTTTGGACCTGGAACCATGGAAATGGCCTGTGACAGTACAAGACGAGTTGGTGCATGGTCAGGTCTGGTCACTGACAAAGTTGGGTAGGTGAGGCAGTCCTGAACAAGCATGTGGATCACCTGAAAGTTGCTACCTCGCAAACCGGGTAGGAGCAAAACATACCTGGCCCCTCAGAACAGCCAGAAGGTCTGTCAGAAACTGTGGGTTCTCCCCTTCCAGCTATTGTCGAGGAAACATCAGAGTCCGAGATGGATGCAGCCTCGATACTGTTACCACTGGAAAAATAGGCAGAAACTATTCTGAGATGCTCCTGACGCAAGAGATGGGCTATGGTCTGGTGCAACTGGACCTGGGGAGAAACTGTCACAGGAAAAGCTTAGGAGAAAGACCAGGTCAAAACCCCAGACTTAGTGGGGGAGGGATGTAGTGATTGGAACCAGGTGGATCACATCAGCTATGCAATCTTTTATTGGGGTTGTTAATCTGAGCCAATTAGGAAACTCTCAGCAACAGATTTAAACCAAAAATGCAGAATCTCCTCAGGGATTGACATCCAAGCTGGCTGGCCATAGCCATTGTGTTCTGCACATGTAAATAAAGGGTGATTTGGTGACAAGGTGCCAGCCTTTGTGCAGTTATTTTACATTTCATCCCATGACTAACCAGGAATCTCTCCCATTCTTTCTGTTTGCCATTGATGTGTGTCGAATGGATTTGTTCATTGATAATCAACTTGTTTGGCCATGGTATGAATGCACATTCCTTGGTCAAAAAGTCCTACAGTGAGACTCACACCTCGGACATTGTACAGAGGCATGGACACTGGCAGCTGTGCTAAACAACTTCCCGTCTATGCGCTTTCAAGGATCCTTATTGACTTAGTCAACTCAAGCATTCAGAGTACTAGCAAGTTTCACAGATTTTCACGCTTTCACAGTTTCACTCTCTGATACAGATAGCTCTCCTCTAAAGCGATAGTTGCATTCTTGCCTGACCTCATGCTGTAGAAAATTGCCATAGAAATCCACGTTATAGGGAAATTGCTACAGAAAATCGCTATACCTGTACAGCAGAAAGTTTGCATTACCCGAACAGTGCCCACACTTCATCAATTGCATTACAGCCAATTCGCATTAATGAGACACGCATTATAGTTACTTGTATATGTTAACCTGCAGCTTTAGTCTTCAGAACAGAGAAAAATGGATCGGAGAATACAATGAAAAAGGAAGGTGGATATGCTAGTGATGGCAATTGAGTAAATAGGGACAAAACATAAATAATAGGCCAGCACAAAGGACATGAATTTCATTCCTCCACTCTTTCGAACGTGCAATTCATCCCTGAGGGCTCACTTACTGAAAGGAACCCAGCAGTCAGGAGATCTGCATATTTCTGGAAATGACCTTTGCTGCTACTGCACGACTATATCCCTAAAGAACTGCAGCACATTTTCTTTAAAATAGGTCAACCTTAGTACATACCTATACATCACAAATAAATATTCCACTGCATTTAGGGAGCACTATGGCTCTAACTCATTTACTAACATTGCAGAATATAGTAATTCTAAAGTTAGTTTTGATATTCAGATAGTGATTGAAATAAAAGGATCACCATGAAAAATCACATTAAATCAATAATGATGAAGTTATTGTGCAATAACTCCCAAGTCCACCAAAAGGCTCAATTTGTTTTGTACTGTTTTAATGTTGTTATCTCTGGCTCAGTTGCTTGTACTCTTATCTTCAATTCCCAAGATTCAAGGCAGTATCATTCCGGACCTTGAACATCATAGGCTACAGTGTGAAATTTGGGATAATTACATGACAAGTTAAGTGAGCCGTTTCTCAAACTTGGGAGCAATAAGTTGCTTGTTTCAACTAGTTCCAGACATCAAAACAAGATTCTTGCCTTGCAACAGCACAAGTTTCTGAACGTAATTTGGGAGCCACAGCAAAAATTCATCCCAGGGAAGAAGATACGTGCTAAGACATGAACGAGGCAACCATGGCTGACAAGGGAAGTCAGGGACAGCATAAAAGCAAAAGAAAAATCATACAATGCGGTGTAGATTAACGGGAAGCCTTGAAAAACCAGCAGAGGACAATTTAAGAACAATAAGAGGGGAATAGGTGAAATATGAGGTCAGCTAGCTAGTAATATAAGAGAAGATCACAAGAGTTTTTTTGATGTCGAATGGGTAAGAGAGAGGTGGACATTGGACTGCTGGAAAATGACTCTGGAAAAGTAGTAATGGGGAATAAAGAAATGGCAGAGGAACTGAGTAAATATTTTGCATCAGTTTTGAGAGTGGAGGATACCAGCAGCGTAGCAGAACTTCAAGAGAGTCAGCATGACTGAAATGACCATCAATAATGAGGAAGTGCTAGGGAAGCTGAAAGGTCCAAAGGTGGATAAATCATCCAAACCAGATGGACCACACCCCAGAGTTCTGAAGGAGATAGCTGAGGAGATTGTGGTAGCATTGGTAGTGATCTCTCAGGAATAATTTGAGTCAGGGAGAGTCTCAGAGGGCAGGAAAATAGCTAATGTAATGCCCCTGTTTCGGGAAGGAGGCAGGAGACAGGAAACTATAGGCCAGTTAGCCTGACCTTGGTTGTGGTAAGATTTTGCATCCATTATTAAGGATGAGATTGCAGAGTACTTTAATGTACATGGCAAAATAGAGCTGAGTCAACACAGCTTTGTCAAGGGTATGTCATTCCTGAGAAATCTGTTAGAATTCTTTGAGGAAGAAACAAGAAAGTTAGACAAAGGAGACCCAGTGTACTTGATCCATTTAGATCTCCAGAAATCTAAGATCTATCTAAATACCCATCTAAATAAGTTAAGAGCCCATGGTATTAGGGACAAGGTACTAGCATGGATTGTGGATTGTCTGACTGGAAAAAGGCAAAGAGCGAGGATAGTTTTTTTTCAGGTTTGCAGCCTATGACAAGGGGAATTTCGTAGGGTCGAGTGTTGGGACCACAACTATTCATGTTATATATGAATGATCTGAATGAAGGAACTGAGGCATTGTTGCTAAGTTTGCAGATGACACAAAGAGGGGCAGGTAGAGTTGAGAAGGAGCTGCAGAAGGACCTGGACAGGCTAGGGAGTGGGCAAAGAATTGGTAGATGGAATACATTGTGGAAAAATGAGAAGTTATGCTCTTTGGTAGAAAGAATAGAGGTGTAGAATATTTTTAAACAGGGAACTTTAGAACATGAGAACTAAGAGTAGGAGTAGGCCATCTGGTCCATTGAGTCTACTCCAACATTCAATAAGATCATGCCTGATCTTCTTGTGGACTCAGCTTCACTGACCTGCCCACTCACCATAACCCTTAATTCCTTAACTGTTCAAAAATCTATCTTTGCTTTAAAAACATTCAACAAAGCTTCAACTGCTTTACTCGGCAGGGAATTCCACAGACTCACAAACCTTTGGGTGAAGAAGTTCTTCCTCAATTCCGTCCTAAATCTGCTGCCCCTTATTTTGACGTTATGCTTCCAAATTCTAGTTTCACCCGCCAGTGGAGAAAACCTCCTTGATTCTGTCTTATCTGTTCCCTTCATAATTTTGTATGCTTCTATAAGATCCCTCCTCATTATTCTAAACTCCAATGAATATAGACCCAGTCTACTCAATCTCTCGTCATACACCAACCCCTTCAATTCCAGAATCAACTTAGTGAATCTCCTCTGCACCGATTCTAGTGCCAGTACATCCTTTCTCAAGTGAGGAATCAAAAACAGTATTCTCCAGATGTGGCCTCATTGGCCCCCCGTACAGCATAACCTCCCTATTTTTAAACACCATTTCTCCAGCAATGAAAGACAATGTTCCATTTTCCTTCTTAATTACCTCCTACACCTGCGAACCAACATTTTGTGATTTATGTACAAGGACACCCAGGTCCCTCTGCACAGCAGCATGTTGCAACTTTTCACCATTTAAATAATAGTCTATTTTGCTGTTATTCCTACCAAGATGGATGACCTCATATTTACCGTAATGTGGAGGTGCTGCTGTTGGACTGGGGTCGACAAGCTCAGAAGTCACATGACACCGGTTACAGTCTAACAGGTTTATTTGAAATCACAAGCTTTCAGATCATTGCTCCTTTGTCAAACAAAGAGTCACATTTACCAACATTGTACTCCATCTGCCAGATCCTTGCTCACTCACTTCACTTATCTATATCCCTCTGCAGACTTCAGTGTTGTCTGCACACATTTCTCTGTCACACATTTCAGTGTCATCTGAGAATTTTGACACGCTACACTTGTTCCCTGCTCCAAATCATCTATGTAAATTGTAAACAATTGCAGTCCCAACACTGATCCCTGAAGAACACCACTATCCACTGATCGCCAACCAGAAAAACACCCATTTATCCCCACTCTTTGCTTTCTGTTAATTAATCAATCTTCTATCCATGTTAATACATCACTCATAACACTGTGTATCATTATCTTACGCAGCAGTCTTTAGTGCAACACCTTGTTGAATGTTTTCTAGAAGTCCAGATACACGACATCCACCTGTTCACCATTGTCCACCACACTCAGAACATCCTCAAAGAATTCCAGTAAATTGGTTAAACATGACGTGCCTTTCATGAACTCATGCTACACCTGCCTGATGGAACAATTTCTATCCAGATGTTTTGCGATCTCTTCCTTGATTAGAGATTCAAGCATTTTCTCCAATACAGAAGGTAAGCAAATGGGCCCATAGTTAGAGATAGTAGGAACTGCCAATGCTGGAGAATCTGAGATAACAAGGTGTAGAGCTGGATGAACACAGCAGGCTAAGCAGCATCAGAGGAGCAGGAAAGCTGACGTTGCAGGTCTGGACCCTTCTTCAGAAATACAGTTATAGTTAACTGCCTTTTGTCTACCTCCTTTTTTAAATAGTGGCATCATATTTGCTGTTTTCTAATCTGCCAGGACCACACCAGAGTCCACTGAATTTTTGTAAATTACCATGAGCGCATTTGCTATTTCCGCCGCCATCTCTTTCAGTACCCTGGGATGTATTCTATCAGGGCTGGGAGACTTGTCTATCTTTAGTCCCATTAGCTCATCCAATAAAGGCTATGGAAATCTGAAGCACAAGGCCACTTGGGAGTCCTAGTTTACGATTCTCTTAAGTTTAACACACAGGTTCAATTGACAGTTAGGACGGCAAATGCAATGTTAGCATTCTTTTTGAGAGGGCAAGAAAACAAAAGTAAGGATGTACTGCTGATGTTGGAAAATGCTCTGGTCAAACCACATTTGGAATATTGTGAGCAGTTGTGGAGACTGTATCGAAGGAAGGATGTGCTAGCCTTGAAGAGGATCCAGAGAAAGTTTACAAGAATGATCCTAGGGATGAAAGGCTTGTCATATGAGAAGCAGTTGATGACTCTGGGTCCGGAAGGAGTTTAGAAGGATGAGGGAGGGGATCTGTTTGAAAATTACAGAGGTCTGGATAGAGTGGACTTGGAGAAGATGTTTCCACCAGTAGGATAGACTAGGATCAGAGGGCACAGCCTCAGAATGAAGGGACAATGCTTTAGAACTGAGATAAGGAGGAATTTCTTCAGCCAGAGGGTGGTTAATCTTTGGAGCTCATTCACAAAGAGGGCTGATCGAATGGCGGACCAAGCTTGATAGGCCAAATGACCGAATTCTGCTCCTGTATCTTACGGTCTTCTTGCTATTCAATGGTAAAGGGACTTTTTACAGTGTTTATAGCTCATTACCATTCTCATTGCTACCTAATTTTGACTAATTAATTTGTAAGTTCCCATTCCACCAGCCACTGGATGGAAACTGGATAACAAGAATCCACAACATGAATGTTGGATAAGGTGCCTAGCGAATCTAGCTCACTGCTTGCTCATCTGGACCTCCATCTTGGCCACCTGGTACCAACAGGGTATGCTACATGGGCAGCAGCCATAAGTACCCCATGTCCATGGCCATTGGCATCTAACCCATGCTAGCCTCTTCTCACCATCATGGCGCATCTCAGAACTGCTTACAGTCTGCTTCAATGCTGCTTCTTGGGGCACACCAGCATCTCATAATGGAATGCTACTACAAGGACACTTCACTTGCTGTGACAGGAATGTAACTCAGAGATTGCTCCAGACTGAATCTCAGGACCGCTCTCTTGCCCTCTTAACACTCACTCACTCACTTACTACTCACCCGAATGTTCACAATAACTCTACCTTGCCTTTTATTGCTTTGCCCCCCAGCAACATTTTAAAGGCTCATAGGACTGTGTCTTCCCTTGCTGTTTAGCTTAAACACAAAGCCAGGCAGTTTGTCATTCTTGTCAATAATCACTCGTAGAGACGGTTGACATGGTGCCGTACGGCACCGTACTACGTCAATCTCAAACCTACAGCATTTGCCAAAAGCATGCACAGCAAACACACTGCATGCGCATCCACCAAAAGGAAAGATGAAAGGGAGAGTTGGAGGGAGGATCTGTTGTCAGCCGGAGTAAAGAAAGGGGAAGATACCAGTGATAGCAATTATGTAAACTGGGGCTAAACATAAATAACAGAAGCAGTTTGTTTATGTTCTGAGTGACAAAGAAAGCTTCTGTTGGTTCAATTCTTGCTTGCTTTTGGTGATTGTAAATACAGGTTAATCCTTTAAAATGTTTGTAGGTTTTCCTGTATGCAATGGCCTCATATTCATCACCGATAAGATGGTGGGTTATGGTGAGCTTTCAGGAAAGCATAGCTGAGGACTGGGGAGCTGTGTGACCTGGTGCATAAACTGCCAGAGGTATAGGAACGTGCAAGGAAGTGTCAGCATTTCCACCTGTGTGCCTTGAGAAATCTTGGTTTGCTGCTACTGTGCCACTATGTTGACAGTGAAAGGTAACTCTGGACATTCAATGCTTGATTGGGCACATGGTTAGGCTCAAAGATAGCATCAGTGTATATGATGGGTGACCTGGCAGTGGTATAAATGTTTGGCTACAGCGAATAGGTAAATTGAGCTAGCACTGAATGAAACCTGTCATAGAAGTGTAGTAGTTGGTTAAGGAGGTGAGTTTGGGACAAAAGCATAAGAAAATCCAAAAGGCATCGCAGAGAGAAACCCTCCATGAAACTGAGCCAAAATGACACTTAGCCAAAATATGGTTCAATTCAGCCTTCATTATTCAAGTCTTATTGCATGATCTGAAAACAAAAGTCCAGGCTGACATTACAACACAATGCTAAAACATTGCTAAACTCTTTTTTGGATAATATGTTAAACTGAGGCAGTGTAAAAATCATTTATCTGAAAGTTGGAAATTGTCTTTGACTGCTGTCAATTTGGCCATTGATAGTTAACTTACTTAATCGAGCAGATTAAAACGACGGTAAGTGTTCACAGGTTGCAAAATATAGTAATTCAGCTCCATTATTTATTAAAGTGTTATATATGACCAAATTTGATAAGAAGTTCAATTCTCGTGTACTGAAAAAGATCTCTTCATATTTTGTAATTCTGTTTCCTAGACCAGATTTTCAAGTATGGTCGACAGCTTGTCAGCTCACTGTGAAGGATATGCTACAGATGCATGAACATTTGCTAGATAAAGTATTTAGTAGAGTTTCCTCTGCACATTGTCAATCCACTACTTGTGCATATCCCACTACTAACCCTGTAATTCCTCAATTTACCACAATTTCCCTTCAATGATCTGTCAATAATGTCTCAATCATTCATACCCAAGATTCATATTCTCCACCAAACACTTTATAAATGTAGCTCTTCTGCTGGCCTCACATCACATCTCAGTATTCCCAAATCATAACAACCACATTATCCCCACAGATTCTACAGCAATCACTGACACATTTTGATCCTTCTCACAAGTTGGACAAAGTAACACATGACCAGAGATAGTTGGAGCCAACCAAGGGAGTCAGGTTTGATTGTATGATATAATGTCAAAGGGGTAGATAGTGTGGGTCTTTAATAGAACAGCCATTACTGAATCCATGGCCAGCACCCACACTGAAAATATTGATCATGACTACATGGCTACATTGTAATATTTATCCCTCCTATCACACCCACCCCTGACCCACGACCAACATCTCACCCACAATCATTTCTGGTTTACAAGCTGCGGTTGATGAAATGCATGCAACTCATAATGTCTCCTGCTCCCCTTATTGCAAAACTGCCTTTTGTATTTCAATACTCAAGAAGACTGTGGAAGAAGATCAAATATAGGGTGATGATGAAAACACAGCAGTTGACTCTTCCCACATTGCCTTAGAGGTTAGTACACAGGTAGGACCCACCCAAGGGTGAGATATTAGCGACTAACACAATGCAGCCAGTGCACGTATCAAGGATAGCACAGTCACCACGTGAGTGGAGGGTGTCATTATACAGTGTATTATGCTGCAAAATGTACATTTCATGAAGTATATATCATAAAGGAGGCCCACAGGTGTCGAGAAAATGCTTGATGTATTTTGGAGTCTGTCAGAAAATCTTTTAAAGAGAGGTGCGGTGGACCAGTACTGGAAGTCATTCTAGATATGATTTTGATAGACATTATATACAACAGTGGCACAGCATGGTGAATGCAGGGTCAATGATTTTCTGACATTGACATGGAAGGTCTTAGTACAAGAGGTAGAGAGAAGAACAGAAACCATTTATCAACAAGGAGTCAGGAGACTCTCCAGATAAATTTTGCAAAAGGTAGTGAAACTATGTAAATATGGCAGTGAATGTCAGGCATCTAACCGCAACAAACTGGATGGAGTGCTGCAAAATATTCAATTCATATAAGAGGTCACCATTGGGGAATGGGTCATTAAATGTCCTTTCCCATTAACTGTACCACTGGACTCACAAACTGACATTGCCGATGGCAGTGCTGAAACCAAAGATGGTTGCATTCTAGTACTTAATCCTTCTTCTCACATTACACTTGCCTCAAATCCTACTATCGCTTCATATTTACAAGTTGCTGATGATTTCCCTTGCCCTTTCAATTGTGCCTGGTCTTTTCCATTTCAGATAACAAAGAACACAAGCTGGCCAAGCAGTCCTGCAAATCATTAGATGAAAGATCAGAAAGTGTTGATGAGGGAAAAAACACCATCGTTTGTTCTCATGCTTGAGGCAAGAGCTCAGATATAAACATGGCACATACGTTTCAAGCCAGCTAAGAGCTCTGCATGAGGTGTGTTGGCTGCCGTATTGGCACAAGGCAGTATAAGGTATAGCTACCCAGTTGTTCCACTGCAGACAACACAGATGAAGTCTTCTCTAGGAAACTTGCAGAAGAAGCTAGACGAGTATGCACAATGAATAGTTAGGTGCATTGGCAGGCCTGTGGTCATTGTCAAGCAACATCGGTGTGGCAATGCATCATATCATAAAAACCACTAGCTTTTTCCAAGATGATGGGATTCATTCTTCCACCACGGCTATTCTGTCAATGCCCTTCTGTTCCTTCTCAGCCAGCCAGCTCAAACTGGGATCTATGTCAATGTCAACATTCTATAGTCAGGAACTGGGCCTGCTAGGTTTAGAGCTCCTCAAACTTGTTCTCCAAGTCTGTCCGTGGTCTGCCCAATGAAGGTTAGTGACTTTCCACTAGACACACTTCTACCAGTTGGGTACTACTATGTAGTCTCATGATAATGGATCATAGCCAATGTTCTCCCTAAGCTGTGATGAAATCAGGCTTGGTCTTTTAGAAACCATTTTTTAAATTCAAGAAAGTCTCAGGTGTTAAATTCAAATGACGAAGGTTGACTATTGATAGTCAAACATAGAGCCATATATAGAGAAATAGTGAAAGTCAGCAGTCCATTAGATCTTAGGGTCATTACATTCAAACTCAATCCCTGATGGAAATAAAGCCTCACCAAATGAAACATCTCATGACAATCCTAATGCTAGTGAATAAAAGCCTACGGTAATAAAATGCTTCAAGGTCAGTATAGGCCACTTCTCTTAAGTGCCTGTCTTGAACAGGAGAAGAGGACAGCACCTGCTGTAACAATGTTACCAAATTTACTACTGCAGTAGACTGAAAACAAGGTATCTTGTATATTTGAGCATATGCCCTTTATGTCAAGGTGCTAAAATTTGATCATATATTCATAACAACATTCTTTATTTCATGGAAATATCTATAATCAAGAACATATGAACAAATTTTCTGCAGCCCTAGGCCATTTTACTTGACTCACGGTATGTACTCAAGCCACAATACTGGATATGTGAATTTGTAAAACCTATCCCACTGAATATTAAGGTCAGAAGTTGAAGTCTTCAGGTGAGAAAAAAGCATCGTGCATTAGGGTATATTATTATGGTTTCCTTTTACACTTTGCAAAAACTATAATGTTACAATCCTCATGAAACAGGACAATGATTTTCACTTTATTTGGAGCATGTTCAGCATTTCAGAAGCTTTTACTGCTTTGGAAACTTCAAGCCAATAAACAAAGTTGAAATTAATTAGAAATCAATTCTCTTTTTACCAAAAATTCATTTTGTCTTCTACATTATTTGGATTCTGCTCCAATTTCCAATTTAAGGTGAAGACAAAATGTTACATTTGTTTTAGATTTGGAATTGTGTACTGTAATGGTATCAATCTTACTTTCAAATATTAAAATAATAATCACTTGGAATGGAAATGTCATACTACTGAACAGTGTTTCTGAAATGAGATTTGAGCTGTTCTATTTGTCCTAGAAGTCATGAATAACATCTCCATGATAAAAGTAATAACATTTCCCTCAACTTGTCAGCAGGTCCATTTTATAACTAGTCATTAAAAGGAAGCACAGTAGCTGTATGAGACAACACAGTATGGAGCGGGAGGAACACAGCAGGATAGGCAGCATCAGAGGAGCAGGAAAGTTGAAGAAGTGTCCCGACCTGAAATATCAACTTTCCTGCTCCTCTGATGCTGCCTGGCCTGCTGTGCTCCCCCAGGTCCACACTGTGTAATCTCTGACTCCAGCATCTGCAGTTCTTACCATCTCACAATAGCTATATGGGTGTGTCACGACTATTTTCCATAATTAAATAAATATACTACAGAAAATAAAATTGTTGAAAATGCTGCTCCTTTTATTCTGTAGGTGCAGAATATGATTGAAATTTTGATTTTTGTTACCATTTCTGTTGTGTTATTAAATCATTGAATTCCCACAGCGTAGAAGCAGGCCATTCAACCCATTCAGTCCATACTGATCCTTCCACCCAGATACACCCATCCCTGTAATCCTGCATTTCCAATGGCTAATCCACCTGACGTAAATATTCTTGGATACTATGGGCAATTTAATATGGCTAATCCAACAAACCTGCACATCTTTGAACTGTGGGAGCACCCGGAGGAAACCCACACAGACACAGGGAGGATGTGCAAACTCCACACAGACTGTTGCCCGAGGGTGGAATCAAACATAGCTCCCTGGCGCTGTGAGACAGCAGTGCTAACTACTGGGCCACTGTGCTGCCCCATTGACTGATTAAAGTTTCTTATGACACAGATTCTCTCTGGAACCTTGGACAATTAATCATTATTCAAATTAGGATTTAATATTACATATTTGGTTGGAAGAAGTATCAGAGCTGGGCTCAATCAGCCTTCACCAAATATCTGTGCACTTCCATCAACAATGGCTAGTAATAATTAGAAACAGAAACATCGATTTTCAAATCAAGCTCAGGGTATGAAAACCAATTGCAGAAAGTACATACTATTACCTTGTCTTTGATTAACTAACACAGCCCAGGTTGGCAATTAAATTATTAGGTACAACTTTCTAATTAATTAAAAGCGACCTTTCGGCTTTCTGCAGTTGGACAGTGGTATTTTTTTTTTGTAAATTAGATAACTTTATACTGAATATTTCTGATTATTATTAAAGGCTACATATTTAAGACATTGATTTTCTCACCCTATTTTGATACCATGTCATACTTCTGCAAAATTAGATTGGGCCTGTTGAAAAGAGCAAGTGTCACAATGAGTATTATTCTCTTTTGTCCATTAATTAACTTGTTACTTGTTAACTTACAGTGAGCACAAGACACGTTGATGAATGCCTGTTCCATCAGCAGGGGCCCAACTTCATGTCGTCCCAGCACCAGATAGAACTACCCTGTGCTAATTAAAGCTAACCAGTACCCTTTGAAGAGGAGCAGGTGCTGGAACTGTTTACCTAAGAGATTATGAGTTTGAAAAACCTTGAATTATGGCAGAACACGACATAGATCATGTTGCAAAGTTCTCTGATGCTGCTGTGCACAGTTTGATGGAAGGAATGGACAGGAGGGTGGTGTCTTCTATCTACAGATACCCCAAAGGTTCTCCAGCAAACACATGTAAAGACAACGGCAGCAGATAACATGCCCCTCACTCTAGTTGCCCAGCCTCAATGTTCTTTTTCCAGTACCATAAGAAATTCTACGATATCACATGAATAATCAAGGTCAGTGAGTACATCTTCAAATGCTGTCTCTCACCAGATATATCACTGATCTACCACACTTGTGTTTTCAAATAAACCTGTTGAACTTTAACCTGATGTCATGAGATTTCTGACCTTGTCTGCCCCAGTCCAACACCGGCACCTCCACATCATGGCCAAACACCTATCACTCACCTAGCTACAATCTCTCTCGGTTACAAATCTATACCTTGAATTCATAGCTTCATGTTACTGACACAATTTGTGCTTTTTTTTTGGAGGACACAGTGACACATGCTTAGAGGCACAACTGCATGTTCTAAAACCATTAGAGGAGACAGTAGTCACTATCATTGGAATGGCCATTGCTGAGGTTGGAACGAGTGTGCAATTGAAACAATTGAAGACAGAAACCCAATACCTAATCATCTTTCTCACACTCTGTTACCCTTCAACGCAATATTTCTTTGAAGATGCTGGCTGCAGATAGTTTAGAAAGCCAGTTTTTGCATTATCACTATGCCCCCATCCACCACCATAAACATATCCTTTCTGACATCCAAAAGCTACAAGCTGACAGGTGGTTGTAGTTCAGGAAATGTGTGTCGCAGCATGATTTTTGCTAATTGCGTATTGCCCATGTGTGAATGAGTTGGGTACCAGGGTCATAAACCCTTTTGTCAAAGGATCATGCTCGGTACTAAGTGACTACCTACTGATTTGTCATGATCATTTTAATGTAAATAGCAAAGTGAAGCACAACACAATGAAGGCACCATGACTGCTTAGTGGATACTCGGCATTGATCTGTGTGGTATCTCACAGATGGGAAAATGCCAGTTGGACAGTTAAGAGTGGAATCTTTTGTGATTGCAATACATTTCAGAGTTGACTTGTAGCACTTGCAAAGAAAGTGTGCAATCGTTGACACTCTGCAATATAGGGAAAGCCTGCAGTCCGCATGAAGCCTACTCTCAGCCTCAGCTTCTTCTTCCATCAGTATGCCCTTCCCTATTTTGCCTTTACTCATTCTGCTTTTCATTCTGTATTCTAAGCCTATGCAAAGTTTGTGCACAATTATTGAAATTAGGAGTTAGCCTTTCAGCATTTGCCACCATTCCTTGTAGACTTAAACAACGTTAAACATCTCTAGAAACCACAAAAACTTCCACATTTACAGAAACAGGAAAAATCATTTGGCAACTAATATGAAATAAGCTGATCATTTCTTTAAACAGCATTTACAAAGTTCACTCCTTTCACTGTATGTTAGACAGTGGCAGGTAATAGAAAGGTGTTAGTGAAATGAGAATAAAAATGACATTACTGGCTTCAAGGCAGCACCACACTCTGGCATAATCTGTCTACTCTACATACGATTAGAGTACATACCCTTCATATGGGCTAACACACCTACTGACATAATGTCTAACGTAGGTTGTATCAGAGGTATGTGTGCATGATAAGGATGCCATTTTGAAGATCTACAGCTGAAAAAAACAGATACAAAGGACCCAAACGTAATGATTCAAACATTCACAATGAATAATATTTAAATATTCAGAGACTGTTCTGCAATGAAATGCATTGAACTTTGGACATCTTGACAGAAAATCCAAGTCATCAAGCTGCAACTTCACAAACCATCAATAAATACCATATACGGGCCATCTTTTAAATTAACAACTTGTTTCAACTGAAATTACTTGGATAAATCTCTTTTGAACCAAATGGATTCACCTGTTCTTGGAATAAAGCTCTTAATTCCTTCTCTCCCTGTGCTCACAGACAGATAAACAAGTACAATTTGTGTTCAGTTCAATGTCACCTACGAGCACAGATGGCTTCGCAAAGTATCTGAGTAACTGCTCATCTAATAGCTGGGACACAGCAGGATTTCTCCTGGGACAGCTGTCACGTCCTACACAGGTTTTTTCCTGCATCCTGTTCAGGTCTGGCAAGGAACGGAGTGATGGGACTACAGAACTCCGGCCTCAGGGCAACAGATGATGAAGACAAGCTCCAGGAGTAAAAAAAACAAGATGAATAAAGAAGTAGATCTAAAAAAGACCACTTAATTTGTCATTGATGACAATTCCCATTAATCTTCGAATGAGAGGGGTTGTCAGCTTCCCCTTATACTCTACGTAATGATTTGATCTATTTCCCTATATCTGATGATATTGAAAATGAAGTTGGGCTTCAATTAATGTTTACATTTTGCCTAACATAGGAGATTAAATGTGTACTTGGAACTGCAACATGATACCATGAAATAACAGAATTAAAATTGTATGACAACACAACATTTCTTTATTATCAAACCTGTGACCTATTTACATCTACAGTGCATTGCAATAAACATATTGAGATATGTATTGAGCTCCTTGGATGCAATAAAAATCAACTGAACTGTCAAAATCAAATAAAGCTCAATATGTGCATCATAATACCCTGTCTAGTTATTGAATGAATATTAAATTTAAAATAATGGGAGAGTATACAATTATAAAGCAACATATGATTGTGTCTCTGAAATGTCCTAAAGCATTCTGCGTGAAGTGAATTTCTTTCGCGTGCATTCATTACTGTGCAGGTGAAAAGGATTTGGATAGAATTTCTGTTTCCATAGTAATGACACAGAATTGATGCAAAACAAATGGTTTAGGTTAGCAGTCTATATCATTTTGTCTCTGGATCTGGGCTATATCGTTTTTTGTGATACGGTAAACATAAAACAAATATCTAGCTCCACAGGACTCTTTCTGTGCCAAAGACAGGGAAAGCTCCTCTTAAACTACACTGAAAGCCTCAAAAAAAAATCACATTTTCTAATTTGCAGGTGGCTCTGTCAAAATCCCGAAGTGACATGTTGTTGGACTGTTTCAGCTTTGTTTCTTCTTTGTTTGAGTTAACACAAAACACAAAATTGTCCTTGATTTGACAATAATTTGCCAGACTCACTGTGAATTCCTATGAATCTCACATGACTGCTGTTTATAATAAATTTGGGAGTTTCTGGAGATGGGGAAGCAGGGAGGGAATGGAGATTCTGAATCATGTTTAACCTGGTTTTTCACCTGACCTTGGACTACTTCAGAATGACACTATACACATGGAGAAGCATTTTAATTGTCAGAGGTTCATCACTCACTTTGATAACTGCATTGCAAAATTAAATGATGGAACAAATGCTGCTGAATATTTTTCTATTGTTTAATAATTAGTAGAGTGGAATGTAATTAAATAAACGAGAATAGTAAGTCATATCCAGAGGTCAATTTAGAAAGGTGCTTGAAGCACAGACCAGGACATTTTTTAAATAAGTATTTCATTACAACTGGAAACAACTTAGCTGTATTGTTTCAGTTAACTGCTTTGACCCAGATGCATGCTGCATCATTTTCTACACATACTGAATCTTTCAGAAGAACAAATAATGAAGTGTTCTCTTTTAAAGTGGTCCTGTGACCCAATTAGGCAAGCTTAATTTAGTGGACGGTTCGTAGGAACTTTATGCAGATTTGATGGTTAGTCACATTCTGCTGTGATAGAAAGGAACTAGATGAGCTGCCAGCTCTTTACATGTATCCCTAAGTGCAAGGATTTTCTTTTTGTCTATTAAAGATATTGCTTAGCTCTAGAGAAAATGTATCCCTTATTACTGACAATTATTAACGTAGATTTTGATGTACATGAAGTACAAGATTGTTCTTCTTTGTTATTAACTCCTGTCATCACTTTGATATTTTATAAAAGAATGTTACTGACCCCTAGCTGAATTTAGATGAAATTTCTTGCCAAGGCACAGTACAGAATCTGAAAGCCTTGTGAATGATTTTGATAGTTAATAATGACTGCACTACCATCATTTACATAGGAACTTGTGCCTTCTGCACCTTCAAGATATACAGAGATGGCAACAGTTCCTATGGTCTAAACAGGAGCTTTACTTACAATGCTTTTAAACTGCCTGCTTGTCCTATGTTTAGAGTTTCTTGACTCAGTTAGTTTCTCTCTCTTGAACCATACCCAGGCTTGATTAGCAGAACACAGAAAAGAAAATGGTTAGCAGTCGCCACCATTCAATTAGGGATTGTATTGCAATGTCAGATAGAGGTGAATTTGTTAACTTTCCAGGATATCTATAAACTGACTGGAACAAAGTGTGATCAGTTGCCCACAGTAATGGATTCCAAGACCCATCTTGTAAACAGTTTGTCTAAAACATTAATGACCAAAATAGTAACTATTTGTTGTCACAAGTTTTAGCCATTTTCCGACATAGATCATGAACAACAAGAAAAAAATTTGTTGATTACTAAGGGTGTCTTGCACTTCTCCAAAAATGCCTACATAGAGTCGTTGCCATTTTTTGTTGGACATGAGGTCAGTCGGAGTGAAAAGCCTTTGGCTTCAAGACAATGTATGAGTAGCTTCTGGCAGGACACTGGCACTTCCAGACAATATATCCCATTGCTGAGGAAATAAATTTTGACTTTCATCAATTTCAGGCATAGATAATGGCATGGTTATGCAGTGAAGAAAGAAAAGGGGCTACAGCAAGTGATTTTAAATTATTCTTCATCCTCATCACCACTTGTTTTTTTAGGGCTCAGACAGATATAGAGAAGATCACCACTTTCTATGTATGAACAAATGTTTTATTAACACTGTTGTTAAAGTACCTGCTCTCATACTTACACTTTCTTATTTCAGTTAAGTTTCTCTTTCTGTAAACACATCTACACTTGTCTAACAGTGAACAATTGAACAATTAAATGTTACAGAAATGTGACAAGATACTCATCAGCATTTAATGCAAATGAGAATGGAATAATAAGGTGGTGCTTAGTAAAATTGGTAATCTTGATGTTGTGTGTGACAAATGAAATTAAATCCAAAATCAGGAAAAACAAAAATTGTTAGCAAGTGTAATTAATTCATTTTAATATTGATAAGGATACATAATTCTAATCCTTAGCATATTAATTGTCTCTTTTTGTAAGAATATGTAAGCAATCTAATTTTACTTGCAATTTAAGTAGCTTTTTTCAACATAATAAAATCATCAGCTTTTATTGTTCTCAAAAGTTTGCTTTCTTAAAAATGATTTTGCATCCAGTTACATATGTTATGAAGTCATCTTGCTATAGTCTTATTAAATTGTACATTTCAATAAAGTGACATTGTCATGCATATATTCCTCAGGAAGAAATTGTGTGATACGATCTGTATAGTTGCTCTAAAATCAAACTTTCAATGATGTACATCAGAGAAAATGTTGTTAATTTGTTACTCCGTTACTTGCGTTTTACAGCTGAGCAACATCAGGCTAAAAGCTATTGTTGTGATGTGTAGGGAGCCTGAAGATTTGGGGTGCAGGTGTGTGCTGGGTGGATGCTATCACCAGTCAGTTTGCATAAAAAAAACTCGGAAGTGGAGAATATCAGTCAATAACCTTTCAAATCAACCATTGCATTATCATCTAATTTCAGGGTTTTCCAATCGATCTGAGTGAGCGAGCATGGAGATGACCTGTTTAAGATGATTTCACCTCCATTATCTAAGGAACACTCCAAATCTGCAACTGGGAACACATCAGAAGGAATTGACAGAATAGAGACCAGAGGTTCAAATGCTGTACCTTGTTTTAGTGACTTATGAATGAGAATTTCTGCAGTGATCAATGGATGGGAGATGCGCTATCCTAATAGTGGGAGGACAAAGTCTGCCAGTGAAACAAAGAGTTCCTGGGATCAGCAGCAGAGGTACACTCCTGGATTCAATGGCAGAAGTGGTTCAATGACCCAAGCAGGAAACTTGAGGAGAGTGAATTACACCCTGATGTGCGTATCTGCCTTCTCAAGCTGAGCTCAGCACATCTCTCTTTATAATAACTTACTTTGGAAGTACACATATTCCTCTCTGCCTACGCACTTACATCCTCATCTGTCCATGCATCACTGATACTCGCTGTCACTTTCATACAATGTTTCATGTCTCTCTCAGTCACTCTCGTCAAAAGTTTTTTGCTCATCCATTCAACAAATGTCTTTACTCTCACTTTTATGTGTCTTGTTTACTTCCTTGCTGCAAAAAAGAACACAAATCATGAAGGAGAGGCAATGAACCAGACATGGCCGTTCTTCCATCTCACAATCAACAGTTGCAGAGAAGTAGACACATCTTCTCCGTACCCCTTCCTGATCAGGAGGCATGGTGGTTCAGTGGGCAGCACTGCTGGTTCAATTCTGACCTCAGGCAATTGTTGGTGTGGAGTTTGCACATTCTCCCCCTGCCTGTGTGCGTTTCATCCCACAGTGCAAAGATGTGCAGGTTAGGTGGATTGGCCATGCTAATTTGCTCATAGTATCCAGGATGTGCAGGCTGGTTAGATTAGCCATGGGAGATGCAGGGTTATAGGGAAAGAGGGTGGCTGGGAGGTTGGTGTGGACTTGATGGGCTAAATGGCCTGCTTCCTCACTGTAGGATTATGTGATTTCTCCTCCCCCAGCCTGGTTGTTCTCCATACCTTAGTGTCAGGAAATGCAACTTTTTTTGGTATTAGCAAACAGCCCAGTGACAAAGATGTGGACACTTTTCAATGAATCTTATTAACATCTCCCTAAAGTATACTGCACATGCTCCTTGGTGTCAGAAAATGTAGCCTTTATCTAACAGGAAGGCTGTGTAGAATAAACTAATCTCTACAACAATGTGAACAGTCTTGATTAAATTGCAAGACCTTTATTTGCCCTTTAGAAGAACAAAATGTCCTATCCCATTTGCTACAGATGAGTTTATCAGCTAATACCAGGTTGTCACAGACAAGCACTGAGGAAATAGCTTACTTCGTGAGTATTGATGTGAAGAAGAAATGGTTTTACTTGGCAACATCTCTCATACATGTTAAATAACATGTCAATTGATTTGTTTCTTCCTTGTTTCAAATTGTGTTTCCAATCCAATCAAACCTGTCCAATTTCAAGATTTTCTATTCGATATAGAATCCCCAGTGTGAACCACTTATACTCTGAAATTTTGTTTATTTCTCAACTACAAAAATTGTGGCATTTGTTGATATAACTTCACTGTTGCAAAGATTCCCTAGATGAATAAGCATGACACGAATAAAATGACTCATGCATCCACCAAAGATGTTTAGGAGTTTTGTAGCAGAGAATTGTCGATGGGAAACATATGGAAGGGGGTGGAGATTGAAATTGGGCTCAAATGAACCTGTCGTTTTGTTAGTAAAAGACATCTTGATGCTCCATAATAGCCATGTTGTGGCATTGACGGAAAACGTCCTATAAATTAATATTTATATTAATAAAGGGAATTGTGCACTCAGGTTACCTCCATGGGCACATTATGATATTCATCAGCATACACCTTGTGGTACTGTCCCTATCTTTGAACCAGGAGCCCCACTTCAAGTCCCATCTGCTTTAGAGGTTGAATAGAAAATAGCTACAAACAGACGCCACCTCTGCCATGTTGGAGCTCCACACTACAGCTAACGCTGATTTTTAACTTTGCAAGCTTGGGCATGATTTTCAAAAGTATGAAGGAACCTCCCTGCAGTGCTATTTAAAGAGGCGAACAACTGCATTCAGGTTACTTGTTAGTTTACTTTGGGTTATTGCTACAGTCCTACATGTTTTTGGTGCTTTCCATATCATTCTTCTACTGGAAGTGATGTGCCAAAGGCAGACAAACATCAAAATTAGGAGCAAGAGTAGCTTGTTTAGCCCCTTAAGTCTGCTCCGTTATTGAATATAGTTATTGCTAATCTGATTACTCTGCCTTCCTGTTTATCTTTGATAACCATTCACCCCTTGCTTATCACAAATCTATCTACCTGTCTTAAAATGATTCCAAGACTCTGCCTCACACATTTTGAAGAAAAGAGTTTCAAAGACACACTATTTTTTGTGAGAAAAAAAATCTCCTTTTCACTGTCCTATAAAGAGCAATCCGTTGTTTTGAAACAGTGAACCTCAGCTCTAGATTCTTCCCTAAGAGAAAACATTCTTTCTGTTTGCACCCTATCAAAAATGCTCGGTATCCTGTATGTTTCAGTGAAATCATCTCTTACTATTCTAAACTCCAGCAGATATTAAATAGTAACTGAAAGAACTGCGGATGCAATAAATCAGGAATAAAACAGGAGATGCTGGAAAAACTCCGCGGGTCTGGCAGCATCTGTGAAGAAAAAATCAGAGTTAACGTTTCAGGTCCAGTGACGCTTGCTTTTCCAGCAACTTCTGTTTTTGTTCCAGCAAACATCAGCCCAGCCTGTCAAACCCTTCCTCATAAGCCAACTCAATCATTTTGGTTATCTCTCTAATAAGCCTTCACTGAATTACATCTAACACAGTTGCATCCTATCTCCATAAGGAGCAGAGGCACTCTTTGCTGAATTCATGATTTCCAAACAAACCAGTTGCTCCCAGTGTTGGGCACAGTAACAGGCCTTTCTCTTGGAGCTGAACATGACTGGGGTTATGCCCAGGGGCCATACAGAAAAAAGCAAGCTGCTGGAAGAGGGAGGAGGAATGGTAAAGAAAATCTATTAGCAGGAATACGTATCTCACTAGGGCATTCAGAGATCAATTCAGTTGCCCATTCCTAATTGCCCTTAAGAAGTTGATGGTAAACAGCTTTCTTGCACAGCTGTAGTCCATTTGATGAGGGGACATCCACAATGAAATACGAGGGTTTTGACCAAGCAACTCTAATGGAACAGTGACATATTTCCAAGCTAGGATAGTGAGTAGCTTGGAGAGGAATTACAGGTCGTCGTCTTTACGCATGCCCCATCAAGATGCTTCAGGATACAATGTAGTTTTATCAAGTTGTGTCTCACATATGAATAAAGAACAAGAGTAGGCCACTTTCCCCTTCAGCCTGCTCCACCAGACAATAAGGTCAAGGCTGATCTGATTTTAACCTCAACTCTATATTCCTATATATCCCTGATAATCTTTCATCTCATTGGTAATTAAAAATCTACCTACCTGTGCCTTAAAATATTTTGAGGTTCTGCATCCACTGTCTTTAGAGGAAGGGAATTCCAAAGTCTCAATGTTCTGAGAGAAAAACTCACATGTCATTCTATGCCTGGATACCTCAATAACAACAATTTTTGTGATGTCTGTGAATTACAAAGGACAATGTTACTGAAATCTAGCACCTACAACAACTACAGGTGTGACCTCAGAACAGGGCAAGGGTTGCACTCCCAGTTGTGATAGTGGTTCCTTCTTGGCTGATGTTAAAAATATTATAATGGCTTGCAGTTTGACATGCCTTGATTCTTACAGCAGGTCACAGAGGCTCTTTATTCCTTTATTCCTTCTTGCCAAAGAGAAGCCGGTCAAGTAAACAAAAGAATTGGTATGGAATCTCAAGCATCCTCACAGTGCAGAGCACCATTTGCTGCATGCACAGTGCTTTTTGCACCTTAGGCAAATTCTACCATGTATTTGAATCGAAAAGAAGTCCACACTAACCATGCTCCCAGTTTATAGCCAAAGGCAAGGAAGCTCACTCTGTTAACCATGCTCCCAGTATATCACCAAAGGCAAGACATCATGTGGGTTAATACATGTCAGCTGTCATGATGCCTTCGCTTAAGGGTAATACATTGTACCAAATGATGTTTGGGTGCCGTGGAACTTCAAATGGTGCCTCCAGTGTAACAAGGATTGGAATGAGGGCCAGGTGGATCTCCTTGACTCTGAGACCCTTGATTGGACTTGTTAACCTGGGCCAATCAGGGAACTCTGGCTGACAGATATAAACAGGAGATTCAGAAGGTCTCCTCAGTCTAGAGACCGGTTTGGAGCTGTTTGGACAAGGCCTATGTACATGTAAATAAATGGTGACTTAATGATGGGATACCTACCTCCTTGGAATTATTTCACAAGGGGAATTGTGTGATAACATGGCTGGACTCATGTACAGAGTATACATTACCAGAGAAAACCTGATAGGCAGACTTTTGCATACTGGAGAACCTATTCCATTGCCTATATTACTTTGCTGTCCTTTTCTATACGTATCTTTAGATTGGTGGTTGCAAACTGAATAGCTGCACAGCCCAGTCATCATGAAAGAACAGCTCTTGTCCACCACCGATAGGTGAGAAGCTAATGAGCACATTTACAAAGAAGAGGAAAAAAAGAGGATCAGGAGCAGCAGTTCATGAATGATTTACCTGATACTTTTGTCTGTGTTCACGACACAAAGCTGAGTGGGAGAGTGAACTGTAAGGAAGATGCAAATATGTTTCAGTGTGATTTGGACAAGTTGAATAAATGGGTAAACGCATAGCAGATGAAATATAATCTGTATAAATGTGAGGTTAACCACTTTTTTACCTAAACAGGAAGGCAAATTACTATCTGAAAGGTGATAGATTGGGAAAGGGGGAATAGAAATGAGACATGACATATATTCCTTGTACACAAGTCAGTTAAAATAAGCATTCAGGTGCAGCATGCAGTGAAGAAGGCAAATGATGTTTTTGCCTTCACAGCGAGAGATTTCAAGTGCAGGAGCAGAGATATCTTGCCCCAATTGCTTACCAAACTACCTCCTGAGATGGTAGGACCAGTGTATAAAGAACAAATAGGTCAGTTAATATTCTATTCACTGGCATTTAGAAGAATGAGGGGGAATTTCACAGAAACCTAGAAAATTCTAACAGGACCAGACAAAATAAATGCAGGAAGACTATTCCCATTGACCAGGGAGCATAAAACCAGGGGTCACAATCTAAAGTTAAGATTTAGGACATTTAGGACTGAGACGATTAAATTTCACTTCATCCACAGAGTGGTGAGCCTACAGAATGCTCTGCCAAACACTAAACGTTTTCAAGAAAAAGTTATATATAGATCATTTTCCTAAAAGGATCAGAGAATATGGGGAAATTGCAGAAACAGGATACAGAGTTGAATGATCAGCCGTGAGCGTGTTGAATACCAGAGCAGACTCGAAGGATTGAATGGTTTACTCTTGTTTCTATTTTCTGTGTATGTTTCTCAGTTCTCTTTGATGAAAAGCTGAATCTATGCTCACTTCGTTACTAACCCAATTGCATGTTCAAAACACAAGTTTATTCTTGTAAATTCCTATCATCTGCCTATGGCTTAATGCGTCACATTCCTTTAAGTCTATTGAATATTATTTTTATGTGGAAACTCTAACAAATCTAATGGGAAAGAGTGAGTACAAATATTTTGTAAAACAATGAAGGACAGTCAACGCTGAAATGTTCAAAAAGTTCTTAAACACAGACTTATCTCTCCACCAAGGTTTTACAATGCTCCACAGAATCTGTTGGCTGAAATGTTGCTGGGAGATTTTCCACAGGTAATTTATTTCAGTGAAGAGATGGATTCTAATATTTACTCATCGTAAAAAAGTTGAACTTTGCCTCCAAGCAATCCGGAAATACTACTCTGGTTTTCGCAATCAAAGCAATTTAAATTATATGCAAGCACCCGGAAGAACCAAATTCATGATTTTCTTTTCTACTTTCACAGAAATGCTTACTTATTTGAACTTAGGGGGAAAAAAAACAAAATTAGATATCATACAGAATCATAGACTTGTGAAATAGTGACCTGAAGTTCCACTTTCTTTTACCTTTGAAACATTCTTTGCTCCTCTTTGGAAACATACTTGACATTGTAAGGTAAGTGGCCATTACTTCTTACTTGACATGATGCCTCTGGCTACACTCCATCATGCATTGTCAATAATATTTTACAGGTCTTAGCATCAGATTTATTTTGACACACTTATTATAGCCAAATGATCTATGAGAAAAGCCATATTGTTTAAGGTGTTGTAAATGTTCAGACCTTTTAATAGTAAATTCATGGAACTTATCATTTTGTTCTCATCGGAGATTGATTTTATTTGGCCTTGTGCTCTGTGACTGACTATAATGGGACGTCATCAAGATCATTGGAAACATTAGTCACAGGAAACCAACCATTCATGTTCGCAACTCCACATGCAGAGTCTTGCATGCATTGAGTTTACATGTTTCCGTAATTTTAATTCACATACCTCATCATTTTCTAGTCACTAAAATTAATGAAAATAAATTCCTAGTTTTCAAGCAAGAAAAGCTGTTAAAATACAATGCAGGCGTTTCAACACAGTAACTCCAAGTATTGTAATTTTAAACCAGATTTTCTAAATATATGCTCAGAAAGGTTTTATGAGAACATAATTAGACTAGTATCACTAGAGAAAGAAACAGAAAATGCTGGAAATGTTTAACATTCAAATACTGCTGGAATGAATAGGAAAGGATCACAGTCCTTTAATGGTCAACAATTTGTGATTATCAAAAGCACATTTGAGAGGTCTGTGACGGATATACTGGGAGATATCATAATTTGTAAATAGTGGAGAACTCATAAGTTCCTGCTTCTTTACAATGTACTTGGCCAGTACAGGGATAGCTACTCAAAGACGAGGTGTATCTCCTCATGAGACAATTAAGAAACACACAGACAGATGGTTAGCAAAAGTACAATACTACCCATTGCAGGCCAGACCATAGGCTTTCTGAAGATAAGGTTTTAATGCCTGGACTGCTTCAGTGGGGCCTTTCAGTATAGCCCAGACCCCGGTGTTCCACATCATTGTGGCAAGCTGTGTCCTTCACAATTTGAGCTGACAAAGAGGTCAGGGATAGCTTATATATGGAAGCAATGTGGGGACAAGAGCTGTCCTCTGAAGATGAAGATAAGGCTAAAGATCTATAGGATGTCCAGGATAGCCATTCAGAAGAAGCAGAAATAGCAATATTTTGGAGAGCCTAAAAAGCCAGAGACAGGTTAATTACCACCCACTTCCAGGATGACTGAGCTGAGTTGAGATGTTTTTCTACATCAAAGTTGCTCATGAGGCAGGCACTTTACATTCTGAATATGAAAAATCTAATTGATTTTATTGCTGATCTTCACATTTGGTATTGCATAGTAAATTATTCTTTTTGATGTCTGAATCAAATCTTTAGTTGAACCAATGCTAAATTAGCCATGCATAAGCTGCCCTATCAGAATTAAGGGGGGAAAAAAGCAACAGTAAGATAGTGCACTTACATCACATGGCTCTAATGTTATTTGGCCGTGAATCTATGAGAGGCTATGACAAATGCCGGATATGTAGTCTACTCCCTGATCAGAGATACCGGATTAACCCACATCCTTAGGAAGCTCCTTTTGATCCCTCCTTCAGCTGTCTCTCTGAATTGCTTCAACATGCTCTGAGACTGTAACATAGCCTTGATATGCCTAACAATCCTCTATGCCGGTGTTGAACTGCAAAAGTTAGCACTCTGTGAGCCTTTTTAATCCAGACCATTACTTTATGAGGTATATTGAACAATGTGTTGCGGGCAGGCCTTGACATCTTCCCTCACTTCACTTTTAACCTTAGTGTTATCCTTATTAACATGCAATGCCTTGCCTACAATCGTCGATGTTAAGATTCAACCATCCCTGATGGATGAGGCTAGCTGCAGTCACTGACTTGATTACAAGAATGATGCTTGGACTTCAGAGATTAAGTTATGAGGAAAGATTATATAAATTAGGTCTGTTTTCTCTGGAATGTAGAAGACAAAATGGTGATCTGATTGAAGTCTTCGTGGTATTAACAGGAAACGGTGAGGTAGGCAGTGTTGATCTATTTCCATTGGTTGGGAATTCTAGAACTGGGGTCATAGTCTGAGAATTAGGACCAGACCTTTCAGGAGAGATGTTAGGAAGCATTTCTACACACAAAGGGATGTTTGGAACTCTTTTCTACAAATGGCAGTGATGCTGGATCAGTAATATAGCACTGAAGATCATTCTTGTAAACTGATGTCGTAACCTCCCCAAGGCCAATATTTCCTTTCTAAAGTGTAGTGCCCAGATTTGCTCACAGTACTCCAAGTGAGGTCTAATTAGGGTTTTGTATGCCTGCAGCATAACTTTTGTATCCTTGTGTTCCAGTCCTTTAGATTTAAGGAGTTATCTTGATTCCATTTTCTCCCCCCGGTCCAGGAACTCCCCACCTACAGCCATGACACCACCCACACCCTCCACCTCCTCTAAAACTTCCAATTCCCTGGTCCTCAACACCTCATCTTCACCATGGACGTCCAGTCCCCATATACTTGCATTCCCCATGCAGATGGCCAAAAAGTCCTCCGCTTCTTCCTCTCACGCAATCCCAACCAGTCCCCCTCCACTGACAGCCTTATCCACTTAACTGAACTCGTCCTTACCCTTAACAACTTCTCTTTCAACTCCTCCCTCTTCCTACAGGCAAAGGGGGTGGCCATGGGTACCTGCATGGGGCCAAGCTATGCCTGCCTCTTTGTAGGATACGTGGAACAATCCCTCTCCCATAGCTATACTGGCCCCATCCCCCACCTCTTCCTCCATTACATCGATGACTGTATTGGCGCTGCCTCGTGCTCCCACAAGGAGCTCGAACAGTTCATCAACTTTATTAACACCTTCCACCCCAACCATATGTTCACCTGGACCATCTCTGATACCTCTCTCTCCTTCCTGGACCTCTCTGTTTCCATCTCTGGCAACCACCTGGAAACTGATATATGTTTCAAGCCTACCAACTCCCACAGCTACCTTGACTGCACCTCCTTTCACCCACTTTCCTGCAGGTATGCCATCCACTATTCCCAATTGCTTCGCCTCCGCCACATCAGCTCCCGAGATGAGTCATTCCACTCCCGGACATCCTAGATGCCCTCGTTTCTCAAGGACTGCAATTTCCCCTCCACAGTGGTCGAAAACACCCTCGACCACATCCCTCGCATTTCCCGCAACTCATCCCTCACACCCCCTCCCCGCAACAACTACCAAAACGGAATCCCCCACATCCTCACGTACTACCCCATCAACCTCTGGATTTGATGCATCATCCTCCATCATTCCCACCATCTGCAATCTGACCCCACTACCAAGGACATTTTTCCCTCCCCACCCTTTTCTGCCTTCCGGAGGGACAGCTCTCTCCATGACTCCCTTGTCTGCTCCACACTCCTCACTAGCCCCACCACCCCTGGCACTTTTCCCTGCAACCGCAGGGAGTGCCACACCTGCCCCTACACCTCCCACCTTACCTCCATCCCAGGCACCAAGTAAACCTTCCACATTAAACTGATGTTCACCTGCACATCTGCTAATATGGTATAATCTATCCGCTGTTCCCGATGTGGCCTCCTCTACATCGGGGAAACCAAGTGGAAGCTTGGAGACCACTTTGTGGAACACCTACACTCGGCCCGTGACAAACGACTTCACCTCCCAGTCGCGAACCACTTCAACTCCTCCTCCCACTCCTTGGATGACATGTCCATCCTGGGTCTCCTCCAGCGCCACAACAATGCCACCCGAAGGTTGCAGGAACAGCACCTCATAATCCGCCTGGGAACCCTGCAGCCCAATGGTGTCAATGTGGACTTCACAAGCTTCAAAATGTCCCCACCCCCAACATCATCCCAAGACCAGAATAGCTTACCCCTGCCTCCTTGACCTGTCCGTCTTTTCTCCCACCTATCCACTCCTCCCACCTCAACCCCCACCCCCACCTCCTACCTACCAGCCTCGTCCCCACCTCCTTGACCTGTCTGTCTTCCCTCAACTGACCAAGCCCCATCCCAATTCCTTACGTACACTCACCTTTACTGGCTCCATCCCCGCCTCCTTGACCTGTCCGTCTTCTCTCCAGCTATCTGCTCCCTTATCCACCTTCCACCATCGCCTCCCCCCTCTCTATTTATTTCAGAGCCCACTTTCCCTTCTCCATTTCTGAATATGGGTCCAGACCCTAAGCGTCAGCTTTCCTGCTCCTCTGATGCTGCCTGGCCTGCGGTATTCGCCCAGCTCTACACCTTGTTATCTCTTTATTAAAAATTACTTTTCCTCTTTATCTGTGTAGCTTTGTTTAGAACAAATGTGAGGATATTTTCAAAGGGAAAAGGAGTGAAAAATCAGCCTGACAATTCCTTTAAAATTATTTGCATACATAAAACTTTAACTGGCATTCCCTCCATGACAAATTAAATATTTGAAGTTACTTCTGAGCACAGCATACAACAGTTGACCAATTCCTTATTGAAATATATTTGCTGTTTGGAAAGCTTTCAAAATTTCAATTAGTAGTAAGCAGTTTTTGATAAAATCTTCCATTTACCAGCCCTCGTCTACATGTAACCCATGCCCTTTAAGATAAGTGTTACTCAGTACTTTGCAGCAACAATTAGAGGCTTCCTTTATAGACACTTTTAATCAACCATTTCAGATGTAATATGCTGGAGTAGGTGGGACTTGAGCCCTGGCCTTCATAATGCAAAGGTTAGGATACTGCCAGCGCACTACATGAACTTAAGGCTTGATTTATAGATTAAGGCTGGTTTTAACCCTGACGTCACTGGGTTACGTTTCTTCAGCTGCTTTTTGAGCATCCTCTGATCTTTCTTTCAGGTGGAGAAAAAATTGTCTGCAGTGTAAAACAAGTTGTCAGCCCATTATTACCCCTTCCCTACCAAGCATCGAGAATATGAGAAAATGTCATTGGAGTTCTTGAATTAGAAATGCTCTGGGGTGTTGTTGAGGGGTGGGAACTTTGGGAAAAAGGATCAAAATAAATCAAAGGAATGAAGGAGTGGAATGAAAGTTATGATGCAAAAACTGGAGACAAGGAATGAGAAGCCCTGGTTGTTATGAGGAAATCAACTTAGCAAAGGACTGTTTTTGTAATTCCATGAAGATGATACGTTGATACTTTGTAATTTAAGGAAATTGAACTTCATATCGTTTGAACTATTTGTTTAATACTCAGCAAAACAATATGGGCTTTATCTAAAAGAATAAATTATTAAAGTTCACTACCTGACTAAGAGCTTGAGAAAATAATAGTCAGTTTTACTTATTACATCCCATAGGTGGAATATTATAAAGAACCTGAACAACATGGGTGAGAATTCTGGCAGAATCATGCAAGACATCTGGCAAGACCTATCTCGATGTCAGGATTAGACTTTTTTAGTAAAGCCCTTGACAGGGTTCCAAATAGTAGATTGGTTAATAAAGCTAGATTACATGGGATTCAGGGAGATCTTGCCAATTGGATAAAAAGTTGGCTTTTCGATAGGAGACAAAGGATGGTGGTGGAAAGTCGTTTCTTGGACTGGAGGCCTGTGACCAGTGGTGCTCAGCAGGAATCGGCGCTGGGTCCACTGTTGTTTGTCATTTATATCCATGATTTGAATGAGAATTTAGAAAGCATGCTTAGTAAGTTTGCAGATTGGGGGTGTGGGCTGAAGTGTGTGTCAACAACAGTGCCAGAGAAACTTCAGTTGAGGAAAATGGGGAAAATATCGGAAGGTCCCTTGTCGAAGTTGGCGTCATTGGAACAAATGCAGTGGAGACAGAGGAACTGGGAAAACAGAATAGAGTCTTTATAAGAAGCAGGGTGCAAGGATGTATAATCCAGGTAACTCTGGGAGTCAGTGGGTTTATAGCAGATATTGATGTCCAGTCTATCCCCAGGAATGGAAACAGAGATATCAAGAAGGGAAGGGAGAAGTCAGAGATGGACCAAGTGTAGGTGAGAGCCGTGTGTAAATTGGAAGTGAAAAATGACAAATATTTCCAATTCCAGTTGAGACAGGGAGGCAGCACCAATGATATCATTGATATACCAAAGAAAGAGTTGTGGGTGGGGGCCAGAATCGGACTGGAACAAGGAATGTTCCAAGTACCCCACGAAGAGACATGCATAACTGAGGCCAAGGGCATACCCATGGCCACCACTTTGACCTGAACAAAATGAGAGGCATTAAAAGAAAAGTTGCTCAGGGTGAGGATGAGCTCAGCCATGTGGAGGAGACTGGTGGTGGATGGAGACCATTCAGGCCTTTGTTCCAGGTAGAAGTGGAGACCCCTGAGGCCGTCCTGGTGGGGAGTAAATGTGTAAAGGGATTGCACGTCCAGGGTAAAGAGGAGACAGTTGGAGCACACAGACCAGAAATTCGGAAACTGGAATAAAGCATCTGAGGAATCATGGATATAAGTGGGCAGGGGTTGGGCCAGGGGAGAAAAGACTGAGTCAAGGTAGAAAGAGATGAGTTCTGTTGGGCAGGAGCTAATAGAAATAATAGGTCTGCCCAGGCAGACCTTGTTAGTGAACTTTGGGAAGGAGGTAGAAGTAAGCTGTATGGGATTGGGGGTCTATCAGTTTGGAAACAGTGAGGAAGAAATTGCCAGATGAAATGAGGTTGGCGGCCGTGTTCCACTTTACCGTCTATATGCCATGAGCAAATTGGCTTTGTGGTTGCTGGGCCATTATGTTGCCAGTAAGAGGAAATGCTGACACATTTTCCAGTGCACACTAGCCTTTTAAAGAAACACCAAAATCTGCCAGTCTTTTGGCAGAAGTTCATTAATGAGGCAATTTTGGTAAGAGATACTAAGAAATCTCTTGCAGCCAAAAATCTCAATACAATTTGCACTAAGCCAAAAATGTGGATCCAGCCCCAAGTCACCAACGGATTGTTTGTATCAATTTGTTTTTCATAGTCTGTGACATCATCTAAACCATTTCAAACATTATTGCATGACAAAGATTGAGGCTATTTCAAACTTGCTCATACAGTGAATATTCTCAAGAATGTGGTCATAGGGTAAAGGAATTAGGGCAATGAATTAAAATAAGGTCATGTTTCAATGCTTTTAAAGATATCCTACTTCATCAGATACCACAGCAATTTTTTCATAGTCGAAAAAACCATGCATTTGTAGCCCCCATGCCGGTTTATCTGATATAGTTGTTGATTCATTAAAGCTTATTCTTGTGCTGTTGGTATTTAATTGTTGACTGCAAGAAGACACCTCACTGCCATCTTCTACTGGGCAGTTGGGGGTGGGCAATAAACATTGGCTTAGCTAGCAGTGCCCACATCCCCTGCATGAAGAAGAAAACAAAGCAAAAAAGAACTGAGCTGTCAAAAATAAAATTGTATGGGTGTAAAGAACCAAGCATTCTTGAATAGAATAGAATCCCTACAGTGTGAAAACAGGCCCTTCAGCCCAACAAGTCCACACCGAACCTCAGAGCATTCCATCCAGACATCCCCCTAATCTACACCTCCCTGAACACTACAGGCAATTTAGCATGGCTAATCAACCTAACCTGCACATCTTTGGACTGTGGGGGAAACCGGAACACCCGGAGGAAACCCACGCAGACATGGGGAGAATGTGCAAACTCCACACAGACAGTCGCCTGAGGCTGAAATCAAACCTGGGTCTCTGGTGCTGTGAGGCAGCAGTGCTAACCACTGTGCCACCGTGCTGCACTGTGCTGATTTAGAAGGTTTCACAATTAGAATTGGATTGGAATTTGAGTTTTGCACCAACTATGACTTCATGCTGACCAAATGTCAAAATCAGTGCCAAGAAATGTAAAGACTTGTTTTGAGAGATTGTTATAGATGTTGAGAGACATGGAAAGGCGTGTTCTTGATTGGGAAATACAGGCACATTTCTATCTACTCGGATAAAAGGAAATACTATCAACTGTGAGGTAAACAAAGGTGTGGATTGTAAAACCAGTCATTATATTCCATAGAAATGAAGGGTGGGACAGCGAGGATAATGTTGGTTTCTTGTTACACCAAATACAAATGTACTGGAATATTCAGAGGAGGTGCATTTTATTGAACAAGCTTCCTGAGCTGTGTTAATGATTTTGACTAAATTTGACATTTTTCAGTGATTGTTGTATTCACCAATAGGGATGTTAGCGTAGAGAGAATTAGAGACATTTTCACTTCAGGCACATAATATCAACCATAAGCAGGCTCAATTAAGCATAGCATAACTTAGATATGCTGCAAGTACTTTGCTAAAGAATTTTCCCTTGTATCAAAACGCAGAAGTGTACACTTTAACTTCCCACAGTAGCCACGCATGCTGCCTTCAAGTTAAATTTCAAACTGGGGTTGATCGTGGCTTGAGATAGCAGAAACTGCTGATGCTGGAGAATCTGAGATAACAAGGTGTAGAGCTGGATGAACACAGCAGGCCAAGCAACATCAGAGGAGCAGGAAAGCTGATGTTTCGGGTCTGGACCCTTCTTCAAACCACCAAAGGTGGAAGCACCAGCAGAGGCAGTGACCCTGGACGAAGATAAGGGCCTATGTTGGTGCAGTCATCAGGATCAAATGCACATCCCAGCTGTATCTCCCAATGGCCATCCCAGTGTGGCCCAAGGACCTTGGAAGAGGCAGAAACTTCCCTAGTATTCACATATTAAAGCAACTCCTAGGATATCTAACATACTCCTCTAAAATTTGGCACCAATGGTCATAGATAAACTGGACATTGATTGAGTGGAAGCCTTTAGGCTTTATAAACACTGTCAGGTTGGTGATAGTGTGCTCTCATGCAACATGGGTGTATTCTATAGCATCCTATTCCTTGGGAAATCCAGTGACAATACAGAATCCCATTGCCATGGTGCTTGATACTCATCATGGGGAAGGATATAAACTGGTGTCAGAGAAAAGTGCATCGGTGACATACTGGTGGTACTTCTGGACCAAGGATTGAGAGACATCAGTCTCCATTGACACAAGATTTTGAAAAGCTGTAGATAATGGCAGTGAGGCTGATTGATTCAAGATCTGATCAATCTCCATCACCTCCTTGGGGGATCTTCACCTGCTGCATCTCCCTCAGCAGCAGCTGTTGGATGATACAGTTCTTACTGGAATGGGCAATGATGTTTTAATTGCTCACTTCTTTGAGACTGTTGTCAGATTTTCAACAAGGCCACAAGGATTGCTTAGCTGCAGGTTCCATCTCAAATCTATGTGGAGAATGTCAGAATTGAATATCATATTAGTAAAATTGCTCCTGAGCGCAGGCATCAATCATAGTGAACTGCCATGTGATGCTTTGATATGAAGTGTTATAGACGTTGTAAAGCTCTGAGCTAAGCTATGTAATCTTATACGGATGTGTGTTGCAGATCCAACGTTCTAATGTTACATCAGGCAAGCAAACTTTCAGCAGGTACCTAAACCAATAGCATCTCCTCCCAAAAAATATGCCATATTTTAATATCACATACCACGTCCTTGCATGCTTATAGTTCAGTATGAGAATGTAGCTGCTCTGAAGCATTGGACACAATCTTCCCAGCCCACAGATGACATGAGCAATCGTGAATCAGTTGGGAAATTATGGTGAGATTGGCAAAAATTTAACTTTCAATATTAAGAAGAGAAAATCTGATTCAGCAAACAAACTTTGACAGTAAATTGAGAATTACTTTTGTCACAGGCATACTTGCATGCATTTTCATGCATTACCATCAAATCCTGTCTCATTGGCATGCAGCTTCCAATTCTTCCATGTACCAAAGAGAAACCAGACAGTGACAATTTCCAACATAGAAATGTCAGAACAGATACCTGACACCTCCAGCTTTCCACTTGTTCCTCCAGGCCTCCATCTTGGACAGAAGTCATGAACATTTTGGCACATTGTATGGGCAGTGACTGCTCACATGGTCCCATCTGTGGACGTCGATATTGGACACATAGCAGCCTCTTTGCAGTTTCACGATACGTCTCCAACACATTTACAATACAGTTCTCCATTCCTCACTTGCTCTCTTGGCTCTGACTCACTTTCTGTCCACTTGGATGCTCACAAGGTATCTGCTTTGCCTTCCATTTGCATATTGCTCCCCCAGCCAGAACTTAATGGTTCACAGTACTTTCACTCTGCCTTACCTTTTACTGCAGACACAAAGCCAGACAGTTTGTAATGGTTGTCAGCAGTGATCAGTCAAAGTAGTGGACATGTTGTTGCACAACAAGATGCTATATCAATTTTATATCTACAGCACTTGCCAGCAGTGTACAGGATAAACATATTTCTCATACTTCAACCAAACAGCCATTTCTCAAAATCTAAGGGAGCATTCCTCAGTCATATCCAGCAAAACAATCATCGGTCAATGGTTTCATATCACAGGAGTCTGGGGAATTGGTCACGGTCAGTCCTGCAGGTCCAATGCAACTAGCCTTCCCATTGGCTATTAAGTCAGTTGGAAAGCTGCACTGAAATTAGGTAGAGGTCTGTTCATACATCATTTGGGTGGTCCCTCCAAATTGGACGAGTTGTGTATCACAGTCTGTCCACTGAAAGTCAAAGAGGTTTGTCAGGAATCGTTGCTGTAGTAGGCCAGCTGGGGAGCTCAATTATGAGGATTGTAGGCATAATTCTAGGATACACTGGTAATAATACTTATGAACCTGGACAACTCGCGATAAAAGGTGGACAGACAATAGAACATAGAAAGGAAAGCAATATAGTGAGAGAGGGAGGTCGTCAATAGCAGCACCCCATATTTGAAGGATGGACCGTGCATGACTGTATCTAGTATGACTGTGCGGTATGCCTGGGACTCACGGAGTAAATTGGGGAAATAAACACTTAATGCAGGAATGCTAGAAATATAAAAGCTAATAACATTAACAGCCTTTCACCAACTCTGATCTATGGCACCTCTGTGATCCATGTGTTTATAATAAGCAGACATTTGGCTGTCTCTATGGATCGTTTGGTGGCTGCCATGGACAGGCAGGTCTAGCATTCTCAGGGTCTGCTGGATGTATGCACAGAGCTGTACTTCCACACCTTAGCCATTGGTGCTCAGCACCATGATGCAGCAAAGATGCAGGAAAACCACAGTCACTTGTCTTCCTCAGAAGGTTGTGAACATGGTCATACATTTGTAAATGTATGCTCATGTTTCATCCTCAGCCGAGTAAGTGAACAATATTTTAGTTGCCACGGCAGGAATGGTGGTACAAAGGATAGACATCCTTAGTGCCACATGATGCTCTAAGCCTGCCTGAGTGATAGCTATCCTGCTCACAGTGGCATACTAGCATGAAACATTACCATGACTGAATAAATGAACATAAAATGTTGAGCAGACTTTCACCTTCCACTTTCCACTGCAGTCATTAGAGTCCATCGTCACAGTTAAATAACATGCCAGTTAACTATGTTCCCCTTGTCCCACAGCACCCTTGGAAGATTCACAAACATTGGTATTCATTTAGCTAGCATTCAACTATTTTTATTCATTGCCACTAACTTCTGCATCACTGAGATAACAATGTTAACTCATATGTTATGTAACAATGACGTTAGACTGTAGTAAATGCAATGGAAAGTGGAACATTTGATGTAGGTCTGGGATGGAAAGTGGGGTTGGGGTGCTGCAGGAACTTCCTTTTGTTGAAATATATTGACCACTCAGTTAGTGTGGCACCTTCACCAAATTTGTGTACTTTCTCTGACCAGGGCTATGGAGGAGCTGGCAATAAGGCTGCTGAAGGTCTAGTTCCACAGCTTGGAGAAGGTCTAGGAGGGGAGCCCTCTAATACAGTCTGGACAGAATGTGTCACACTATCCTGGCATGTAGTAGTCTGCACAATTGAAGCAACCAATGTGAAAGATGTTGAGGACCCTCGAGAATGGGAACAGTCTTCTAAGTGGGAGGATGAGGACATTGAGCTGGAGAAATCTCTAGTTATAGGTGACAGAGCTCAGCTGCATTAGGTGCCACAAGACAGATGGGACCTGGTTAACACCCAGTTCCAGTTGACGAGAGCTGGGTATAGAAGAGCACCATGGACATTCAAGGCCAATATGCCAGCATTGGTTTGTATTGTAGGGGAGACCTGCAGACTCTAATCATGTCCCTTGTGTTCCTTTTCATTGGCTGAAAATAGATGCTTTGTTTGGATGTGTCCAAATGCTTGCCTGTATGAGATCTTCCCCTACTGGACCTGATTCAAGTGACAGAAAGAGTATTAGGCCTCAAAGAGGGTGTTTGGACAGGATGTATCTAAGGAACAGTAAACTGTTCGGCCTGTTGGCTAAACAGTAATTAGAGCGAGCAGATGGTGTTGGATGTGTGAGGGAGTGACGACCATGCCAACTATGTGACATGGCCAGTGCAGCTTTGTGTCATTACATAACTGCTGAAGAGAAATGCCAAATTTCAACCATTTGTCCTTGTGTACAGTGTTTCTCAAATGTGGTGTGGATGCAAGGAATAATGGGGTTTTTTTTTTCAGCTGATATCTGCTGAGTGATGAGTTGTTTTGGGAAATGGTGCATGGTAAAATCGGAATAGATTTGGTTAGAGGAGATAATACAGGAGCAGGGCAGATAGATAAAGAGGTGAGTTTGTTAAGATATGGTATGAAATCTCTCTTGTGCGGCAAGAATCCCTCACAATATTCAACACAATTCACATTTAACCAAAAATAGTAAGATTTAATGCATAGTCCCAAAACAATGTCAAATCTATTTGCACCAAGTTTAAAAACTGAGTTGTTTGGATTTTTGTGAGCCAGTATTATTAAGGGATATGGAGTAAGGGTGGGTAGTTGGAATCAAATTAATTATAATTTAAGTGAATGGTGGAATATGTTCAAAGGCCTAAACAACTTATTTTTGCTCCATTGTTATTTTGTAATTTGTTAGATTCTTTGAGAATGCCAATAACTACTTGGGCTAACCTATCTAGGTTTATAATTTCAACCTTTCAAAGCTTTGTAACTTCTCCCAGGTAAGACTAAATACATGTAAATTTTATTGATCCAATTGATTCAGCAATGGTGTATGGTTTTACAATCTTAGCAAAGAAAAGGTAGAGGTCAAACGGACTTTATTGTCTAAGAACGGTTAATTCCAATGATGGAATTTATGCTGACATTCTTCTCTAACATACCTGGATTGCAATTTCTGTTAAAACGTCCTACCGTGACCATGTTTACACATGTTGTTTATCTAACTTTCATTGACTTTACTCCCATGACTGCAAATGACTTTCAAGTACAGTAAATGATTGTAAACAGGAACTGATTTACCCTTGGAATTTGGTGCTAGAAAAGGAAGGAATATTAGTCCCTCTTGGTGGTTTTAGACCTAAATCGAATGTTGGTAAGCCTAAGATGTTATATTTCTTTCTAATTGATTTTGACTCAAACATTGTTTTTGGAAAGGTGGGATGTGAGGTAATTGTAGATTTGTTTATAACTTGACAAGAACTAAAATTGAAAATGCAAGAACAAACCATCACGGTTAACACAGTTTTTAGATTAAGTTCTAATGTTAGGTTTTGTATTTGCAATGGGACGTAAATTACTTTTGATAATCCTTGATCTTCAATTGAATGCTGCTAACATGATTTGCAATACTGTTCTTGATAATTCTAAATAAAGTACCAAAACTAAAGATAATCAAGTAGTATTTTCCCTTTATCATTTGAGTTTTATATTTACTCTGTTTTTATTTTATCTTTTTTTTTAATCCTTACTCAAATGTTTGAATACACTTCAAAACAGCTACAACAAGCATTGTGTAACCGCAGAGAAAGCTTGAGATGTGGATTTCAGTCACTCGCTAACTTAGATTACAGCATTTCATTCAAGGTTTTAAATTCTGTAAAAGTTAACTACTGTGAAGTTTGAGGCAAGTTGAAAAAATGCTGTATGTTAACAGAATTAATTTTATTTTAAAGATGAATTCGACATCAGCTTAGAACAAAACACCCAAACTGGGCAGTGATTTAAATTCTCATATTCCTGGCCATCCCTTAATGCTGCAATCTTTTAAATCTCAGCTTCTTACAGATGTCAACCCCTCCAGGATCATCTTGACATCTCCATGAATTCAGGTTTAATCTCCTGGACACTTCTAACTGCAACACAAGTGAAAACTCGCTGTGAAATTTTTTTAAAAGAAAACAATTTTCAACATTTATAAATATTGATTTTTGGGGCTGTTTGCCTGAATTGAGAATATGAAGATGTTATTTGATGAAACTTCCAGGAATACAACCAAGCAGAGTTGTCAAATCAACATTTGTCCTTCACCACAAACCCTTTTCATGAATAGAATGTCTGAAATGTGGATTTTTGCTGCTCTCCAAGGATACTGTACCTGACTTTCCAACAGCTTCCAGCCTTTCTTGCTATCACAACTTGTAGCAGAAATGTGTATTTGTGGATATAGGAAGCATACAGGAAAGTGGAGTTAAGTCTACAAGTCAGATAAGTCATCAGCTTGTGAATGACAAAGCAGGCTTGATGGACATATTCCTGCTCCTAAGTCCTGCCTTTCTAACCAGTCAGCTATGTGTGGGTAAATTTTGCATTCAAAAATTAAATTAATGAAGATATAAAATTAATATATATTGTTCATATTATTGCATTTCACTTACACTAACTTTGATTTGAAACAGGTCCTGCTTTGAGGAAACAACCCTTATCCCTGCCACAATGTTCCTGGTTTACTTTGGTTTCTGAGTGGTGTTTTACTTTAATAAAAAGAGATTGCACTCATTGTAACCTTGAGTGCATAATGTAACTGCCAGAAAATATCAGGGTGCGGAAACTGCAGTTAATCAGTTCGTGGAATTCAAACTGTTACTATTTAACCAATAACTGAAATTTTACAGAGTACCTGTTTTTTTGTGTCAGTTCAATGAATAGAATCTCTTAAAGTTGGACCTATTTATATAGTAGTTTTCAGGAGCTAAAAAATTCCCAAACTGTTTCTAAACAATGAAATAACTTTGAAGTGAAATTTGAACTGAATGATTTACTAAACCATTGCAGAAAGCAGTTAAGAAGAAAATGACAATGCAATGGGTCTAAAATGAGATTATGGCAACAGTGGGCAAGGACAGATATTTTCATCCCAATAGTAAATCAAATATATATTTGCAACAATCTAGTAGTGACTGATACAAGGTTTTTTATTTTAGATTTACTTAATTTTCTAAATTTAAATTTCGCAGCAGGACTCAAGGCATTTGTTCTCATTTCTCAGGTTATTAGTCCACATTTCGAGATTATACTCCAATAACCCAACCAAGAATATTATAAAGCTGGAGAGAGTTCAGAAGAGATTTACCAGGATGTTGCCGAGTGTGGAAAGTGTGAGTAAGGCTGGATAGGCTGTGATTTTTTCACTGGAACACAGGAGATTGAGACGCTACCTGATAGAAGTTTATAAAATAATAGGAGGTACAACCAAAGTCAATGGTAGTCGTCTTTTCCCTAGGATCGGGAATTTCAAGACTAGGGGGTAAGTTTTTAAGGTGGGAGGAGAGAGATTTAAAAAAAGTCACGAGGGGCAAATGTTTAACAAAGAGAGTGGTTAGCGAATAGAATTAACATCCTGGGGAAGTGGTGAATGTGGGTACAACTATAACGTTTAAAAGGCATTTGGGTAAGTACATGAAGAGGAAAGGTTTAGAGGGATATGGGTCAGGAGTAGGCAAGTGGGCCTTAACCAGCTCTTTGTACTAGCTATCCACTACTCCTCTGTGCTGTATGACCCTATGACCCTATTCCTTTGTACAGTGGTGTAGGGATGCTGCAATCCTGGGATGCATATTTTGACTTCTCAGTGAAAGATAAAAGATCCCGTGACACATTCTGAGGAAGTCTCAGGGAGTTTGCCTATTTTCCTGACCAATATTGATTTTTCAGGCAACATCCTCAAATAGATGATCTGAGCAATCATCTGCTGCCTGTCTGAAGAACATTCCTGGTAGCACATCAGCTACCATTTTCCCTATATTACAACAGTCCAACATTTTACAAGTGCTTAATTAGCTGTAAAACACCATTGAAGGCATTGAGTAAATGCAAATTCTTAGTTTTCAAGATTCCTGTCTGCTCTCAACAAATCAGTAAATTCACAGGCACTGATATTAAAGGGTAGATAGAGGTGATTGTATGGATGCTGGTGAGTTGTCGGGGTTGGGAGGGTCATTTTGGGGAGGTAGTTTTGGGTTGCCTGAGATTGATACTTTTTAAGTTGTTGCATACATGTAAACATTCAGAAGAATAAGCATTAATTTTATTTTGTGAAAGCTTGCTGATTACAGGTGAAGCTGAACTTTGAAGTGACAAGATGCAATCAGGTGTGTTTCACTGCTGTTACAATGTTAACCTGCTCCTCTCACTATTATTCTGCTGTATTAATACATTTATGTTCATATTGTCTTGTTCTGTTTTTAAAGTCTATGAACCAAATGTTTTCAGTTTAATTTAATGCCTGATGCATTCAAGGTAATCAATTCCATTTGCAGAGATTAAAGAACCATTCTATGTAAAGAGGTTGAGCTTGTGTCTGAGGCCTTAAGTGAATATTTCTCATCTGCATCAACAAAGAAGAAAGACACCATAGCTGAGGATTTTAGTTGGGAAAGTAAAGTTCTAAAACATGTTAAGATCCATAACAGGGAGCTATTAGATGTTTTAGCAGACAGAAAGATGCATAAATCGCCAGGGCCTGATGAGATGTAACCCACACTGCTATGGGAGGCAAAGGAGAAGATTGCTAGGGCCCTGATAGCGATATTTAATACATTACTGGCCACAAGCAAAGAACCAGATGACTGGAAGATATCTAATGTGGTTCCTTTGTTCAAGAATGGCAGCAGTGAAAGGCTAGGCAAATACTGAGCAGTTAGTCTGACATCAGTGATAAGGAATTACTGAAACAAATTCAAAGGGACAGGATTAATCAATACATGGAAAGGCAGGGATTGTCAGCAGAGATTTGTTAGAGGGAGATCATGTCTGATTAATTTACTTGAGTTTTCTGAAATGCTGATTAAACATATTGATAAGGTAATGCAGTTGAAGCGGTTTACTTGGATTTCAGTAAGGCCTTTGACAAGAACCCATATGGAAGGCTGGTCCAAAAGGTAAGAATCCATGGGATCCAAGGCAAGTTGGCAAAATGGATCCAAAATTGGCTTACAAATTGGAGGCAAAGGGTGATGTAGAGGATTATTTTTGAATTTGGAAACCTGTGAACAGTGGTGTACCATAGGGTTCAGTGGCTTGAATTCTCACTGTTTGCTCTGCACATTAACAATTTGGATGTGAATGTAGAAGGTTTAATTTGTAAATTTGCAGATGATACAAAAACTGGGGAGCTGATGAGAATGAGGAGGATGGTTTCAGGCCACAGTCTGGTCTGGATCAGCTGCTAAATTGGGCAGAACAATGGCAGACGGAATTTAACCCTGATGTGTGGGAGGTGATGTATTTTGGGATGTCTAATAAGAGAAGGGTATACACAATGAATGGTAGGTCTCTAGGGAGTACTGAGGAACAAATGAATCTTGGTGTACAAACTCATAGATCCATGAAGGTGTCAGCACAAGTATACAGGTTGGTGAAGAAGGCATACGGGATTCTTTCCTTCATTAGCCAGGGTGTAGAAAATAAGAGCAAGGAAATTTTTACAATTTTACAGCTGTTACACCTTAATAAAACATTGGTTAGGAATACTGTGCACAGTTCTGATCACTACAGTATTGAAAGGATACAATTGCACTGGAAAGAGTGCAGAGGAGATTCGCCAGGACATTGCCTGAAGGGTCTAGGCCCGAAACGTCAAGTTTTCCTGCTCCTAAGATGCTGCTTGACCTGCTATGTTCATCCAGCCCCATGCTTGTTATCTCGGATTCTCCAGCATCTGCAGTACCTTTTATCTCTTATCGCCTGGAATGGAAAGTCTCAGTTATGAGGATAGGTTGGGTTCTTTTTCCCTTGGAGCAGAGGAGGCTGAGGGGGGGGTTCTGATTGAGGTTATACAAAAGTAAAAGAGGCATAGACAGAGTAGATCATGACAATATTTTCCCCATGGCAGATGTGTCTAAGACCAGTGGGCATATGTTTAAGGGGAGGAGTAAATGGTTTAGAGAAGATCTGAGGAGTTTTTTTTTACCCAGGAAGTGGTGGAAATATGGAACTGCCTGGGAGTGTGGTGGAGGCAAACACATTCACAACATGTAAAAACATCTAGACGAGGATTAACAGGCTTAGTAGGCTATGGACCAAATGCAGATAAATGGGATCAATGTAGTTTGGTGTCTATTGGTCAGCATAGACATAGTGGGCTGAAATGTCTATTTCTGTGCTGTGTGAGTCTACAACTCTATTAATGACTGTATTCAACCTAACCAGGAATCTTTAAAATGACTGCTGCAGGCCAGCACCTATAAAGGTGCAATGCTTTAAAAGATTATTTGCCCGTAGGTGGAGCAGGGGTAGGAGTGCTCATCCTGTCACAATAGCAGTTCAGAATTGCAGTGCCATTCTCTGCTCATTCCCTTTCCACGATTCCCTCTCCAAGTTATGGCTTTCTCCACCTCGCAGGACCTATGTAAATGCCAGAGAAGCAACTGGTCTAATTGTCCCTTTAATGGGATTACCCTTGGTGTCTGTAAATTGCTAGCAATATACAGATGAGGTCTGAATCTCTGTTTCAGGTGGGTTTGGGGTCACCAGCTGCTGTCACATGATTTCTTTCCTTGATAATAGGTTTATTCACAGATGCAGTCTTGCAGGACTCGATCTCTTAACTATCACCCAAGTGTTCAATTTTTTAATACAAAAATGCCACTTGCTCTTCATGCACTGCATTGTACTGAACCAAAAACGAACTGAACCAATTTCTATCCCAGAAATTAATTTAATACTAATTGTTAGAGGCTCAATTTCTACAGATGCAGTGCAATTTCAAAATATCTTTCAATCCCACATTAGCTGTAACATTTATACAGCTAATGTGATCCATTACAGTTTCTACTGAGTAGTTAATGGTATGGAACATTCAGGTTATACATAGAAGTAGGTGTAATATTGTACTCTGTTGACTCTCTAGCCATCATTTTATGTTTTCTCACTCCTTGTAGCTTACTTTTCCCTCCAGACATAATACTGACCATCCAGTTGAAGTGAAATTGCACCAAAGTTTATTGACATAGTAATTAACAAATACAAGAATACGTAATCTCCCTTGAATTAAACAAATCAACCAGCATAATTGGGATTGTCAGTTTGATCATGATGAAATAGAGCAGGTTGGGCCTAAAGGCATCTGGAAAAAGATGTTCCCTTGAGAGTGATGCTGGAGTCAGCAAGCATTGCAAGATTTATCTCTCATTTTGCAAATTTTTACAGTCATTAACTTGGTCACTGTAGAAATATATCTAACTTTTCTCTCCCTGTGGCAAGTAACTGAGCTATCTTTAAAGTTTATTGAAAAAAATGAACAATTGCAGGTTTGATGAAAGATTGATTAAAGTGGGATTATTTTCTTCGGAAAAGAGAAGGCGAAGGGGACATTCAACAAAATATGCAGAATTCTGACAGATCTAGATAGAATGAAGAGGAAAGACCCATTTCTGTGGTGGAGAAAATTGTGACTGGAGGCATAGATTGAAAATTGTTAATGGAAGCATTAGAAAGCAGTACATAGATTTTTTTTCAAACAGAGGCTGTTGAAGATCAGGAATTCAATGCTTGAAGTGATAGTAGAAGCAAACATCCTTAATGCATTTAAAAAAAATGTCTCTGATATGCTGTTGAGGTGCTTTACCTGCAGTTCTACTGATCAAGAATTGGAAAGTAGAGTTAATTGATGGCTCATTATTAGCTAGCATGGAAACAACAGGCCTCCTTCATAAATCTTTGTCTGTTTCGACATATGATCTTTGTAGTAACCATGACAGATTTAAGATATTCATTCAATGCTGGTTATTGAACTTGCTGTGAATTCACATTAGTGCTAGTGACAATGCTTCTGAGAATCTGTACGCAATGTAATGTGTCAAGCAAGTGCTATTGGAAAAACCTTCGTAAAGAAAGCTATTGAGAAATTTGTCAGAGGCTGAGGCTGTTTTCAGTTTTCCCAGTGAAGGCCTGGTCAAGTGTGGTGTTCAAACCAACATATTCAAATGCATTTTTCATTTTCTCTTTATCTTGTAGTTTGGAATCCAAGTTTTCCAAAAGGAAAACCCCAAAACAGTCTCGCGGCAAAAGGATTCCGTAGTGTGAGACCAAAATTCCTTACACCTGGCAGAAAATCACCAGTGCAGGTAAAGAGTAAAAATCTGCTTATCAACGGAATTGGTTTTACTATAGTAATCAGGCAACATCACTCGAAATCCTAATCATTGGAAAAGGAATATTTCTCCCAATATAAAGGACCGAATCTTACCAAAAATTACCTAAGTGTCATTTTTATTGAATTTCACGGAGGGTTTCTATTCACAAAACGTTTGGGGATTTTCTTGTGCTATTATCCCAAACATGCCTCATTGATACTGTATCACACCCCCGTGACACCCTATTTGCCAACATTAGTCTGATTCACCCACTCACTGAAGGCAGAAATACTCACTGTTGCCAAGATATCTGGTATCATTACCACATTTAAAAGGCAGGACTGTTGAGCATCCTGTCAAGTACTGGAGCTGCCCTGCATATTTTGTGACGTTTGTCCCGGGTATGTCAGACAGGGGGAAATTGATGCCTCATTTTGTAGAAAGGGAACTGCAGTTCCTGATGGATAAGGTGGTGCAGATTAGAGCCACCCTCTTCACCCAGAGCAAGCAGCGGTGACCATAAACCGAACCCGGCCAGCCTGGTCCAAGGTTATCATTGGGACAGTGCAGTCGCCACGGTCTGAGGGAATTCCCAGCAGTGTAAAAAGAAGGCTATGAGCTTCTCTGCTTCAAAAGGGAGGTGCCACCATCTTCTGTCTGCTACTTCACACTCATTCTATTACCGTTGTTATACATACCTCCCATCAAGACTCATGCTCTAACATCCTAACTGTCGCAAGCAACATCTTCCCTCACTTGCTCTCGCCACTCCTAGCCCCCCAAAGCTCCTAATCCTACATGACCTCTGCATCTCTATTCACTCTCTTGGGACAATCTATTACTTTCCCCCAGCTGCATCAGCACTGACAGCTATGCTACCCACTTTCATCTCACCCAAGCCCCGCCTTTGTCTCACTCCAGGAGAAGAGTGCCAGCAATATGGCAGAAAGGGCCAAAATGGTGGAGAACTTAACATTTGGAACCTCATCCTTGCAAGGAATGTTCCCTATAATCACCCAAACATTGGACTGACTGTGCCCAGTCTCCCAAAACTGATATCAAATGATGTCTTTGACTTATTGTGTTGGGGCCCCTGTGACTGAAGGGTCTCTCTCTTAATTTGAGTGAGTACTACTCCTCTTGAACTTTGAGACATGGCCATTCAGTTGAAGCACATGTGTTGCATTGGACCTGTACATGGAGGTCCACGGTGGAGATGGCGTATAGGTGCTGTATAGCAACATGTCCACCTCCTTGACTGATGCCTGCTGACAACCATGACAAGCTGCTTGGCTCTGTACATGTCCTGAAAGGCAAGTCAAGGCAGAATCTTGACCTTTTAAGCTCTGGTTGGCAAAGGGAATATGGTCTCCACATCATGAAAGTCATTGCTCAACATCTCAAATGATTTTTCCAACTTTCTCATCACTGCCCATGTTGTTCACAGGCTGAAAATTCCAGCCAAATGTTTGTTTATTTTAAGGAGGATGATAACATCATGTTTGCGCTGCATGGTTAATAATCCAATCGGCCAATACATTTTTTTATTATTCGCTCACGGGAGAAGGGCATCATTTGACTTGGCCAGCATTTATTGTCCATCTCTAATTGACCAGATAGCAGTTAGAGTCAATCACGTTGCTGTGGGTCTTGGGTCACATGTTGGCCAGACCAGGTAAGGATGGCAGTTTCCTTCCCTAAAGGACATTAGTGAACCAGATGGGCTTTCGCAACCATCAACAATGGATTTGTGGGACATCATTAGACTCTGTAATTCCAGATATTTATTGAATTCAAATTCCGCAATCTGCTGTGGCGAGATTCGAACCCAAATCCTCAGAACATTCCCTGGATCTCTAAGCTAACAGTCCAGAGATAATACCACTAGGCCATTGCATCCCCAACTGAGGAAAATAAGTAATTAATATCTAAAATAAATTAAAGTTAATATCATAACGATGATCAGTCAGGTCATTTTAAAAACCTTTTGTGTTAGGGAAGGAAAGCTGCTCTCACCTTTTATGGTGTATGTGTGATTCCAGACACGCCACAATATGTCTGAAACCTCAGTAACCTCAGTCCCTGTTGGATTCAAGAATATAGTTTATCATCACATTCTTTAGGACAATAAGGAGTGGGCAATAAGTGCTGGATTTTCTAATGACTCCAAATCCTGTGAATGATTAATAAAAGATGATAAAAATATAGTCTCACAAATTACACTAGGACAGTAGCTCATGAATGATTCTTTTAATAGTATGCTTAATTTTAGTGGAGAAATTAAGTCATTCAGGTTAAATGGGATTAATAGCTCTGCTAAAATAACAACAACAAGATTTTCAAAAGGAAATGTTACTTCAGATAAATGCTTGTATCCCATGTCTGTGCTAAGTTAGTGATAACTACGCTTCGATTGGTCAACACCTCCACTATTGACTGCACAGGTAGCATTCCTTTGCATCAATATCTTGGATTAACTTTAACAGAGAAAAATAACCCACAGAAGCATGGGCAAAACAAGATCAAGCCAATGAACTAGAAATCAGACAGGGTGACCATAACGTTGGTTCAGAAGAAGGGGGAGGATGTGGCAAGGTGGAGGGAATTTTGCAGGAAATTCCAGCAAGTGGGATTTTAGTGGCACAAAGGGAAGGTGGGATGCATAAGTGACTATAGTCATAGATATAGGAAATTCAGAGGGTTTGGAAGGGTTTCCAGATATAGGAAGAAATTTAGGCTTTGTTGTAATGAAGATACTGAAACAAGAAATTTAAGTTGCACACTTCAAGAGCCAATGTAGTGTGGCAAATACAATATTAATGGATGAAAATATTTTCTTTTTTATTCATCCATGGGATTTGGGCATCACTGGCTGGACCAGCATTTATTACCCATTCATAGTTGCCCTTGAGAATTGCAAGTTTGCTTAAGAACATTTTAGATTTTTTAGCATTTTGGTAGAAAAGGTGGCTGGATTGGAATCTGACACTGATTGAAGGGAAAATATGATGATTTTATTCAAAAGTAGGGCCCAGTGCCTGATGAAAGGGATTTATTTACAATGAGGTCTGGCGAAGGAAGATAGATGATTAAGAACTTAGTGAGAATGGAGTCGAGGGATGAAGTTTTCGTAGCTCAAACTAATTGGACAATTGGGGGCAAATTATAGAGATTACAGCTGAAGGGCTAGGGAGGAGACTGACAGGATGTGGCTTATCCGAAAAAGGAGTATACAAAGGGACAGATGAATGATAGTCTATTTTGTTTACAAAGAAATCTATGAGTATCTCATTGTTGGTCTGCGTTCAGCGTGGAAGAAACAGGGAAACATTTTTAGGAGATTGTGGATCATGGAGTAAAGTTGTGTTTTTGCCTTCCAAGATGGCTTTTTTGTTATTCATTCATGAATATGGGCATCGCTGGCTGTCCCAGCATTCATTACCCATTGCTAATTGCCTAGCGGACAGTTAAGAGTCAACCACATTGCTATGGGTCTGGAGTCACATTGAGGCCAGACCAGGTAAGGGTGGCGGATTTCTTTTCGTGGAGGACATTAGTGAACCAGATAAGCTTTTACTGGCCGTCAGCAATGAATTATGAGATTCTCAATTCCAGTTTTTTGTTGAATTCAAATTCCACCATTTTCCATAGTGGGATTCGAACCTGGGTCCCCAGAACATTACCTGGGTCTCAGGATTAATAGTCTAGTGATAATATCACTAGGCCATCATCTTCTCAATTCTAAAGTGGTCAATGGTTTTGTATAAGCAATATACTAGTGAAGGCAATAGATCAAGCTTCTGGTGGGTTTAGCCCAGGATTTACACTATCAGCTGGAGTTATACAGAACTGGGAAGACTCCACAGACCCATATAAATAACTTAAAAATCGAAAGAACTGCGGATGCTGTAAATCAGGAACAAAAAAAAAGTTGCTGGAAAAGCTCAGCAGGTCTGGCAGCATCTGTGAGGGAAAAAGTAGAGTTAATGTTTCGGGTCCAGTGACCCTTCCTCAGAACTGATGGCGGCTGGGAAGCCAAAAAATATAAATAACTTGTCAGATCTGGATAAGGAAGTCCCAATCCTATTACCAACAGATCCGATTTTTGCAAGGAACAGATCATGTTGCGATTCACATAGGAGTAAAACCAAATTCAGCATAGCCATTTGAACTTAATGCTGAGTTCAAAGTTCAATTCTATTTTGGTTGCTGAAATTGCTTAATTTACAATATAGGAAATCATGAACTGATGGAGTAGATTTAATCCTTCTTGAAGGATAATACAAATGGTTTAAGCTTCATAAGCTGAAGATTTTTTTAAATTCCCTGCTCTTTAAACATTAACAAAAACAGTCTGAGTCTATCAGTATGACTTCAAAAAATGAGCCTCAGCTAGAATACATCGACCAACCAGCGTCTGCTGTACATTAGAAACAAAGCCTCATCAGGCTATACTGTTTCAATAGAGTTCTTTGCTGACATTTCTCCAAGGGCTATTATTATAGCATTAATATTGCTTGGTTCAGCTTCAAAAGGTACAATAACCTCATACGGATTTCTGAGTTCATAGTTTGGTTGACAGTTTATACAGGCTATGAAAGGAGTATTCTCTTTGGTGTGAACTCTGAACAGCAGTTTGTCCATATTTCAAACAGATTGCAAAGTTAATGGGTTGAAAAGCTTTGAATAAATTTCACAAAAAGACATTTTTCATTATTAAATATATATGACTGAGAGCTATCTTAGATTATTCGAAGTTTTTTTTAGCTCCATGCGGCCCCTGATGTCTGTCTATGGTGAATACTTGGTGAGTATGCAGATGACTATAAGATAATATGGGAGTGATAGGAAAAATAGTGTGTTACATGGAGCTTGTGAAGGGCATTAAGGGGGTTGGAGTTGAGATGGTGTAAAGGCTAAGGACTAGGGACCCTAATAGCTTCTAAACAACTGGCCAAAGATCCAGAGCAGCACGCAAGCCTGACTCTCTCTAGACTGTGGCATCACCCTGCAGTGAAAAATGTATACAGAGTGGACCTTTTAAACTTGGTGACTCGAGCAAACTAATTCTAAAGCTTTTTGAGTTATATTAACTCTTGGATTCAATCTTCTACTGAGTAAGGCACTTGGCTTATATCTTTGTCAATTCCAGCCTTCAACCAACAATGGGGTGGTGGAGATGAGACAAAACGACAACAGTACAATGTCAAAAGATGCATGCTTTTCAGCGAAATCTCAGCCCAACATCCCATGTGGCACTGAAACAGAAGATCTACCATCTGCTGTTGGTCCTAATCTCAATATACCATGTACCTCAGAAATTGAAAGCCAAACTATTTCGGACAGCATATCATATAAGGTTCTCTGTAACTCAAACATAGATAACACTGCATCATCAGCTGATCCAAGGCAACCACATGCCACTAAGACAGGTAAGCCTCACTAATGAACTGTAAATTAAACCAGTAGTTTCTGTTCAGGATTCCTCACGTGGTCATTTCCATGCACAATTGTTTTATTTTGTTACTTAATGGGATTTGGGTTTCACTTGCAAAGCCAACATTTATTGTGTTTCCTTGAATTGTGGCTTGCTAGGCCACAATGCAGGATAGTTAAGGATCAACCACACTGTTCATCATATTAACCTTACAGGACTAGGTAAGGCTGGCAGATCTCCTTCCCTAAAGGACGTAAACTAATGAACCAGAAGTGAAATCTGAGAAGGTTGTGGATGGCATAAAGAGTCACAAAGAAGGATGGGAAATTAGCACATAATTCCAGGTTCCTCTAATTATTCCAACATGGTATTTGTAGATGCCTGATAGTAGATTACAAAGGGAGAAGAAAACATAATATTTAACCAACAAACAATGAAAGGCTTTTTCATTTGATTTTTCCTTAAATTATTAAACATTTTCTTGTGGAGCTGCAATGACTATTATTCATTATGAATGAATGTGAGAGGGATCAAAGGAAGTAAATAATGATTTACTTCAGAAAAATATATTTTTTTGACACTCAAGCCAAATTTTGTAACCATTAGCTGATTCAAACATATGTGCTAATTGCTATTTATTCTTTATCTGTCTTATAAGCAAGTAATTAAAATTTCTAGCTGCCACTGGCATATTTCATTCTATAAAGGACTGCAGGTCACAGAGATCGATTCACTTGAGAGTGACGTAGATCCAGTCTACAAAGTCAAGCTGCGAACAGTTAGTGAAAAGATGAACATCGGGTCACCTTCTAATGCTGTGTTGACTTCAGAAAAGAAAAGATCACCGCCTTTAAAAGTAAAAAAAGTAAGAATTATGTATATTTGCTAAAATTAATATTTTTGAAATAACGTGATGTATGCCTAGGTATTGATTTTCGGTTGAATTGTCAACTTTTTGACTTGGACTTAGACACATGAGAGTTCTTTAAACAGTTTTTATATAAAACATTACAGTATTTTATATTAATTTCCCTGGGAGGTGATGGCAGGAATGCAAGGCAGACTGTACAGCTGGCCGCCAACTGACCTGGTCACTTTTCTTTACCGCTATTGTTGACGAAAGCTGTGAAAGTGGGTTTGGTAAACAGGAACAAAAACATAAATTGCTGAAGAAAGGTCACCAGAAGCAAAATGTTAAATCTGCTTTCTCTCTGCAGATGCTGCCGGAGCTACTTAGTTTTTCCAGCAGTTTCTGTTTTGGTTTCTGATTTCCAGCATCCACAGTTCTTTTAGTATTTTTTGCTTGTTTATGGTGAATAGGAACCTAGGAACAGGAATATAGGCCTTTCAATCTCAGAATTGCCTTTTGCGAGCGTGCTGCATCTCAACTCTATTTACCCAACTTTGTTCATATCTCCAGATATCCTGAACTAAACAAAATCTATCACTGTCAAACTAGAAAATTTCAATTCACCCACAGCCTTTTCTACAGTGACTATTCACATGTCCATGGGCTTTTGCATGCACGTTTTCTTTCAGTTTCACTCCTACCCAGCCTCGTGATGATTTTAAAATTATTTCCCACTTTTTGAGGATTCCCATGCCACCACTCCCACCCCCAACCCACTGTCCAGAGGAAGGAATTTTTTTTTTACTCTTTCTAGCCTATAAAATCCCCGGTTTGACAAATCCTCGACATCCTAAATTCAAGATCTGTCCTGATGTGCGACGGCTGAAATTGAACTCAGCCACTCCTGATAAAGTCTGACCAAAACTCAATACTTAATTCACTCACAGACTGCTTTCTTCGTCATGTTGTGGCACCAAGATGCCCATCAACTGCTTAAGACTGCTATTGTTCACTTGTAAATTACAACAGGACCTACTTTTTCCTGCCTCCCTTCTTCTTTCCTTTACCCTCCTATCCCTCCGACCCATTCTCCATTCTCCCTTCCCTTTTTCCCATATTACACATTTTAACATCCTGTTCTTTATCTATCCGGCAAATACTGGATCTAACCTAGAAGTTAACTATCACTTTGTTTGTTTCGCTGCATAACTCTGCACAAACTAACCGTGGCTGCCTTTTAACAAAGTTACAATTACGTTCAGGGAAGTGCTACATATAGCCCAATAATCCAAAGTCATTTTCCACTAATACCGCACTATTTCAGTCTCAACTACTTCATGACTAAAGTATTAGTGGGTAAATCATGATTCCAGCTTTCAGTTCACAGTTATAGACTGTAAAACCACTAGAGGGAAGTAAAGCATCAATTTACCTTAACAATGCTGAGATAATCAAATGGTTTGTGTTTACAGACTGCCTTTTAGTTTATTTGTACCTCTCAAAACACTCTGAATTGTAAACACTGTTGTTCATTTCATCAAAGATGGTGGCGGCGGAGTAGCAGCATTCAGGCTCCTGCTTTCTCCTGTCTATTAGAGATAAAAAGGTACTGCAGATGCTGGAGAATCCGAGATAACAAGCATGGGGCTGGATGAACACAGCAGGTCAAGCAGCATCATAGGAGCAGGAAAACTTGACGTTTCGGGCCTAAACCCTTCATCAGAAATGATTTCTGATGAAG
>JAHRHZ010000289.1:27492057-27508238 GCA_024137785.1 Ginglymostoma cirratum | reverse complement strand
GAAAGGGTTTAGGCCCGAAACGTCAAGTTTTCCTGCTCCTATGATGCTGCTTGACCTGCTGTGTTCATCCAGCCCCATGCTTGTTATCTCGGATTCTCCTGTCTATTTCTCTTTTTTTTCTTCTTTTCTTTCCACTTTTCTTTTCTCTACAGTCCTCTCTTACCTTTTGCCCTTGGGGTCCTTGCCTGTGGCAGAGCCAGCAACATCGTCGCCGGCAGTAAGTTTGGGTCCAGCGTCAAGAAATGGCGTGGAAGAGTGGCGACTTTGATATTGGGCCCAGCCCAGGACCGGAGGCAGTGACAGTGGCTGCAGCATTGGCATCGACAGCGGCTCTGATGTCAGCGCTGGTTCAAAGGGTTACACTCTTGCATTTGTTCAGGAAGGATGTGAATTCTGATATTTCGATTGATTCTGAGATGGCATCGTCAAGTGATGGGCGCCGTCGCATGGCAGCTTCGACCTTGGTGGATCCAGCGCAGGTGGCGGCGATGTGGAGGACTCAACATGGTGACATTGATGGTTGAGAAGTGGTGGTCAAAGCAGTGGCAGCCCCCCAGCATTGGTGGTCCATTGCAGACTGCACTAGTAAGCCCAGCTCAAGTCTCATGGCAGCAGTTGCAGAGATCTGGGCTTTTTCTTTATCTTTCCTTTCTGTTCCTTTAATTTCAGCTCTTGTCTTTAATTCTAACTATTGTACTCGAAGATGGGACCGGAGAATGGTGACTCTGTACACTTTTCACTGTATTCCTGTACTCTTGACCTCAATACATGTGACGATAATATCTAATCTAATCTAATCTAACCATAGCCAACAAACGTAATTTCTGAAGATTGCACTAGAAAGCAACCCTGTTGCATCAAATGTAGAGCTGATTTTCCAGTTTTTGTACACTTAGCCAGTATACTCTTAACATATCTGGTAATATCCATGGCCAAGCTGTCTCAACCTGTAAATACATTGTGACTCTGCGCTACGGTTGCTAACTCTCTGAGATTGGATGGGTACTTCATCCTGGGAGATCTTCATGCTTTAAATTTTCTGCCCACAGGAACATCTCTGCTACTGTAATATGTAACCACAGCGAAATGGCTAGGTCAAGGTGATGTCGCTCCTACCCAGAAATCTTTTAACACCTTCCCGCCCCTCAAAAAAAACAGACAGGGGAAATCGAATTGAGAACAGCAGTTGATGATTTTGCTGTAAAGAGACTGGGTCAGAGGGAGGAGAGAAGGCTCAGAGAACTTTTTGGGTTTGAGTAGTGGGACAGAGAGACAGGTAAATAAAGAGTGGAAGTGAGACCAATTCTAAGCGAGGAGCTGCAATAGAGAAACAAGTGAAACAATGGGACTTTACCAGGGAAAAATAGTTAAAAAAAACTCCCTTTCCAATGGTGCACAGCAGGGGAAGTACCAAGAGGAAAAGGAGCAGAAAGGTGTTTACATTGTGGGTTAGTAAGATTTTGATTATGTCATTACTGCTGAATATTGACTAGTAGACTGGAATAAAAACCAAGGGAAAAAAGATGAAAGAATCCCTACAGTGTGGAAACAGGTCCTTCGGCCTGACAAGTCCACACTGAACCTCAGAGCATCCCACCCTGACCCATCCCCTATAACCCACCTAACCTACACATCCCTGAACACTACGGGCAATTTAGCAAGGCCAATCCACCTAGCCTGCTCATCTTTGGACTGTGGGATGAAACTGGAGCACCCGGAGAAAACCCACACAGACATGGGGAGAGTGTGCAAACTCCACACAGACAGTCACTCGAGGCTGGAATCAAACCCAGGTCCCTGGTGCTGTGAGGCAGCAGTGCGAACCACTGCTGTCCCGAAATACTTGTAATATTTGAAAAGAAGAAACATAAAAGGAGATGAAGTCAACTGAGGCATAGGAGAGAGTTCCTGTTACTCAGAGATCTCCTGCTTTGTTATAATTTCCATTATTTTATGAAAGCTTGTTTTTCTTTATTTCGAGCCCGGGAGACATTAATGCTGAGATGTGTTTAAGACAATGAGGCCTGAGAGGTGTGCCTCCATCATTGAGCCTGCTACATTTTGTGTGATTTGGTTTGGTTCTGTTTGTGTGGTATTGACAAATAAAGTCTAAGTGAATAATTGCTCTGTGTAACTCTTTTGGTGTGGAGGTGCCAGTGTTGGACTAGGGTGAACAAAAGTCAGAAGTAGCACAATGCCAGGTTATAGTCCCACAGGTTTATTTGAAGTCACAAGCTTTTGGAGTGCTGGGGCTTCATCAGGTGAAGTGGAGTGATGCACGCAGGCACAGAACATGTAGGCGGAGAGATAACAGCAAGAAAATTCCAGGTAATTGAGTGTCAACAGATGAGTACAAATAGTGTGAGTGAAGTGTCAACAGAGTCTTTGCAAGTGATAACAAGTCTTTGCAGGTGATCAAAAGTGTCAAGTGATGTGAATAAACAGCTGAATAGCAAGTGAACCTATATCCTTCATTTACTATTCAGCTAATCATGGACAGAAAGAAAAAAATTGAAATTGGCTGATTGTTCACCATCAAGTTATTCCAAAATAAGTACAATATTTTGGGGGGATTACTTTCTCATTAAAAATAGCTGCTTAATGTGTGTTCTCCAGCATTATCTTTTAAATCTACTCCTTGGGATATCCTGTACTGTAACATAATGTTCTATATTAATTAGATAATGCATTGTTCTGGACTGATGTGATACTGTTCCACACAACATACTGTTTAAGGTCAAAATGTTACTGTGCAACATAACATGCTGTCCTGGGTCAATACTGTGATACAGAATTAACTTTCACTTCATCTTTACCGCACAATATAATGTGATATTCAAAACCACTGTGATATTAACATACTCATATAGATCAATGTGATACCATCAACACAGCATGTGTTTCTTTAAACTATTTGATTCTTTTAAGCAAGTACTAGTAATGGAAACTCTTCAGTAAGGTGTCAAATTTTCTTTCTAGCAAGACGGCCTGATGTGCAAAACTCTCTGTTCAGTTGTTAGAGGTTCCAAGTCATATACATTCAATCATCTTAACAAAAGGGATGGGCACAGACTGGAATAGAGAATTTACTTAGAATCACACGCATCCATTAGAAAATACACAGTAATCACTTCAAGGTTCTGTGACATTGTAAGTTAATGGGCTGTAATTTATGCAGCTCGCAAATTTACAAATGGCAAACAAGTTTTAATGCTCAGAAATCTGAAGAAGGGTCTAGGCCTGAAACGTCAGCCTTCCTGCTCCTCTGGTGCTGCTTGGCCTGTTGTGTTCATCCAGCTCTACACCTTGTTATCTCAGATTCTCCAGCATCTGCAGTTCCTACTATCTCTGAAACAATTTTGACCCCATCACCTCCTTGTTATGTCTTGTCCCACTGGCAGGACAGATCTAGCAGACGTGTTGACACAATAGTACACAGCTGGGAGGAGGTTGCTCTGCAAGTCCTCAACATTTATTCCTGATCCCATGAGGCCTCATGGCATCAAGTCAAACATGGACAAGAAAATGTGTGCTTCAGAACTTGCCATTCCCTGAGCCAAACTGTTCCAAGTAGAGCTGCAGCATTGGCATGTGCAAACAATGTGGAGTAGTGCCCAGGTACATAACAAGGAGGACAAATCCAAACCTGTCAATTACCACCCCATTACTTTCAATTATCTATGAAATGATGGAAAGTTTCATAAACAATGCAATCAAGCAGCACTTACTTAACAATAACCTGCTCCGTGATGTTCAGTTTGGGTTCTGCAAGGGCCACTCAGCTCCTGACCTCATTACAGCTTATGTCCAAATGAGAATAAAAGACTTGAATTCCAGAGGTGAGTTGAGTGAGACATCAAGGCTGTATTTGATAGAGTGTGGCATCAAGGATCCTAGCAAAACTAGAGTGAATGTATTTCGGATGTAAGACTTCCTCCTGGTTGGACTCATACTTGGCACAAAGAAAGGTGATTGTGGTTGTTGGAGATTGGCCATCTCAGATCCAGGATAACTCTACAGGGGTTCCTCTGTGTAATGTCTTAGGCCCAACCAACATCAACTTCTTCACCAATGACCGTCCCTCCAAATGAAGTGGAGATCATTGCTGATAATTATACATTGTGACTCCTCAAATACTGAAGAAGTCCATGTCCAAGACCTGGACACTATCAAGGTTTGGGCTGACAAATGGCAAGTAATGTTGATTTCACATATAGGTTCCAGGCAATTACAATATCCAGAAAGAGAAAATCTAACTGTTGCAACTTGAAACTATATGGTATGACCATCACTATTGTGGGATCATGTTCAATAATGATTGAGTTCGATGAATGGTGAAAGTAGTCTCTTTATTGAATAAATGCAGGAGCACAAATCGAGGTGCAATGGAATCCAAAGTGCAGTTTTACAATAGCCTCTTTTACACACAGTTTTTACATGCATTAAAGTTTTAGCACGTTGGTGTCACATAGTTGTATCAATTGTACACAAGTTTGTGTGACACCTGTTTTGGGGAAGCAAGAGATAGTTTAAGCGGAGATAAAAGGTACTGCAGATGCTGGAGAATCCGAGATAACAAGGTGTGGGGCTGGATGAACACAGCAGGTCAAGCAGCATCATAGGAGCAGGAAAGCTTGACGTTTCGGGCTCAGACCCTTCATCAGAAATGGTTTAAGCACTTGCTTAAAGCTGGCTGTTACTCGTGATGGGATTAGAATGTCTGTCTGGCCTGAGCTTGCATAATTAAGAGGTGCTAGTCATTTTGTCTTTAAAGTTAGTAAAAATAACAGATCCATATGATCTAAATAAGTGAGAAATTATATGTGTACGAAATAAAAGTATAGGGGTTATTAAACTGATCTCCTGCAGCTGGGTCATAAGATTTCATCTACTATTGCTGGTTTTTGACAGTCCCTAAGCATTCATTCATGCAGTTTCATGGAAGTACTGTTTTGATGGTAAGTTTCTTAAAGGGGCTAGCGGCCCTATTTAATATGTATTTTAAAAGTATAAAGCCATACGTTAGTACAAGATGGTAGTCTTAAATAAAAGTTATAGATAGGTGGTACAGTGTTTTAGAAATAGGTAATATTTAGAAATAGGTAATATAGGGAAATTTCAAAGAAATAAAAAGCAGCAGACCGTAGGGACATGCTGATGGAAGAAACTGTTCAATGTCCTGCAATTTATTCAGGTCCCGAGAGACGGTTACTAAGAGCTAATTAATATTATAATTTTTCCATAGTTTCGAGTGAATAATGGAGACACGATGGTGGGGATGGCATTGTTCTGAGTAGGTTACAGCATTAACACTTATTCAAAGGTAGCCTTTGATACAGGAACAAGTCTAAACATTGCTTGCAGCATTGGGCCAATAAGAATTGAAAGGCATAAAGAAACAGTAATGGGTTGGCAGCCTAGGAAGAGATGACTAATTCAGTTTGTCTTGTAAGAGTAAAACTTATGGCAAAATAAGGTTTTATGAATGACTAAATGGAAATGCAGTAAACATAGAGCATTTGTGAGTTAGTTAGTAAAGAGAATCATAATACAATCTCTCACACTATCCCCCGCTCTATCAGCATCCTGGAGGTTACCAATGGCCTGAACATGAACTGAATTAGTCATATGGCTACACAAGCAAGTCAGAGGCTAGGAGTCCTGAAGTGAATAACTCCCCTCCTGATTGCACAAATCCTGCCCACATTTAAAAGGCATAAGTCAGGAGTGTGATGGAATGCTCCCTACTTGCCGGGATGGGTGCAGCTCCAACAAAATTGAAGAAGCTTGACTTCATCCCAAGACAAAGCAGACTGCTTGATTGGCACCACATCCACAGACATCCACTCCCTCCACTACCAATGCTCAGCAGCTGCATTATGTAGCATCTACAAGATGCACTGCAGAAATTCACAAGACTCCTTAGGCAGCACCTTCTAAACACACAGCCTCTTCCATCCAGAAGGGCAAAGGCAGCAAGTTCATAACCACACCATCAATTGCAAGGTCTCCTCCAAGCTACTCACCATCCTGACTTGCTTCTGTCTCGCTGTGCCAAAATCCTAGAAGTCTCTCTCAAAAGGCATTGTGGGCATACTTCAAGAAGGCATGTCACCACCACTTATTAAAGGGCAAACAGGCAAGGGCAATAAGTGCTGGGTCAGGTAGCAACAGCTACATTCCATGAGGGAATAAACAAAATGTCTGTGTGGAGTTTGCACAATCTCCCTGTGTCTGCATGGGTTTCCTTTGGGTGCTCCGGTTTCCTCCCACAGTCCAAAGATGTGCAGGCTAGGTGGATTGGTCATGCTAAATTACCCATAATGTTCAGGGATGTGTAGATTAGGGGGATGGGTTTGGGTGGGTAGCCTGAGGGTCGGTGTAGACATGTTGGGCCGAAGGGCATGTTTCCACACTGTAGGGATTCTATAATCTATGATCTATGATCTATGAAAATCCAAACTTTAAGGACGTGCAAAGTGACATCAAGGGGTTTTTGTGCAAAAATCTTTGAAAGTGACAAAACAGTTAAAATAGTAGTTAATAAAGCAAAAGTGATGAAGTTATGTCATAGAAACCATTTATAAACCATTGGTTCAGCCCTAACTGGAGGATTGTGTCCAAATTTAGGTACCACACTTTAGGAGAGTTGTGAAAGCTTTGGAAAAGGCATTGAATAGATTTATTCGAAAGGTTTTGAAGTTGAAGAATTGCAAACGTATGAATAGACTGCATAATGATTTGGTTTGTTCTCCTTAGAGCAACACAGACTGGGAGAAGATTAGATAGAGGTATTTACAATTATGAAGGGATTAAACAGAGTAAATAAAGATAAATTGTTTCTAATGGCTGAAGGGTTGATAATGAGAGGACACAAGTTTAAAAGTGATAATATGTACTTGATAAGTACTTAAAAGGGAATAATTGTGGGGATATTGGGAAGAGTGACTCATTGGACTGTTCTTTGAAAGAACTGACATAGATTTCAAGGGCCAATACCCTTCTTCTGTTTGATTTCCACGATTGTGTGAACTATGATTTTGTATAATTTTAGAGTCCTGGTACTTACTGAGTACTAAGACATAAAGCTTTTCAGTGGTGTTTGTACACAGATGCCAGCACCATTGTCAATGGTATTACTTGAGAAAGGATGTACTGGCACTGGAGGGGGTGCAGAGGAGGTTACTATGTTGATTCTGGAGTTGAGGGTGTTGGCTTATGAGGAGAGACTGAGTACATTGGGATTATATTCATTGGCATTCAGAAGATTGATGGGGGATCTTATGGAAACATATAAAATTATGAAGGGAGTAGATAAGATAGAAGTAGAGAGGATGTTCCCACTGGCAGGTGAAGCTAGGACAAGAGGGCATAGCCTCAAGATTAGAGGGAGCAGATTTAGGACTGAATTGAGGAGGAACTTCTTCGCCCAGAGGGTTGTTAATCTATGGAATTCCTTGCCCAGTGAAGTAGTTGACGCTACTTCAGTAAACATTTTTAAAGCCAAGGTAGATTTTTTTTGAACAATAAAGGAATTAAGGGATACGGTGAGAACGCGAGTAAGTGGATCTGAATCCACGAAAAGATCAGCCATGATCTTATTGAATGGCGGAGCAGGCTTGAAGGGACGGCCGGCCAACTCCCGCTCCTAGTTCTTATGTTCTTCTGATGGTGAAATTACAGGATGAGAAGTTCCACTCTGTTTTGAATGAGTTACCAAAGTTGCCAACAGTGTGATTCAGAGTGAGACAGCAGCCAAGGAGGAAAATGCAATTAGTCGCAAGTATATTGAGTTTGTGTCAGGAGCTATAGATTGGTATCTGGTTTTTCAAATGTCTATCTGGAGGAATCATGTTTGATTCAAGACTGGGTCTTAACTCAATGACTGAGCAGCTCTAGTGCACTGCAGGAATCAGTCACATGATGCTGAGTTATTATCAGTATATTCCATGGAAGAGTCTGGCAGTAATGGCACAAAGTAGGATTAGAAGCCACTGATCTAAATGTCTGACTAAAATGGGATAAGTAAAGATAAAAACAAATGAGGACATTCCCAGCAAGGTGAAAACTGGATGAGTGGCTTGATAGACAATAGTGTCAATGTTTATACAAAGATTGAAAACTTGAAGAGTAGGGTTACTGTCACATTGCAATTATACCATTGATTACATTAAACATTGTGGGGCTGAAGCATGAATGGATTTATTCAAAACTACAGGACAGATAGAAACAGAAGAGGAAGGATATCCAAGGATTTTTTGGAAGGAAGACTAGGTTGGAGACAGAGCAGAGAGATTTATATATCTATAAGGTGTTCTAAATTGTTTTATTTGTTGGAAGGAGTGACTAAAGTGATTTTGAAAATATCTGAGATGAGGGAGCCATGTACAAGTTCAACTGGGGAACAGAAAAGGCAGATTGCTCATAGACCACTCCCCAACTTGCCCTCCCCACCTCACCCTCTCCCTCTGACCCCACCAAGTAACAGGCAAGCCCAAGAAGAAGAGCAAATGAATGCCAGAACCAACTAAGCTGACTATGCAAATTAAAATTCAAAAATGCGGTTGTCACTGAATTGGGAGAGAATATTTCTCCCTAGAATTGTCCCACTGAGAAGTGGAAGGAGCTGGTGTAACCTATTGAGTAGCTCTAGTGTGTCTGAGTAAGAAGCCTCTGGGTTCCAGCCCCACTCCAGAGCTTGGCACAAGTGCAGACTAGCCTGTGTATCTGTGCCAGATAAGTGGGAAAGATGTGCAGGATGGGTGAGGGGAGGTGGATGGGGTGATTGATAAATCATGATTACCAATGTTCTATCAAACCTCACTAGTTTTATTTGAATGCCATAATATTACCTGATATTCTGCCTTGATTCAATCAATTTTTTATGTGAAAAGGGCAACATAGATATCATTTTTAAATGCTTGAATTTAATAAACAACGTATATTCAATACATTGTCTTGTTTATGTTGGAACTGACTGGAATAGAAATTGAACTTGGTCTGTTAGAAGGAGCTAGTCAATGTGATAATTGTACATCCTTTCATGTGCTGTGTTATCTTTTACTATCAACTATTACACGAGTATCGTACTGCCCCACATTCTTCAGTGACTACATTAGTAAAATACTATAACTGGTTAACAACATAACAGAAGATAAATAACATAGTCGGTGAGATCTTTCTCCTATGTTCTATATCTGTACAATATAATATCCACATAAATACCAATGTAACCTAATCTGTTTCAGGTTTTAGTTGAAGATGAACCAAAGACTTGGTATAAATCAAGGTTTAAAGATGATTACAGTGTACTGAAAGCAGGTAAATGGCATTTCATTCAACTGTATTCCACCTGATTACTATTGCACGTGTGGGCATTGACCAAAGATAGAATTACAGATCAATATCATATCCCTTAAAATTGAATATCCTCATTTTTGAGTTAGAAATTTATACTCAATATTAATATTGCAGACATACCTTCCATTCTTTCTTTAAATTTTCCTCCCTCCTCTCCCACCCCCAATCCCCACCCTGTATTTCCTTCTGCTCGGCCATGATATATAGATTGCAGAATACCTTTTGTGCAAATGTCAACCATGGCTGGAATTTGAACTCTGATCTCTTAACAGAGAGGCTCAGTACTCTCTCATTATAGCTACCAAACCAGCTTGTTCCATTCACGTTTGATGGGGCATCATTTATCACTGACAATGAAGAACAATCACTTTTATTATGATGGTTATAATAGGTCAGAGGTCTGTTCTTTTTCTCATTATAGACTTTATGTAAATAATTTTATAGGGATTTCTATCTGTGACTACTTTAAATTGATCATTGCTTTGACTGAATGCTAGATAATCATTTGCAAAACATATAGCCTTTACTTTGTTGCTGCATAAATAAGATTGTCTGAGTTACCTTCTTTCATCTCAGATGCCTTCTATTACACTTCAAACATAAAAGCATGCATAGCCAAGAACGAGACATGGCAGCAAAACATTTTTACTAAGTTGTTTGCAAGTTGCTATTGAAGTAATTGTCCATTTCAGATGGGAATTATTGGTTCAGCAATAAGAGAATAATTTTCATGCAGTGCCTGTTCAGAAAGATGTCATTGTTTAAAAATGTGAATACCAGGCAGCATTAGAGACACACCAGGGGTTATGAGTCTATTCCTCTCAGCATTTCAGCCTTGGTGTCTAGAACTGGTGTTGATTGACGATGTCATAGTCAGAGCCTGCCTGACTAAAGAATAAACTACATCATTTCCCAGTTCACCAACTCTTTTTCTCAGCTTTACCATGTGGTTGGGGGCAAGAAATATTCAATCAAAAACACACATTGTTTACATTAAGCAGAGAACTGCTAACAGTTCCCTGATTTTCATTATTTTCAAAGGAACTTTGGAATTGCCTAAAGTATTCTGTTTCGCTGCAGCCTAGTCTTGCTTCTGTTTAACTTTTCTTTCGATGAACTTAATGCACAGAGTCTGGCAGATATAAACTGTCAGTATGTGACATGTTCATGTATTGGAGAGATCTAGAGCACAATGTCTGCTCTAAGCAGTGAACTTATGAGCACCACATAGGGTTTATTTCACATTTATGCTACCCACTAATTTACTGTGCATAGATATATTGGGTGAAATATTCCCATTTTTGGTTATTTTGATGAGAGTTTCATAGTGCCTGGTCTGCAACGGTTTGGAGTGACTTTCACCACACAATCTTCCACTCTTCACCTTATTAGTTATGCACACAGGACCTTGGATGTGATTCTCATGCAATCATGCATCCAGAGAGGTGGGAGTGTTTTCCATTGGTATTCAGGCAGACATATCACTAGCACCAAATTTAAAGGCCAGCCAAACACCACTTTAGAAGCTACCAGCCAGGAATATCACCTCTTGAATATCCAAGGCATGGCACAAAGGAAAGCTTGTTGCCTGCTTCAGTGACTGTCTGGCAAAACCCTGAGAGGAACCATGGAATATTACACTTGAAAATACCAAGGGAAATTCAAACAGTAACCATTCCTTCAAACAGAGAGATACAATTAAAAACAAAAATAGACTGCAATCTCATGTGGCTACAGAGATAACAAGGGGCTGACCACTCCTCACAGCAGCAAGCCATCTCCTGTGGTTTATGTCCCAAACTGCTGACGTGTTTCTGTTTTATGCTTCTAGGAATTTTAAAATAATGAGTTTAACAACCAACTGCAAATCCTGGCCTGTGTGTTAGTGGTTTGACAAGACAATGAAGTCACCATTGTAAGGGAAACAAGACATAAGCCCTGCAGCTAAGTTTCAGAGCGAAGAATCTTGAAATCAACTGTTTCACTACGATTGTCAGCATTATTGTGATCATTCAGCTTAACAGCACAACATACCTCAATCCACACTTAACAGAACCCAGGGATAGATTAGTATATCTTCTTTAGCTGTTCTCATTTTACTCAATTCACACTGCTAATCTGTCTGTATGTTTATCACATTTAGAATCGAATAAGGGCCCTCATCTGGAGACCAGTTGTAACACTTGGAAAGACAGCCCAGACTGGCTACGGCCCAAACCTGTTGGGGCCGATGTCTCCATAGATATTGATTGATCTATCTGTAATCCACAGACTGAGTACACTTGACCTTCAAGATTGAACATGGCCAATCCCCTGGACTGCAAAGTCATTTAGGCTGGATAGCCCAGGAATTTTTCACCGGAGCATAGGAAGTTGTGGCGTGACATCAAAGAGGTTATAAAATCATAAGGGGCACAGATAAAGTGAATAGCAAAGGTCTTTTCCCTACAATGGGGGAAGTCAAAACTAGGGGGCATATTTTTTAGGTGAGAGGAAAAACATTTAAATAGGACCTGAGGAACAACGTTTTTACACATAGATGGTTAGTCTGTGGAATGAACTGCCAGAGAAAGTGATGGATGCAGGTACAGTTACAATGTTTAAAACACATTTAGATAAGTACATGAATAGGAACGACTTGGAGGGTTACGGACCAAACTCAGACAGGTGGGACTAGTTTAGTTTGGGAACATGGTCGGTGTGGACTAGTTGGACCAAAGGGTCTGTTTCCATGCAGTACATCTCTGATTCTGTCTCAGAGTCTCCAGTAGGAACAAATACCTGACTGTCCATTATCAAGCTGCTAGGCTAGAATAAGACAAGCTCCTTGTCAGACTGTGGCAATACCCAACAATTGGCTGTATCTTCACTCCGCTAAGGTTTACTCCCCTTTGATTTTCGCACAGATTTTTTTTGAAGCACATGCAGCTGCTTGCCATATAAAATGTTGGCATATGCTGCAGGCGTGGCATTGATGCAGCACAGTATGATACAGCATTATGTGCACTGACTTGGCTGTTCAGAACTCTCACTGTCACAAGCTGCCTGATGTGGAAGTGCTGGATGGCAGAGAAAGTACGCCATATTCTTCACAGCTCTTAACATGTCATCAATGAAAATGAATGTCTCACCAAGGTCATCCCTACACCTCCACTTCAAACTACCTCCAAATTTTAAACAGATCATCGTTCTCAGCAAACTACCAGCCTTCAGGAGAATATCAACCACAACACCACACAACCCTGCCATGGCAAACTCTGCAAGCCATGTCAGACAGTCGACATGGATATCACATCACACATGGGTACACCACACACAGTACGCAGTAGGTACTCATGTGACTTGGCCATCTCATATACAGCGGGCAAGGATGCCCCGTGGCATGGTATATTGGCGAGACCATGCAGACTCTATAACAACAGATGAATGGACACTGCGCAACAATTGCCAGACAGGGGTTCTCCCAGTGGGAGAATCCTTCAATGGTCAAGGACATTCAGCCTCTGATCTTTGGGTAAGCGTCCTCCAAGGCAGCCTTTGAGATACACAAAAACACAGAACTGCTGAGCAAAGCTGATAGCCAAGGTCCGTACCCATGAAGACAGCCTAAACCGAGATCCTGGGTTCATGCCACACTACATGTAAACCACCACACTATTTTGTATTTGCAAAATCTTCCTTTCTGTCCTACTTTGACACATTCACCTGGATAACTTGTGTGGTCTTCCTACCTTCATTAGTTTGTACAGTTTTGGATTACTTATTACTTTGGTTAGACAGTCAACATGCAACTCTTATATCTCTCATGTTACTCAAGCCATTTGGTTTGTCTCCCGCACCATTTTATTTTTTTAAAATAATTATCTCTCTGTCACAATTAATCAGAACATAGGTCATTCCTTCACTTGATATTCAGCTGTTGACATCGGCACCTCCACATCATGGCTACCATCAACACCACAAACTGCTGGTTCAAAGTAGAGAGAGGATTTCCGAAAAGACCGAAATACCGACACAGACGTCAAGTTTCAGTAAAGATGCAAGAAAGCAGAGAAGGTCCAAAAGTACTACAGATCACTAACCCACTCAAGTCGACCCATAACACAGGCTACACTGAGAGACTTTGCCATCACACCTCTCACACACTCCTCAATCACTTCGTACAGGAGCTCTACAGCAGACTCTGCAACCTTGAAATTGAGATAGAGACCATATTCTCAGCTGACACTCAGGATACAGTGGACCAACTGCAAGACTCTGCCAGGGAGACAAGGCAATGAAACTAGGCCACCTACATGCACACCAAGAACAGGAAACTTGAGGAACTCCATATCCCCACAAGCAGTAACTGAGCCTCCTCTAGTACCTTGATTGCAACCAGTATCACCACAGGGAAGTCCATCGTCAACTTGTCTGACCACACACTTCAACCAGACCAATCGAAGTTCTCAGCCGAGGGCTCAATTTCTGTCTCACAACCAAAATGGGCCCCAGTGGTCTTGCAGCAGAAACAAAGGAATTCATCAGGTGAATGAGGGTCCGAGAATTCTTTCACAAACCCCAAAATGGCCCAGTGAGCCCAATGAGACAACCAACGAATCAGAACACTCGACAGAGAGATCTGCAATGCAGCGATCAAAGAAGGAAAAATCGAATTGGACCCTTCCAGAAGGCTGCTGCCCTAGGTCCAATGTGTAATTGATCCCTAATTGTTCTTGAACAGAGTGGCATGCTAGTTAAGGGCAGTTAAGGGTTAACCACATTAGTGTGGGTCTAGTGCCACATGTAGAAAAGATTGGGCAAGGATGGTAGATTTCCTTCTCTATAAAACATTAGTGACCGAGGTGGGCTTTTAGGACAATCAATGATGATCTCATGGTCAGTATTGATGAGATTAGCTTTCATATCTGGGTTTTATTAATTGAGTTCAAATTCTGTCAGTTGCTATGGTATGTTATCAAGCCATGTCCCCAGAGCACTAGCCTGGGCCTCTGGATTACTAGTCCAGAGATGTTACCACCGTACCACCTTCTCCGGCTTCATGTTGCACAAAGAAAGTAATATTCAAAAAGCCCCCAATTACGGAATAATTATATCCGCTATCATACAGAAGTGAAGTGATCATGTTTGCAGTTTACTTGGAAACATTCAAAAATATAGCAATCCAATGCAGTTCATTTTTAGATTATCAGAGTTCATTTCATTGCAAATTACAGTTTTTATATTCAACATTTTGAGTTGTATATAGAAGTGTTTGGAGATTTTATAATTGAATGAAATTATTAATTATGTTTGCCTCCTTATTGTAGATAAACATGGGGCATCTCCTATTGTTGATGCCAGGAAGAAGATGTGGGAGCCCAATTCAACAAAACAGCCCCCTTCCAGTTCCATCTCAGGCTATCCATCAAGATCTCAACTAACTGGACCACTGCCCTATAATTCAACAACAAGGAATAACCGCACAATTAAACAGACACTTTCATCAGAACCACTCGGCAGTTCTAATGGTGAAAAGCAAAACTGCAACCCTCAGCCACAAGATCTACTTTCCAACAACCCTGACAGTGAAAGTGCTCAAAGTTACTCCATCCCTTTATCAGGCAGCCTTCATGATTCCTGGGGCTGGAGTTTGCAAAATTATGCAGCCCCTCCAAATGATTATCAGCCTACAAAATCTACAGATGTACCCTGCAATCCTTTGGCAACAAAAGAACTTCATTCACTTTGTTCTACTGAGGCGACTGCTGAAGAGTAAGTTATAGTACATAGAATAAGATCAGTACAGCATACGAACGGGCCCTTCGGCCCACAATGTTGTGCCGAGCATGACCAAATGAAACCAATCTCTTCTGTCTGCTCTTGGTCCATATCCCTCCATACCATGCATATTCATGTGCTTATCTAAAAGTCCCTTAAACACCCTTATCATGTCAGCCTGCACCACCAGTCTGGCAGTGCAGTCCAGACTCCTACAACTCTCTGTGTAAAAAATCACGTCTCCTTTGAACTTGCTGGCTTTCACCTTAAATGCATGCCCCCCCCCCCCCCCCACCCCGCCCCGGAGTATCATGACAACTGTTCTCAATAACGAGGCTGCACAAGGTCATCAGGTCACTAACACACACAGATCCGAGTTGAAACTTGCTTTTGGTCCTTCTGCCTATGAATTCTTGAAAGGGGAAATTGCCAATATATCACTTGCCCAGACTGCTTGTTTTTACCATATTGTTCACAATGTGAAATGCTCACAATGGATTCCTGTTCAGTTCGTAGTGTATTTCTCCCTTCAAAACCTCTTTGGCACCTGCAGGTGTGATATTCCAGAGTTCATCTCCAGACTGCCATGAGATATAGATGCATAGTCATTTTGGCCATATCAGATCAACTTTAAAAAGACATGTTGGAAATTAAAACGTCGAAATGTCTGTAGGAACTCCTAAATTATGGTTTAGGTCACCAAGCCATTTCACCATAAATTGTTATTGCGTTTTTGTGCTTCTGTCCTTTGGCCTATTTACTCCACATGGACACCACATACCCTTCATCAAAATCAGCTCAATCCACTGTACCTTTTACCTTCTACCTTAATCCTTCCTTTCCAACACTTGCTCCATTTTGTCCTCCTTAATGTAGAAGTTTTTGAAATGTCTCCTTCCATTTTAGTGCTACAAAAGCTATCTTAGCTTATTTTTCTCTGTATTCTCAACACGTTGAAATGTCCCAAGATTCTTAGCAGAAAAAAATTACAAAACAAAATATGACACCAAGCCATATATTGGAATAATAGATATAAAAGGTACTGCAGATGCTGGAGAATC
>JAHRHZ010000289.1:27472589-27487057 GCA_024137785.1 Ginglymostoma cirratum | reverse complement strand
ATGTGGAAAGTCTTCTTGGGGCCTGGGATTGGGGTGAGGGAGGAGGTGTGGGGGCAGGTGTACTGGAATACACCTCCTCCCACCCACCTTCCTGCAAAAATGCCATCCCCTATTCCCAATTCCTTCGCCTCCGCCGCATCTGCTCCCAGGATGAGACATTCCAGGATGAGATGTTCCCCTGCACATCTGCCAATGTGGTATACTGCATCCGCTGTACCTGTTGTGGCTTCCTCTACATTAGGGAAACCAAGCGTAGGCCTGGGGACCGCTTTGCAGAACACCTGCGCTCAGTTCGCAACAAACAACTGCACCTCCCAGTCGCGAACCATTTCAACTCCTCCTCCCATTCCTCAGATGACATGTCCATCCTGGGCCTCCTGCAATGCCACAGTGATGCCACCCGAAGGCTGCAGGAACAGCAAATCATATTCAGCCTGGGAACCCGGCAGCCCAATGGTATCAATGTGGATTTCACAAGCTTCAAAATCTCCCCTCCCCCAACCGCATCCCAAAACCAGCCCAGCCCAGCTCATCTCCACCTCCCTAACCTGTTTTTCCTCTCACCTCAAGCCACACCCCCATCTCCTATCTACTAACATCATCCCGCCCCCTTGACCTGTCCGTCCTCTCTGGACTGACCTATCTCCTCCCTACCCCCCTACCTGCACTCACCTTTACTGGCTCCATCCCCGCCTCTTCGACTTGTCTGCCTCCTCTCCACCTATCCTCTCCTCTATCCATTCTCTATGCGCCTCCCCCTCTCTCCCTATTTATTTCAGAACCCTCTTCCCCTCCCCCATTTCTGATGAAGGGTCTAGGCCCGAAACGTCAAGTTTTCCTGCTCCTATGATGCTGCTTGACCTGCTGTGTTCGTCCAGCCCCATGCTTGTTATATTTGAATAATCGGTCAGATTATCTGAAGCTTAGGTGAAAAACCAGGCTTCAGAGAATGTCTTAAATTAGGCTATTGAGAAAGCAAGACAGAGAGGTACAGAGAAGTTTTTCCAGAGCTTGTGGCCTTGTAAATGGGATGGATAAGGCTAGGGAGGAACTTGAAAATGAGGATGGGAGTCAAATTAGGTCAATGAGCACAGGGATAATAGAGGAAAAGGATTTGCTGACTGTTTACTCACAGTGAGCAAAGTTTTGTATTTCTGCAAGCTTATGGAGACTAGAATAAAGGAGATAGGCCAGGGATGCATTGGAATAGTTGGGTCTACAAGTAACAGAAATATGAATGATAATTTCAACAGAAGATAAGATGAAACAGGGACAAAATCATTTATTCAAGGACTTCAGGACTCTGGAACAATCTTGAGATAATTTAATGGAGCTGGCCATTATGGAGCATAAATAACACTGGCTAGAACACTCTAGAAGACGACTGCTACAGTACTAGAGTAGAATGTTAGAGTTTTAAGAGCATGTGGACATAACCATATGAAAAAGCTAAATTAGTAACTAATGTAACTATGAGATTAGAGCCTGTGCATGTTTTTAGCAAGCAAATATAATAAATAGTGTTACCTTAAAGTCTAAGCTTAGAAGATTGTTCTTGATTTGCCATTCCCTCAAATGTCTGTGTCAAATTTAAACTCATGGGAGACTTCAAACCACATGACTCAAGATACTCGAGTGATGTTATGGAGGTGGGAGTAGTTGGTCTTAGTGGATGGCATAAATATGAAGTTAGATAGATGCTCATTTCAGGATCAAATGTAACACCAAGTTACAGATCAGACAAATATCATTTTTATTTTTTCTCAACAAACGAGGAAGGAATTTGGAGTGGACTATTTCCATTACAATCATATCTGTTAAATTGAATACTTATGTAGAATGAGCAGCCATGATATATCCTGCCAGAATTTGCTATCTATAGCAACCAATGTCCAAATTATTTGTAAGAAAATATGGGATCAATTTTAATACTTTGCGACTATTATGTATCAATTTATAATTTTGAGATGGCTTTATGACATTATTTGCTGATAAATTATATGAGGACAAACTGTATGAGAACCATTGTTATCCATCTTCTGCAAATAATGTCATCATCAAGAGCCCAAAGGCCAACAAAAGTATTGTGTCAACATCAAGTTACCAACTTCCTACATTATCCATGCTTCTGTATTGTCTGGTATGGAAGTGCCGCTGCTGGATTGGGATGGACAAGATCAGAAATCAAATGACACCAGGTTATAGTCCAACAGGTTTATTTGAAATCACAAGCTTCTGATCACCTGCAGAGACTTATTACTCAACACTCCACTCACACCATCTGTATGATCTTTTGATCTGTCTGCCCTTGATTTCTCTGCCTATAAATTCTGTGTCTGTGTGTTCCGCTCTCACTTCACCTGTGAAGGGGCTATGCTCTGAAAGCTTGTGATTTCAAATAAACCTGTTGGACTATAACCTGGTTTTGTCTGACTTCTGACCTTCTCTATTGTCTGAAACACTTTGTCAATTTAACAAAGTGTGAGTACTTTTATACTGAAGAATGGAGCTCACTAGAGTTCCCTGCCTGGAGTTTTAGCTGATTTAATTCATTTCATTCAAGCCCTATGCAACCAGAGGTACTTTAATCTAGCATGACATATGTCCATGTTCTTACATTTTTAATTGAAAACTTTGACAGTAAGGATAGCAATATATTGGAACCATCCCTAATTGATTCCACATATTGCACCAGGAAACTGTCAGGAAGGCATTCTACAAATTCATCTTCCAAAACTTCTTCACCAATTTTATTGGTTCAGTCTTTATGAATATTGAAGGCCAACAAAAGTATCACATGGATTTTATCAGAGGGATAGTATCTTAAAACACACCTGCTCAACAAGTTAAAACATTTGAATACTCAACAGCTACAGGAATCTAAAAAGCAGAACCTCCTTCCAATTCCTTCCCTAACTCCCACACACTCAACCATATTGAATTATCAGAGATAATAGGTACTGCAGATGCTGGAGAATCCGAGATAACAAGGTGTGGAGCTGGATGAACACAGCAGGCCAAGCAGCATCATAGGAGCATCTAGCCCGAAACGTCAAGCTTTCCTGCTTCTGTGATGCTGCTTGGCCTGCTGTGTTCATCCAGATCCACACCTTGTTATATTGAATTATCTCCTGTTCCAAAGACAACCCTCCTGACATTCCGCTCTTGGCAAAGACCTAGGCTCCACTTCACTTCTCTCTGCTTTTCCCTGTAGTACAACCAAGAATGGCAACTTTGTCAAAGTCACATTATTGATGCAGACTCATAGTTTGTATGACTGCTAAACTACACTAACACATGTCATCATTGTAATGTACTGACAATACCGATGCAAAATATGCTTTAAAACTGAACATGCAATCTTGAAAATCTGTTGTTAATATTTCTTTTTTTTTCATCAGATGCAAGTGGTTATATCCAAATGGCAAAGTTGATACCTGCGGCTATCAAGTTGAACCTAAAAGTGTATTTCATTATAAACCTGGAAAGTCGTCTGTTTTAGATCATGACCATTCAGTAAGTGCGTGCTGTATAAATGCTTGTCTGTTGGGAAGAAGCAAATCATATGGATAGCATATGAATATGGATAGCTTGCGAAGAGGTCTGATAGAGGTTTGGATGGTTAGAATTAAAATTAATGGATATCTGGAAACAATTGCAAGGCTGTAATCTAGTCAAAGTATTCAGCTAGTTTGACCAGAGATTTGTAGACGCATAGAATGAGTAAGAACTATAAGAGAGCAAAATATTTTTGATTGGAAACCTATTTATTGCCTAAATATGTTAATGTATTGAAAATGTTAATCACGTAATGATGTTCAGTTTGCACCTGGACTTTTAATGAAGGAGATAGCACAAGTGTTACTATATCCTTGTGAAGAGGAATGACACTGGTGGAGAGAAAATCAGTGAGGAAAAAAATCAGTGAGAAAAAGAAAAAAAAACATCTTCACTGCTATTATTTGCTTACCAAATGAAGACTTAGATTCTTCAGATGTTACATTGGGAGTTCAATAATACTTTGACAAAATAAATATGTACAGAGGGTAGTGATCTCAAAAGGGGGTTACCATATCAATATTGTGCTCTACCAGTCACTTTTAAAGGTGCTTACCATTGGGTACCAAAGCAATGTCTATGTGAAGTAATGCACCACTCTCAAAGATCAAGTAACTTACACCTGTCCAAATTAGTCAGAACACATGCCAAACATACTCTGTCAGAAGTCACGTGACACCAGGTTATAGCTCAACAGGTTTATCTGAAATTGCAAGCTTTTGGAGTGTAGACCCTTTGTCAGCTGAAGTGAGAGAGAAACACACGGGATACAGAATTCATGGGTAGAGAAATCAAGGGCAGAGAGATTAAAAGATCATACAAATGGTGTGAGTGGAGCATTATTTATTACTTTGGTTACACCTTTGCATGCCTGTACTTATCATGTTATTCCAGTCATTTGGTTTGTCTCCAACACAACCTTATTTTTAATTTTTTGTAATAATCTCTCTGCCTCATGTAATCAGATTATAGGTCATCCCTTTGCATGTTATTCAGTTGTTGACACTTTACTCACACTGTCTAACACTTTGGATCACCTGCAGGGAATTATTATTCGACACTCCACTCACACCATTTGTATGGTCTTTTGATCTCTCTGCCCTTGATCTCTCTGTGTTCTGTGTGCTTCTCTCTCACTTCACCTGATGAAGGGGCTAGGCTCCGAAAGCTTGTGATTTCAAATAAACCTGTTGGACTATAACCTAGTGTTGTATGACTTCTGACTTTGTCAAACCCGGTCCAAGACCAACACGTCCACATCAAACACACTCTGATCAGTTTACTTGGTGATTGAGTTGGAGTGTAAGTTTTCATTTATTGTTATGGTGGAGAAAAGAGTAGGCATACATTTTTTCGAAACTCACAAGAATAATCTGAGACTCTATCACAACTGGCTTGTGATCACAGCAATTTTCCATAATGTCCTCTTATCCCTACACTAGCTAGTTGGTGTTATCTGATTATTCAACCAGTGAGCATTCAATCTAAGAGTGGCATGATCCCTTACTTGCAAACATATCCATGGATACACACAGTCCAAAGATAAGCTGAAATGAGTGACTTTCCACTGAGCAAGAGAAAAACAAAACTGCAGGATGAGGCAAACCCTTTCTTCTTGGAATGATAGGCATCCTGCTCATTAACAGCACTAAATTATGAGTACAAAGTTTTCACACAAGCCTATGCTGGCTCTTTCAGGAATTGAACCTACTCCAAAATCCTCCAGGATAATTTTGAGTGTGTTCAAACCTTTTTAGTCTCAGAAAACAAAAATAAGTGCTGTTAAAGTTTAAATCTTAGCATAAAGGATATTTAAAAGCTGTGCAGTGTAACCCTTTGTCCTTGAACACAGCAGTGTGCTGGTATTGTCTTTAAGCCTGTATTTATTATGATTTCAGAGACCAATACACATCAACACTTCAGGAGCAGCATTTCTCAGTAAATCTAGGTATGTACTTGCTCATTCACTTATAAACAGGTGACTTAAACATTAAGTTTTGTAGTGCTGTACAAATTTGTAGTCAGGGTATGTTTGAGGTGTAAACTTTGATAAATGTAATCCTGTTGCAAGTTCAGCTTCTGGAAAAAGGATTTGTGAAGTTGGAGGGAGTTGAATTCAAAGCCCTACATCTTGAATCACAGGATTGTACAGTGCACAAGGAGGCCATTTGGCCCATTGAGCCTGTACTGGCTCTCTGATCATTTTATCTTATTACCAGACTCCTGCTTTTTCCCCTGAACCTGCAGTGTTTCTATTTAAATAATCATCTAATGCTCTGTTGAATGCCTCAATTGAACCTGTCTCCACCACACTTCAACACAGCACATTCCGGATCCTAACTACGTGCCGTGTGAGAAAAGTTTTAGCTCCTTGCATCTGATTCTTTCACAGATCATTTTAAAACTGTGAGTCTCAGTCTAATGGTGAGGGCAAACAGTTTCTCTCCATCTACTCTGTACAGAACCTCATGATTTTGTAAACTTATATCAAACTTTTTTATTAAATTGAGGCTTGGACTCTGGGGGAATTTCTGTGCTTGGAGTTGGGGCTGGGGCCTCCATGCTCAGATGGAGGTACAGGTGCAAAGCTGGGATCCAGGAACCACAGTGGGGCCTGCTATTTCTGTAATAAAGGTAAGGTGCTGCAGATACTGGAAATTTGAAACAAACACAGAGATTGCTGGACAAACACAACAGGTCTGGCAGCATCTTTGAAAAGAGAAACAGAGTTAACATTTTGAGTCCAATGACTTTTCTTCAGAACCGAGTTCGGGGTCATTGGAGAGAAACAGGGTGACATTTCGGGTCCAGTGACCCCGAACTCAGCTCTGAAGAAGAGTCATTGGACATGAAATGTTAACTCTGTTTCTCTTTCCACAGATTCTGCCAGACCTGCTGATTTTCATAAAAACCAAAAGAACTGCAGATGCTACAAATCAGGAACAAAAACAAAGTTGCTGGAAAAGCTCAGCAGATTTGGCAACATCTGTGAAGGAAAAATACAGAGTTAATGTTTCGGGTCCGGTGACCCTTCCTCAGTTCAGTTCTGAGGAAGGGTCACCGGACCCAAAACGTTAACTCTGTTTTTGCTGCTGATTTTCATCATTATTTCTGTAGCTACCCCTGGGTCTGACCAAACCATTTTACAGATTGACCCTGAGTACCTCTGACTCAAAATCAACTATTTTGATTATGTAATTCAGCATTCTCTTCAGTTGTTTTACTGATAGCTGCATTGCTATTTAACACTGAGTCTATGCAATTTCCTCAGTTTCTTTCCATATAATGTTTAGGTATTCACAATGCCATTCACAGAGTATGTGTGTTGCTTTTCAAAAGTCAGTTCTTTTTACTTTGCATTCAAGCTAATTCACTTTCTACCCAAACACTTATTTTGACCAGCTCACACGATATTTCTAAAGATGGTCCCTCTAACTTAGTTTCCTCTCCCAATTTTGTAAAATCAGAAAACTTTGACACATTTTCATTCAATTTCTGAGCTTAGATCGTTGATACTAGGGCACCATACTCAGTATTTTCTCCTAACCCGTTCCTGAACTACCTCCCATAAGTTATTACTTTGCACCTTCTCAACTAGTTCTACATGTTCCTCCATGCTTTTCTTAAATCCTTAGAAGTTTGGAGATTGACAGGTAGACCCCAATATTTTGGCAGAGGCAGGGAACAAACTTGAGATCATCTTGCACATTGAAATTTACTGGGAAGGAAGGTTAGCTTGCTGGCTTTGTATTTGTGCTAAATTACAAGGCAAGACAGAAGTACTGTGAACCTAGTAGCTCTGGCTGAGGAAGCAAATTGCAAAAAGAAAAGGCAGGACAGCGATGCTATGAGCATTCAGGTAGGTTCACAGGGAACAAGCACTAAGGGAGCAGCCTAGTCCAACCCATGAACTGGGAGTTGGTCCCTGTCCACAAAGTGTACTTGCAGCAGCATTGCAATGTTAGTTACTGGTGCATCCTGTGGTGCAGCATGGCCATGTAGCAGAGAGGTTGAAATTGATTGGAAATGGGCTTCAGTGATGCAGGGAGGCTCACAGGGTGCACACAGCTGCTACCCATGGAGCATGCCCTTGGATGCTGGCACTGGGTGCTCAAGATGGAGGTCTGAAGTTGGAAGCAACGAGTTGGAGTCAACAGGTATCTGCTCAGACGTTCATGTTGAGAATTCTAAGCATCTAGTTTCCTCATCGTGGGCAGAAGGATCAAACATTGCATATCATTGAAGCGTGATCTGCAGTTTGTGAGGCTGACAACAAGCAATAATCCTCTCTAATCGGCATTTTGTCACGCTGTATTGAGAACCTAGTCTTACATCAATATGTCTAGAAAATGCAACTAGGTTTTCCTGACATTAAGAAAAGCCTTGGTGGATTTCTTGCCAAGGCACATGCCGTTCAGAACCTCGTAAAATTCCATCCTGAGTCTAATTTAGAACTTGTGATTAAATACTTGGATGTGCTTTGTTTGTTCTGATTTATTTCCGTGTGCCCTGGATTTCAAAGTGATTGATATCAAAGTCCTTAATATTTATCATGTTTAACTTGGTTTGATGCGGAAATTTTGCCTGTATGTGGAAAAAAGTAATTATTTAGAATATTGATTAACACATGTACATCTTAATTGTGTTTCAGTTTGCATTTATTATGGTTCTCACCTCTTCTTCATTGCCGTTTTAGGCTCCATTATTATGCTTTCAACCTGCAAATTTTAAGAGTTCAATTAGAAATGAAAAGCTGGGGCCTAGAGATATAAATGTCAATTGAACTATACTCCAGTCACCCTCTAACATTCTTTAACAGGCAACTGTTCAGTGCTGAGACTGAACTGTTCACTGGCACGGCCTCATATTACTCCTATGCTGCTCCTTGAGCTTTTTGGGTTGGAAACAAAAATATTTCTAATTCTTAGCTGTTGTACAAACTGTAAATGATGGATTATAACTTCTGAACTGGGATTAAAATTATTTTATTATCCATAGGTTATAGACCAAATATTTAGTTTTCAATACTGACAGTTTACATTTGAAAATATATTTGCTTATTTTGCTAAAACGGAATGATACTTTTGTGTTGATGTCACTAGGTCACTCCCAATGTTGGCAGAACCAGCTGGTCAGCTGACCTTCAGTGAATCCAGGCAATGTAATGGTTCAGACGTAGATCTACCTCAACTGAAGTCCATGGAAATCCAACGTTATTCATCTGCTGATCAAATCTCCATAGACAATGAAAATGGTAAAACAACATTATTCCAATATGAAGGATAAAGTAAGGATAAAAGCAAATAGTCATGCTCAGTCAAAGTGATAGTGTGTTTCTGTTTGTGTGGGTGGTTACACATGTGTTTGTGTCTGAAGTTACAGATTGATGTGTCTGTTGCTGTCAGAGATTGTATTAATATTAACCTTCCACAACTTTGTTTTCCAATAGTACTACGGCCTTTCCACTCTGCCGCCAACTCAAAATGCACTTACAAGTACATAGTAACATAAGATGTTAGGGCAAGTGTAGACTTACAGTCTTTGAAGCCTGTCCTTACACTATATCATCCATCCTGGTGGTAGCCATTAACCAAAACCATAACTGGATCAACCATGTAACTGTTGAGGTTACAGGAGTGGGGAAGACTGGGAGCTGTGTTGAGAAACTCAACTCCAGACTCCCCAAAGACTGGCCATCATCTACAAAAGAGTGTGTTGCAATACTGAATGAGTTTGTCTCCAACAATATTCAAAAGAGTTTGATAAAATGTGGGTTAAAGCAGCCCACTTGATTGACACTGTATCCATCAGCTTATAATCATTCACTCTTCCACTACTGACACACGGTGGCAATTGTGCGTATCATGTACAAGATGCAATGCAACAACTCTTCAATGCATTTCCTACAGCAAATTCCAAACTTACAAATTCTACCACTTAGAAACGTGCATGGGAACACCACCAACTGCAAGTTCCCCTAAATGGCACACACCATTATGATTTTATTGTTTTTATTCATTCACAAGATGTGGGAGCGTCTGGCTAGGCCAGCATTATTTTTACCCGTTCCTAGTTGCCCTTGAGAAGGTGGTGGTGAGCTGCCTCTTGAACAGCTGCAGTCCATGTGTTGCAGGTAGACCCACATTGTATTTAGGGAGGGAGTTCCAGGATTGTGGCTGAGACACAACAGAGGAATGGTGATATGTTTCCACCTCAGGATGGTGATTCATTTGAAGGCAAACTTGCAGGTACCCTTGTCCTTCAAAATGGAAGTGGTTGTGGGTTTGGAAGGTGCTATCTAAGGACACTTATTGAATTTCAGCAGTGCATTTTATAGATGGTACGCACTGCTCCTACTGGCATTGGTGGTCGAGGATTTGTGGATGTGTGCCAATGAAATGCATTGCTTTCTCCTGAATGGTGTCGAGCATCCTAACCACAGATGGAGTTGCACTCATCCAGGGATGTGGGAAATATTTTTATCACACTCCTGATTGTGCCTTTTTGACGGTGGACTTGTTTTGGGGAGTCGGGGTGTGAGTTACTTGTAGTAGGATTGAAGTCATTGCATTTACATAGCAGTCCTGTTTTGTTTCTGGTCAATGATAATATCTAGGAATGTTGACAGCAGGGGATACAATGATGATTTTGTTATTGAATGTCAAGGGATGATGATTAGATTCTCTGTTGTTGGACATGGTCATTGCCGGATGTTTGTGTGGTGTGCGTATTTGTTGCCAGTTTTCAGGCCAAGCCTGGAGATTGACCAGATTTTTCCGCATTTGGATATGAACTGCTTCAGTATCTGAGGGGTTGTGAATGGTGCTGAACATTGTGTAATCATCAGTGAATATTCCACTTCTGACCCTATGATGGAGGGAAGGTCATTGATGAAGCAGCTGAAGGTGATTGGGCCAACGTTACTAACCTGAGAAAGGCCTGTAGGGATGTTCTAGAATTGAAGTGACTGATCTTCAAAAGCCACAACCATTTTCTTTGTGCCAGGTATGACTCCAATCAGCAGAGAGTTTATTCCCTGATTCTCATTGACTCCAGTTTTGTTCTGGTTCTTTGGTGCCATACTCACTCAAATTCAACTTTGGGTAAAGGGTTGTCACTCTCACCTCACCACTGCAATTCATCTCTTTTCTCCCTGTTTCAACCAAGGCTGAAATGCGTTTGGGTGCTGACTGACCCTGGCAGAACCCAAACTGAGTGTCAGTGTGCAGTACCGTTGATGACAGGTTCCAACACATTACTAACAATTCAGACCAGGCTGATTGTACAGTAATTGACTTGGTTGGATTTGTCCTGCTTTTCATGTATGGAACATACCTACGAAATTTTCCACATTGTCAGGTAAATTGTTGTGTTAGAGCTGAACTGGAACAGCTTGGCTGGGGACTGGTGAGTACTGGAACAAAGTATTTAGTATTATTGCCTGAATGTTGTCAGGGCCCATGGCTTTTGCTGTTTCCAGTGTCTCCAATTGTTTCTTGATATCATGTCGGGTGAATTGAATTGGTTGAAGACTGGCATCTGTGATGCTGGGGATCACCGGAGGAGGCCAAGATGGATCATCTTCTCAGAATCTCTGACTGAAGAGGTTTGTCAATCTGATGTGCTGGGTGGCCCCACAGTTGAGGATGGATACATTTTTGGAGCCTCCTCACTGAGTGGGGTGTCCACTATCATTAATGACTGGACATGGCAGGACTGCAGAACTTAGATCTGATCCGTTGGTTGTGGGATCACTGAGTATTTCACAAAGCATAAATTTACAACTTGCTACTTATACTGGACATGCTGTGACACATCTTCAGGGCAGGTGGGATTTGAACCCAGATCTGCTGACTCAGTTGCAGTGACACTACCTCTATTACACAAGAACCCCTCGTCCCTTCCTCTAGGTATACTTTTAATCAGCCTGTTCAAACATTTCAAGGCCTGTACTTGGGACTGGTAGGACTTTCAGCCCAGAGCTATGGACGTTACATGGTTCTACATGACACTCAGTTCTTTCCTCTAGATATTTTCTAATCAATTGGTTTAGAAATGTTATTTTGCACCCCTGGTTATGGATAGGACTTGAACCCAGGCCTCCTGGCTCAGAGTTAGGCACATTCCCACTGCACAACAAGGACCCTTTCCAGGTACTTCCTGTAAATCAAAACCACAGATTACAAATAGCTGAGGCTTCTGCACTGATCCTTGCAGCAACCCATACAGCATAGCTCATAGAGACAAGCCTTGCCAACCCAGAAACTGCCCTGTTTGTCCTTACACCTCTCAGTCCATTAACCAACTCTTTCCATATGCTGACACATTGCTCCCAAGCTCCATGAACCCTCACCCTCTGTAATAAACTTTTAGCTCACACCTAAAATGTTAAATGCTTTTGGAAGTCCAAACATCCTGAATCCACTGTTTTTTCTTTAACTACTAGTTACACCTTCAAAAAAAGCAATAAATTTGTCAAGCACAGTTTCTCTCTTTCCTAAAATCACAATAGCTGTGCATAATCATGTTAGGATTTTTGCCTTGATGCCAATTCTTTGATAATGGGTCCTGCATTTTCCTGAAGACTGAAATTGGGCTGTGGGGTTTAAAGATCCCCATTTTCTCTGTCCATTATTTTGTGAAAGTGAGTATAAAATTTGCTGGATTTTACTCCTTGGGGTCAATCAAGAATCTAAAGCATTTTGGAAGATGTCACAACCAAGTGCCATTTTTTCTGCAGTCAGCTTTTTTAAAACCCGAGAACGTAGCTCTCAGGGATCTCTTGGCTTTTACTGCCATTAATCTTATCAATACTTTTCTTTTTACTGATTTTAATTGCATTAAATTCCTCACTCTTTCAACCTCATTATCTCTGGTTTGTTTCCTGTGTGAGAAGAGACAGAAAGTATTTGTTTTAACATCTCTTTTCATACCCGTTATCATCTTATACCACCTTTAATCTCTTTACTTAGCCATAAATGGACCATTATTCTGCTGGAATTTTTATTTCTCAATGTTTGAGATAATAAATTTCCAGAAAATCTAACCAATGTTTGATATTTATTAACTGCTTGAAGTCAAAATAATACAAAACCAAGGCTGTTAGCTAATTATTGAATGAATATGGAGTAAATCCTAGTACTGTAAAATCAAAGATTCAGGCACCTGGACAGATCTAGGGCCTCCTTGTAAAATCCCCCACGTGATTCACTCTATAGCACAAACAAAGAACAAAGAACAAAGAAAATTACAGCACAGGAACAGGCCCTTCAGCCCTCCAAGCCTGCGCCGATCAAGATCCTCTGTTTAAACCTGTCATCTATTTCCTAAGGGTCTGTATCCCTTTGCTCCCTCTCCATCCATGTACCTGTCCAGACACATCTTAAAAGACACTAATGTGTCTGCGTCTACCACCTCCGTTGGCAACGTGTTCCAGGCACCCACCACCCTCTGCGTAAAGAACTTTCCACGCATATCTCCTGTAAACTTTCCTCCCCTCACTTTGAACTCATGACCCCTAGTAATTGAGTCCCCCACTCTGGGAAAAAGCTTCTTGCTATCCACCTTGTCTATACCCCTTATGATTTTGTAGACCTCAATCAGGTTCCCCCTCAATCTCAGTCTTTCTAATGAAAATAATCCTAGTCTACTCAACCTTTCTTCATAGCTAGCGCCCTCCATACCAGGCAACATCCTGGTGAACCTCCTCTGCACCCTCTCCAAAGCATCCACATCCTTTTGGTAATGTGGCGACCAGAACTGTACGCAGTACTCTAAATGTGGCCGAACCAAAGTCTTATACAACTGTGACAGAACCTGCCAACTCTTGTACTCAGTACCCTGTCCAATGAAGGAAAGCATGCCGTATGCCTTCTTGACCACTCTATTGACCTGCGTTGCCACCGTCAGGGAACAATGGACCTGAACACCCAGATCTCTCTACATCAATTTTCCCCAGGACTTTTCCATTTACTGTATAGTTTGCTCTTGAATTAGATCTTCCAAAATGCATCACCTCGCATTTGTCTAGATTGAACTCCATCTGCCATTTATCTGCCCAACTCTCCAATCTATCTATTCTGCTGTAATCTCTGACAGTCCCCTTCACTATCTGCTATTCCACCAATCTTCGTGTCATCTGCAAACTTGCTAATCAGACCACCTATACCTTCCTCCAAATCATTTACGTATATCACAAACAACAGTGGTCCCAGCACAGATCCCTGTGGAACACCAGTGGTCACAGGTCTCCAATTTGAGAAACTCCCTTCCACTACTACTCTCTGTCTTCTGTTGCCTAGCCAGTTTTTTTATCCATCTAGCTAGTACACCCTGGACCCCATGCAACTTCACTTTCTTCATCAGCCTGCCATAGGGAACCTTATCAAACGCCTTACTGAAGTCCATGTATATGACATCTACACCCTTTCCCTCATAAATCAACTTTGTCACATCCTCAAAGAGTTCTATTAAGTTGGTAAGACATGACCTTCCCTGCACAAAACCATGTTGCCCATCACTGATAAGCCCATTTTCTTCCAAATGGGAATAGATCCTATCCCTCAGTATCTTCTCCAGCAGCTTCCCTACAACTGACGTCAGGCTCACCAGTCAATAATTACCTGGATTATCCCTGCTACTCTTCTTAAACAAGGGGACAACATTAGCAATTCTCCAGTCCTCTGGGACTTCACCCGTGTTTAAGGATGCTGCAAAGATATCTGTTAAGCCCCCGGCTATTTCCTCTCTCGCTCCCCTCAATAATCTGGGATAGATCCCATCAGGACCTGGGAACTTGTCCACCTTAATGCCTTTTGGGATACCCAACACTTCCTCCCTCCTTATGCCGACTTGACCTCGAGTAATCATTCTCTATGCATGTTCAGTAACTGGGAAGCTACTTTTAGATA
>JAHRHZ010000289.1:27429321-27472579 GCA_024137785.1 Ginglymostoma cirratum | reverse complement strand
CAGTATATGTCCCTCTAATATATTTAAAAGATGTTCTATTACAAAAAAAATGCAGTCTGGCAACCTACCCTGATTTGCATCACTATTTTATCCTTTAGCAAGTCAAACTAGTTCAGTTAGTTTGCAAGATGACTTTTAAAGCCAATAACAAATTTCTCATTGGTGTCACGCACACTCACTCTCTTATTTTCTTCCATAAATATCACGACGACAATATGATGGTGTGCACAGACGGTATTCTTTGAATTATTCAGTTAGTGTAGATCTTTGAAGGTGACAGATCATATTGAGAGGGCATTTAGCAAAGTATATCCTGAGATCTTGGGCTTTATAAATAGAAGTATTGGCCTAGATTTTGGTCAGAGAGACAGCATCTCCTTTGTGGTGAAGATAGCGGAAGTTGCTGAAAAGGGTAAGCCCCCCACCAACCACGGCTCTTCCCATTTTTTGCCGAGCCTAGAATGGTACTGGGTCAGGATTAATGTATGTACAGTTCACAAAGGCAACTGGCATTAAAACAATCAGCTGAATTCACAGAAGTGGAATTCTGATAACCTTAGACTGTGAACCTGAAGTTAAGAGATTAGAAACAAAAACAGAAATTGCTGGAGAAACTCAGCAGATCTGGTAGCTCCTGTGGAAAGAAAGCAGAGTCAATGTTTCAAGACCATTTACTCTTCTTCAGAACTGATAGTAGCTAGGAAAAGGTGGTATTTCTGCTGAAGACAGGTGTTTGGAGAGAAGGAAATGAGTAAACAATTGGTTAGAGTTGAAGCCCAGAGGGAACAGCAGTTGGGCAGACAAAGGATAATGGTGAGCCAGGTAGAAAGAAAGCTGCTGCTGGGGAACATTTGGCTGGCAAGGGAGGGGAGGGGAATATATGTCTGACGGTGGAATCCTGCTGGAGGTGGCAGAAGTAATGGTTATGACCGTTCAGATTTACCCGCACTTCACTCAATCTAATTTCTGCTATGTAATTGGGAACTGAAACAGATGTAATTCTCACTCACAGTGAACGTAATTCAGAAAGGTAACAATCTTAGCAAGGTAGACTTTTAATAATCAAGTATTATATGCAAAAGTGTTGACATCAGTTAGCATGGTGTACCTTTAAAATTCTGAGAACTCAGTTACAAGCTTTCATCATGTAGTCAGGAACCTGATTCTTGGTCTTTTGTGCAAATGCTTCTCCCACAGCTTTTGTCGCTGGGAACAGGTCAAGATTCTGCACGGGAGGTGCGTGTCTGATCTTTGTGAATTGTTTAGGTAGTAATAATGTATGGTGTGATTTTGCCTCCAGAAGGATATTTTACCTGACATTGTAATGCTTATGTTATCACTCATAACACAGGAAATAAAACTATGCTGGGTATTGAAATATCCATCAGATATTTATGGCTGCTACTGTTATATACAAATATTATATTCACCTGCACATAAATTTCTGGACTCGTACTAAGCTGGTAAGTTGGACTTAACAACACAGAACCGCGTGCATCCAGTCACACATCATGCTTTGAATGATTCCTGGGGTAAGGTGGTATGTTACGTCTTTTTACCCTCAAGTCACGTACTATGATATAGTGATGATGTGAGTACTTCTGTCAAAGGTATACTGACATATTGATCGTGAGACATAACACAACAGTTTGTGTAACCCAATTGAAGAATTTAACTAAATATGCTCTAGTTATGGTGCATCACTAAAATGAAAATAACCTCTATAAATTTTCAGAACTTACCCTACGGCTTGAGCCAACATTTTTTTAAAATTTTGAATTATTTGTTTCTTTTGCTAATTGTCTCCCGAATGCATTGATACGTGCTGAGGTAACCACAGAGCGTCCAGAACTTTACTCTTGGAGGCCATTTTTCATCTATAAATGTTTGTTGACAACAGGAAAGTGGTGTTTGGCCTTTACTCATTAAATTAGCAGTTAATTTTAAATTGGCTCTCGTCTGTTGTTTCCAACATTCAGCAAAGGTTACTAAACTGAAACCAGAACCATGGTGCTTGCTATATTTTTACTTACTTGTTTTCAACCCAAGATACCTAAACCAATTTACCATTTCAACAGAACTGAAATCATCTCACTACTGATGAAGGATTTTTTATTTTAATTTAATACCAAGTTGAAATTTAGAACTGTTACTATAACTCAAAAGGATTCAATTCAGGTTTCCATGTTTTCTATTTATTTCAAGCATGTCTCCATGATGCCCAGTCCATTTTCAGTGCCAGGCCTTGTTACCATTTCCTAATTTTGTATCATCCACAAATTTCGGCAGCATCTCTGAATCATTGTGTATATCGTGAACTGAGCTTCTAGCACGGTTCACTTTCTGACTGACTCATGCAGAAACTTCCCTCAATGTCAACCTCTTGATTCTGTTTTGTAAACATCTTTCAATGCAATCTGGCAGCTGAATCCACACAACCTGCCTATTATCTTTTACTGTCTATGTGACATCTTACCAAAGACTTTCTGAAGGTCAACATACAGTACATCCACTTTCTTCAAAGAATTCAGTAAGTTCAATTCACTATGAAATTTCTTTTGAAAATCTGTGCTGGCTACGTTTAATTCTATTCTCCGGCTCTATACTTTTGTTATCTTTTCATGTGAATCCAATTATCTTCCCTAGCAGTAATGTTAGTTAATCCAACTGTTTCATCATGAATTACATGTATGTCTCTTTTTGAAATCAAAAAGTATATTTACAGTTTGCGGACCTTTGATAATAGTTCTTTTTCTTGTCAATACCATACGCCAGATAATATTTCAGAAAGAGCTACTGTCTTTGAGAGGGAGTTTTAATGTGATTTAAAAAGCATAATTGTATTCAGCAGGAACACAATAATTAAAGAATTCCTTTTGTAACTGAATTTTTAAAAATAGATTGTTTGAGCCTCAATTTTCCACAGACTTGTTTTAAGTTTGATTTTAATAAACATATGGCTCTTTTATCGCACAAATATGATTCTTGAAATGTTTCATATAATAACAGTTCAACCACCCACACTCAGAATGTGGGAAGTACTATTTCCTGTGGGAGCAGGGTTTTCAGTGGAGCAGAACCAGTGCTGAGAGTGATGTAAAACTAACATTTAGCAAAAGCTGGAGCATAGCAGGGAGTAGTTTTACCAAACAGGATCTGAGTAAGATTCTACTTACAGAGTGTGGAACAACAGGTAGCAAGGGGATTTTGCTCAAGACAGAAGTAGTTTTGAGCAAGTTGCAGCAAGCTAAGTGATACGGGAAAAGTCCTGGAGAAATCAAGATGTTATTTTCAAAACTGGGATTTCTTACTGATAATGGCCTGTCAGATGTTAGCCTAAACCGTGAACACGCTAGCATTTTGAGATTTCAGTGCTTTTAAATTAGCTCTTTGGGGAAATAACGAGGGGAAGAAAACAGAACAGGCATAAACACGTTGGGCCAAATGCTGTGTTTCCAAACTGAAACAGACTATGCCTTGAATCCAAAGTGAAAATAATAATTAAAATTTTTAGCTGCCTTCCAATTTTCCTATTATTATGTCTAAATTCCAGTTATAATAAAGTTGGGGGAAATACGTGAAACTGAAATCAAGCCAACTTTGCCACAGTAATATTTTAATTGTTTGTTGTGATCTGACATTTTGTATTTATGCAGTCTGAGCGGAGGAATGTTCCACAAGCTGCCCATGCAAGCCACTGGGTTCTGAGGGCCACCATTCATCATGTGAATTTACACAGCATCCACCTCAAATTGGCTCCTCTACCCTGATCCAGCTGGTCCTATATGAGCAGTCCCCTCCCATTCTTGATCGAACTTCACCTTTGGCCCTCCTGATTTCCTTCCCCTTTAAAAACTTACCTTGAACCCAGCAGCTCTTTGCAGTTGCCTGAGCATGTATAGTAGGTGTCCAGATCTCAGCAAAATCATTGACATTATGCATAAAGTACAATATTGAGGGCATTTTGTGCCTATGTGCTGAGCTGCAGGGATTGATCCCTGCCTTTAGGCTGCTGTCAATCTACAAGACAGCAGAACCCTTTAATTCTTTCATAGGATGTGTGAATTGTTGGGTAGAATAACATTTGTTGTTCATTCTTAGATGCCCTGAAGAAGTTGTTGTAAGGGCTATATTTTTGAACCATGGTCTTTGTGGTGTAGGTACATCCAAGAGTTAATAGGGTTGGTGTTCCCAAGATTTGACCCAGTGACGGTGCAGGATCTGTGATCTGTCCAATTCCTATCCGCCTGCTGGTAAAATTCCCCAGTGGAGGAAGGTGGTGGAAGAAACCATCTGACTGGACCCAAAGAGATGGAGAGGGAGGCAGACGTTCAGTATGATCATGAGAAGATTACTCCCTGACTACAACCAAGACTTCCCTCCTGGGTTTGTGAAATTTAATTAATTGTGGGAACAGAACTGGACAGCCAAAGAAGATGGAAAGCCACTGATGAATAGAAACACCCTAATAAGGGCCATTTAAGCAGGCATTTTGCCAAGAGTGGATAGAGTTTCTCATTGATTGAGGAAGATGTCAGCTACAAGGAAGCAACCGTTGAGCTGCAGAATGGGGGAGTGTAAATATTTGATGAGGGGTGTACAGATATTATGAAGGTAAGAGAGAAGGATCTAGCAGGGATTGGCAGCCCCTCAGATACAGTGATTTCCACAAAAGGTTGTTCCATCCAGCATATTGTTCAGTATTTTTTTTCAAAAAAAGGATTTTGTTTCCCTACCTGCAGAAGACAGCAGGATTCCAGCCTTCCTCTGGAATGGCTACCATTGCTTGTGAGGTGCCAGCCGTCTGATTGACCTTGGAGGCAGGAGGACATTGTAAGTAGGATGGCATCCACCATTAAAACTCAGTGGGTCACAGTTCATTCATGCCGACAACATGCATTTCCTCCCGAAGTTGTGTTATCCACCCAATCAGAGGAACTGTGCTCATAGTTTCAAGTCAGGATGGCATGTGACTTAGAGGGTCACTTGTTTTTGGTGCTGCTCCAATGCATCTGCTAACCTTGTCCTTTCAGTTGTTAAATCGCAGCTTTGGAAGGTGCTGTCAAAGGAGACTTGGTGTGTTGCTGCAGTGCATTTTGTAGGTGGTACATTCTGCCACTGTGTGTGAACAGTGCAGGGAGTGAAAACTTAAGATGGTTTTTTGGGGAAGCGAATCACATGGGCTGCTTTATCTTGGATGCTGTCAAGTGTTAGTCTTGGAGTAAATCATGACTAGTGCTGCAAGATGAGAGATATTATTTTGTATTGCCTTGAGTGGATAATTTAAAACTGTCCATAACTCAGATTTATACTGAACAAACCTACAAATGTAGTAAAGATCTGTTGTATCTCCTGTTAATATTCTGCTTAATCCTGACACTTCAGCCTGCACTGCACTGTTGCTGATGCTGGGAGATCTGGGGATAGAGCTGTCACAAGCATCTATCTACAGTGAGGAGAGACATGCGGTTGCTGTAATATTTGCTACTAATAACCAATTTCAGTGCTATTTCAGAGAAGGAAACATAGAAAATAGGAACAGGGCCCTTCAAGTCTGCTTCACCATGGCTGTTTATCCAACTCAGTACCCTCTTCCTACTTTCTCCCCATACCCTTTGATCCTTTAGTGCTAAGTATTTCCCTCCCCCCTTCTTGCAAACATTCAAACTTGTGGCCTCAACTGCTTTCATTGGCAGTAAATTCCACAGGTTCACCATTCTCTAGATGAAGACATTTCTTCTTATCTCAGTCCTAAATGGCCCACCCCGTACCCTTAGACTGTCACCTCTTGTCCTGAATTCACTAGTCATCAGAAACATCCTTCCTGTGTTTACCCTGTTTAGTTCTGTTGGAATTTTATTTTCTAATCTCCAGTGAATATAGTTCTAACCAATCCAGTCTCTCTTCATACATCAGTAGTACTCATCCAGGGATCAGCGTCTTGATTCATTAGACGTTGAAAGCAACCCATGTCATGACAGGACTAGCCAATCCATTTTCACTCACTCATAGTCTCCGTCATCACTTATCTAGCTTCCCCTATTCCCTGGCTTACTATCAACAATCCTTTTGTCTGCCTAACCTTCTTCTTCTCTCTCTCTCTCTGGGCTCCCTTTCCAATCATTCGCTCACTCCGTCCACTCCAGTTACTCCAGTTCCCCCCATCAGCATAAATACCATTTTTTCCAAGCTGCTACCAGTTCTGAAGAAAGGTCACTGGACCCGAAATGTTAACTCTGCATTCTCTCCACAGATGCTGTCAGACCTGCTGAGTTTTTCCAGCAATTTCTGTTTTTGTTTGTATCATAGGATAACTGGTGGCTGAGAATACATAGCCTGCCAATGAATTGGCACCTTAGGGGTGGGAAGAGAAGAGAGGCATTTGCCAAGTAAAGTTGGCAACAATGTAATATCATTAGGAACCAAGGCCTCGAGTCACAAAGAGATATATTTTCCTCCAGCTGCTGATGTGACTATAAAGTTGGTGGCAGTGGGAGAGGTAGAAACTGGACTTGTAATTACTTGGAGATTTTCATTAACTTTGTTGACCAGAAATCCTGAAAGCACGAGGGCTAAGAAATTAATTTTGCATTGGAAACTGGTGCAAGTGCAAAGTATGGTCTAAAGTGGGCCGTCAAAAGTGTGATTTCAGTTGAGTCTGTGCCGACCTTCAGGGACTAGCTGTGACGCTAGTCAGCCAACCTGGCGTAACTGGTCAGTCAGATTCCTGGAAAATCCTGTCAGCTTCTGTGCAAGGCTACCTATCTCCAGGTGGGATGGAAGATGAAGAGGAAAAGACTAAGTGCAGGCTGGCAGCAGCCCATAGGACTCCTGTTTCTCCTGCCTCTATATTAAATCCAGAAGTTCATTTTAAGCATCAGGAAAAAAACATGCAGAATGCATTTGGCAGCTGGCCCATTTGATGAAGAGAGATTTCATCCAGAAATTACTTCTGTCTCTCTTATGTTTTCTGTCCCCTGAAAATAATGCAATTGGAACCAGATGCTCAGTGTTCTTTTTTCTGAAATGCATATAACCCAAAATCTTGCGACTGCAAAATCCTAGATTTAAAATGCCTAAAATTCAGTGAATATTACAGCGAAATCATTGCTGCTGATTGAACTTGAACTTGATACTTTCAGTGTTTCATCACACTGTTAGCTGCTAACATTCAATCAGCTACCTCTCCACAGAATGAAATTCCCAGCAGAGAGAGGGAACTGAGATCATGACAAAGTGAACTTTCTTAGAGAATTTTCCTAATTAATAACATTTCAAATCACCCAAGTGGATTTTCATCCGTGGTACTGTAATTAAAGTACAATTGACTTCATATGTTATTTCCTCATCCAGCAGAACTGTCCCTGGCTGATGCACCCAAACCTGCAGATCAGCATTTTCATTCCCAAAAGGCAAAGCCGCCAGAGGAGACACATGATCGAAGACAGCAACTAAATATGGTAATAGGATGATTAGTCTAAACCTTTTTAGGTTGAATATCTTTAGCTGCTTTTGCATGATGTACCAGTAGCTGTTGTCATAACTGCTGCAAAAGGCATTTTATGTAAATGATTTATTCTGTGCTATCTCAGTGCTGAAGAATGAACAGATTGCACAGTATTCCGTGAACTACATTATTCAGGATAAATGAAAATTCATGGAATATGGTGACTTCTTTGTAATTCTCCACCTCAAACAATCCAATATTTTGTGAGGATCTCTGCTACTATGCATCATATTTTTAATATTCTATTGATTTATCAGGTGACAACAGGAAATATGTGGCAGCAATACAAAAATGCTTTTTTTTATAAAAAAAAATCACATCCTGCAAGGTAAAAGACATTAGCTATATTGCCAATGATTACAGGCAGTGATCCCAACTTTAAAGTTTCAATGACCCTCCTTGGTTTCCAACAATTTCAATGAGACCAGATCCTCAGTACCTTTGTGCTGCTACCTTGCTGATCTTAACCTGCCCTTTTGAACAGCCAGCTAGACAACGAGAAAACAATGGGATCTTTCCTTCAATATTCAAATCAAACCAAATTCAGTCATGTCATATCTGCTAGGAGCCAAATCAAAGGTCAAAAGTTTTAAATAATTTAGAGTTTTAAAACTTCCATTTTAAATTTCATGAGTGTCATGTCTTACTCCCAACTTGAACTTATACCCAACAAATCACCTACCAGAGATAATAGGAACTGCAGATGTGATATTGTCACGGTTGGGGCCAAATTGGGAAGGCTTGAATGTGGGCTGTAGTACATTGGGGATGATCTGGTTCCGTAGGCAGGTACTAAGAAAGGTGATGTGGCTGTAGTACCTGGTTTGCTTCAGGACATGGTCAAGCAGTTTCAAGGCCGAAGAGATTATGAGAGAGTTGCGGTGGGGGAGAGATCCCCTGAGGTTTGTCCGAAGGGAGGAGGGTAACTTCTTCAGGGTAGACATCCTTAGAAGAGGCTTCTCAGTGGGGTTAAAATTGTATCAGAGATAATAGGAACTGCAGATGCTTTCTGATGAAGGGTTTAGGCCCGAAACGTCAAGCTTTCCCGCTCCTATGATGCTGCTTGGCCTGCTTTGTTCATTCAGCTCCACACCTTGTTATCTCGAAATCACCGACCATGCAACTTTCCTTATTAAAGCAAAAAGTAAGAGACATTTGCAATGATTGATTTTGGAAATGAGCACATTGGACAAATGCATTAAAACATTAGAATCAATTCCCAAAGGATAAAAGATAAGTTGAGAGATGTTCCAGATGGCTCCTAGTTGGGCATCCTTGCACATTTGGATGTGTGTCACTAGATACTGATGGTTTTTACTAGACAGATACGGTTGTCACTGGGATCTTTTCGGATACAATGTATTCAGACAACAAACAGCGGCAATCTTTCAGAAGCCTTTTAGGCAGAATAGCTGCTTTGACTTTTCAGCTCTCACAAAACGAATCCACAAGAGGATTTCTATGGTAGATGACAAAGTTGGCAGGTTGAATTGGCAGTGTTATCACTTCATAGGTTACATCCCAACTGAACTGCAAAATCATACCAAATAGTCACAACACCTGACAACCATAAATTCAGTCATGTGACTTCCAGTAAGTCCCAGCAGTTAACTGAAGCCACGTAGCTTCCAGTAAACAAGTCCAAGCAATCAGGTTGTCATGTGATTTCAGAAATAGTCTTTAAACAAAGTGTCCTGAAGTGTCCTTTCAGTGACTTTTTTGTCACTGAAAGGACACTTTGGGTCACTTTGTCAAGGAATATTCTCAAATTTCAAATGAATCAAGATTTACAATCTTCTAGTTTTAAGTCTTCAAAAACTTTCATAACGCAAATACCATCATAACAACGTGAAATACAATTTGTTGATGTTGAAGCCCAATCTTCCCGAGATTGAACTTTGGTGAGTTGCAGCCAGGAATAATTCCATCAGGTCCCTTGTTTTGGTCTTTTGTTACCAAATTCCTATTTCCACCCATTGACCATGTAGTGAAATTAACCAGATACAAGCAGGAGTCTGGTGATATCTATTTAAATGAGATCACAACACTAAGATTTGACAAATTGGTAAGAGCACTGCACTCAGGCCTCAAAGATACTTCTTGAAAATCTGGGAGTTTGAGATTCCAGTGAAGTTCATATTGCCATAGGAATCCCAAGCTTGGAATCCTGTTTTATAATACAGTCCCATCCACCAGAGAATTCCACATAGCCCTGTTTTCATTTAAGCTTGATCATTTTCTGTACTGTACAATGAGGAAACAATTAAATGAATGCAGTTGTGGCAACTTTTTTGGCTTTTGCTTCCCTCCTGTGAGCTATCCAGCTTCACAACCTATAAACATACCACTCTATGATGTAATCTGTTAATCCAAAGACACACTGATTCATTTATGATAGCAGTGTCCAAGAATGTCCTATGTAGAGCACATAGACATACACCAATGGAGATTCAATGGAGCCACAGTTTATTTCTTATAGGAATATATTTCAAGCTGCTAATGCCGGTAGAAATTACTGTTCCAATGGAAGATATATCAACCAAAATCAGCATCCCTAAAAACAGATATTTCAAGCTTCCAGTCAATGGAATAAGAAACATAAGTTCAGATATGATTCAATTATCCATGACTAATAAGCTGCATTGTTAGTTTAGAAGCTGTCGGTTACACATCAGATAAAGGAATTATTACACTTGGATTCTCAAAAAATAATTCAAGGATTCATTCTCAATAGTCATTCAAGGTGTCAACTAGGAAGACTGTTGCAGCTTTTTCAGTTGAAGGTCAATTTAAAGTGGAGGTAGGGGAGAACCATTAAAACGGTAACTTAAAAATTAACAAATCAAACATGATTTACTGTAAGTGGCGTCCATAACTATTATAGTATAATATAAAGCAGGTTATAATTATTATGCACTTCTTTGATAGTCAAGAAAAAAGGTGACAATACAGAAGACTAAGAGTACTGTGATTCTTCCAGTTCTGAATGACCACAAACAGAAATAAGAAGGATAAAAAGTGATAGGTTGTTGTACCTAACTTGTCAGGGGTAAAAAGAGGGGCAAAGCACACTAATTTAGCACTGCACTGTCTTCATTACATCTACTGCCATTTTTCTCAGTTGTAGACCTTCATTCAGATTTCCCAGGTCAATTTTATTCTTCCTAAATATTTATAAATCTATTGCATGACAAAGGGGCCCTTGAAGCAAACAGCTGAAAATAAGCGCAGCAGATGCCAGGCCAGTTCAGCTGAGGATTCTCCAGCAATATTGCCCTACTCCCACAGCTGCCAAAGCCGCATAAGTACAATACCACCCTATTGAGTGAGAGGGGACAGCTCCTTGTCTCCTTGACCATTCCAGTCTCCAATCTCACGAATTGCCCAAGATCCTCTGCCAGTGGGGCAGGATGCCCAGCATTGATGTCTTTGCTCAGAAGGTTTTTCATAATGACTGGCCATTATTCCTTCACTTGGTTCAGACAAGTGTTGATGATGTGTCACCAACCCAGATTAATTTCTAGACCAAGATCATCAGACATTTTCTATACTAAAGAGGTTATCTTTTGTCTTTGAATTTTATTCTTCCAGGAACTGACTGTAAGAGCGAAGTATGACTTCCATGGTCACACGTCAAAGTGAGTTTTGATAATCTTTTATTAATTAAAGAATTTCGAACATACTGTTTACATGTATTAATGTTTATGTGTGCCTGTAGAGAATGAAACAAACTTCCCTTCCAGTAAATATTCAACAAAGTTTTTGTACAAGTAGCTGACATTGTGTCAAAAATTACTTTAAGGTTTATATCTTTACTAGTTCCTTGTTCAGCTTTTCACCTACAGGTATTCAAATCACTACAATAATATGATCATTGTTACTGGCATTGGAATCTGCACTTGGAAAGGTCAATAAAGCGGTGGGATTGGATTGGGGTGGTGGTGAGCAGGGGCACTTTTCAACAGAGCCCCGCTTCTCAATATTAGGTCCCTTGATCAGGAAGTCAGAGCCTTTGAACTTGGATGGTTGGGACAAATTGAGTGAATGGGCACATGCACGGCAGATGAAGTATAATGTGGATAAATGGGAGCTTACCTACTTCGTTAGCAAAAGAAAAGGCAAATTATTACCTGATGACAATACATTGGGGCAGGGGGAGGTCCAATGAGGCCTGGGTGTCCTTGTACACCAACAGCTGAAAGTAAGCATGTAGGTGCAGCAGGCAGTGAAGAAAGCAAGTGGCATATTGGCCTTCATAGCAAGAGGATTTGAGTACAACAGTAGGGATACCTTGTTACAGCTGGGGCCTTGGTGAGACCACATCCGAAGCATTGTGTGCAGCTTTGGTCTCCGTTATATGAGGAAAGATGTTTTGGCTCTGGAGAGAGTGCCACAAAGATTTATCAGACTGATTCCTGGGATGGCCAGACTGACATATGAAGAAAGATTGGACTGGTTAGGACTTTATTCATTGGAATTTAGAAGAATGAGGCATTATCTCACAGAAACCTATAGAATTCTAACAGGATTTGACAGAGTAAATGCATGAAGGATGCTCCCAATGAATGGGGAGTTCAGACTGGCATCACTGTCTAAACATGCAGGGTAGGATACTTAGGACTGGGATGAGGAGAAATTTTTTCAACCACAGAATGGTGAGCCTGTGGAATTTACTCACAGAAAGTGGTTGAGGCCAAAACATTGAATGCTTTCAAGAATTAGAAAGATACAGTTCCTAGGACTAAGGGGTCAAATATTATGGGACATTTGCGGGAACAGGGTACTAATTTGGATGATCAGCCTTGATCAAATTTAATGCGGAACAGGCTTGAAAATCAAATGGCCCTTTTTTATGTTCAAATGGAAACACCACTCACCTCTGGAACCTGTAAGAAAGCATTCCAGTGTTTGCTTATCTTGTTCCCCATATGGTAAACCTCTCCTGCTGCCAATGAGTTGATACCAGTGGCTGCAGGATGCCACCCTGGACTTGGCATTAATTGGCTATGTAAAGACATGAACTGGCAGTGGGAGAGGAAGGCTGGTTACAGACCTTCCCACTATGGACTTAGAGTGGAGGTGGGAGGTGCCAGGTCCCCATCTACCACCCACCTTCCCTGTTAAATGCTCCTCCAGATATACATAAAACACAAAGTTCCACCATTCTCCATCAATAGTTGCCCTGAGTAGGTATTGGTGGGTCTTTGCTTTGAACTGCTACAGTCCTTGTGCTGGCAATCCCCATAACAGTGGTCAGTAGAAATCAATAAATCGGTTGCCTGATATTGCGATGAGTCTGCTCCTGTTAAATCAGTATTACTCAGTGAGTAAGCCAACTGCTTAAATCCAAAACCCAGGCTGATGCAATATCTTGGGATCAAGTCCATTCCTTTAAGAGATTAAAAAAGAATAATTGAAAGAGGATGGACAATATGAGAAATAAAATCAGCTCTGAAATTTATTTTGGCGCAAATTTAGGATTTTAAATGTTCATCAGCAGTGATTAATATATCATAAATATATCATTAATATATTATAAAACGTTATAAAAATTTGAAAAAAGAATGATTTAATTTAGTGATAAAGCTGCTGGAATGCATCTGTTAGTAACTAAGTGCTGTTTGTTTAGTTCCTTGATTGTTTTATCCCTTGAGGACAGGATAGCTAGCTGAATGGTGGGCTAGATATAAAATTACAGCAGACCATTGGCTATTGCCTTTCCTTCCCTGCGGATATTTTCCCATTGGTGAAAGAGATGCCTGGCAGCTTGCCTAACCATGGTCACATTGAGGCCTAAGTTACCAGTCAATAGCCTCCTCCTGCCCTGGGAGTTTTCTTTTTCCCAGAGGTGGGGAAACTTAATGTCAAGTGTCAGGCTTACCAGGTTTCGCCTGGTGGCACTGTTGCTTGGCCGGGGTGTGCCTGCTGTTCTGTGCCCATTGGTTGTTGTCCCCAATACTCACCCATCACATTTTCCCTTCATCTCTACCCTAGTGATCCTAACATCTCCACCCCCGCACCCCCTCCTTCCCACCCTTGCCAGAAGCTGCCACCCTGATTTAAAAGCCCTGATGTGTGGCATCTCCTATTCAGGCTCCCTGTAGGCACCACTTCTGGTGACACAGCTTGAAGAAGAGAACTGCTGGTAATTTAATTAGTTATCTGCTTTCAGACGCAGGATTACCTCTCAGTAAGAGTCAGAAGTCCCACCCCAAGCCAATTAATGAGCAGAGGGCCATAAAGTGGCAGGGGTGGGGATGTATGAAGTTGTTGGGCTAGCCAAAGAGAGGTCTGCTGCTGAATTTTACACCAGTGTGGGTATCTCATGCTACTGTCAAATTGGCAGCTAGAGCATCCGCTCTACAATCCCTCAACAAGTTCATGCAAAGCCATCATATCCATTTAGGAGAAAACAGGATTAAGCCTAAAGCAAATGTTGCAAGCATTCTCCTGTTTTATCTGTGTTGACGTGGCTGAACAATGAGGTCACTAAAACCAAATAGAAACAATGAAAGACCAGAGACAAAGACTGCACTTTTATGTAGAAATGATGGCTCTGCGCAACAGACAGAAAGTCAAGGGCAAGCCCTGCTCTACTGTCCTTGCATTCAAACCAAATTTTACATTATTCAGGCATTTAGTTGTTTTTAGAGCAAGGCTGTGGACCAGTTGAGAAAGAATGTCCAGGCTCCAAAATCTGCCAGTCGATTAGACATTCAGCAGCCCTTCAGTCCCAGCACCATCTCTGGAAGTGGTGAACACTACTTGGATTGCAGAAAGCCTCAAATGAATAACCGTCGAGGAAACATGGAGATTAGGAGTGGATTTTGGCGCTCCCTGGGGTCACTGAGGCATATTCAGGCAAGGATGGGCAGATGATCATGAGGTTGTGAAGGGATCTTCTAGGAAGGTCAGCTCATACCCCTCCATGGGTCATACCCCAATGTCTGATCAGGAGTTACCCCCAAACAGGTCCACAGGGATGCTGTCTGGTTTTACTGGGTGTCCTCCCCAGCTGACCAACCAATGGTAAAGTGCCAGCAACAGAGGAAAGAGGCCCTTAAATGACAAATAATTAGTTGCATCAGGGATTCAATCAGACTCAAGATAGGCAGGCCAACTCATCACATTCCTCGTCACTGGATAAATACTAATGAATGTGGACATTCATGGATATATGCATATCAGTAAAGTGAGATGATATATTAATGAGGCTGTTAATACATGCCAATACTAATACATACAAATGAGCCTCTCACTGCTCACTAGCAAAAATCTTGTCTCACTGTTCAACACTTGGTTGGAAAACGGACCATTTTGCTCTCAATGTCAGGAATCTCCTTACTGCCTAACTTTCTCACCAATGCCCATTTTGCTCAGCAACTGGGGTAACTCAACACAAAGTATATAAAACATTTGCTTATTAAATTTCATCTGCACTGTCGTAATCGAGGTAATATTTTAATTGACTCGAAAAAGTTAGAGATATGAAATTTTGTCTGTCTTCACTTACCTAAAAGTTAAATATTTCCATTGCCATTGATTGATCCCAATGATGCAGCAGAAATGAGACAAAGAATACTTCATTTACCAATTGTTTATCAACTCTACAAAAGGGCTGATGTTTAGTTCAGAACATAATTGATTTATTACATTTTTCAATTCCTTCACCTCTGTTCGTACCTGCTCTGTAGAAATAAAATGAAAACACCTTCCTTCTCTAAGGGTGACTGCAGAGGTACTATATGGAATATTGAGCAGTTTAAGCCTTGTTAACACTGTGCAAGATGACCTAAAATGACCTATAAAATCAGACTTTGGCCACCCATCCACACATTTTAATCAGATATATAGGCATTTTGTTTTTCTTTGGATTGCATAATAACATTCCAGAACAGCACACGAGCTTTTCACATAAGGGAAGTTATATTGAAATAGTTTATTCTTTAATTGCTGGCAAAGACATCTGAGAGAGTCCATCTCTAAATAATAGACTCTTTTGATGTGGTAACATGATCATTTTTGAGGGTCAGTTGCACAATCACATGAAACTCAATAATATTTCCACAGAGAATTGCCTGTCAGAAAGGGAGACATTGTCTTCATCCACAAACAGAGGGATCACAACTGGTATGAAGGCCAATGTAATGGAAAGAGTGGCTTAATCCCAATTTGCTACGTAGAGGTTGGAGAAAATTTAATGCATTCATTTTTTTGGGAAAACAAATTTCAATAACATGCTTTACTCTATATTAAAATATTCCTGATTGCAATATTTTTTGTCAGCCTGTTTCTGACCTACAGAGAAATGAGCAAAAAGCACTTGATGAAATTGCAGTTGCTAGATTCAGATTTGCTGCCTTGACTAACATAGAACTGCCACTGGAAAAGGTAAGCTACTCATGTTGATCTAGCCTTTAACCAAAGATCTTTGATTATTTTATAAGATTTATGGAATAAAACCTGGTATAAATGAAGGCATTAAAAATTTGGATGGAAAAATCAAGGGGAAACACATGAAGTTGGTCTCATTAAACAGAAATATGGTAATGACTTGAAAGAAAATTAACTGCATTGCTTTTTACAGGCTCACAAAATTGCAGGAGACCATTCAGCCCATTGTGACCGCACTAGCTCACTGAACAGTTTAACTTAGCGATAACCTCCTGTCCTTGCCTCAAAACCTTGTGTGTTGTTTCTATTTAAATAATAATCCAATGCCCTCTTGAATGGCTCAGTTGAACCTGCCTCCACCACACTTCTGTGCAGTGCATTCTAAACCCTAAGATTTACTACGTGAGAAACCTTTTCCTGGCCCTGTGTTCACTTTAATGACATTCTTGTCGGTTTGGAGTCACATGCAGCCCAGGCCAGGTAAGAATGGCAGATTTATTTCTTCAAGGGAAGTAATGTGCAGTGTAAATGTCACTGAACTATTCATCATGAGCAAATTAACCTTCTGGGGACCTGGGTTTAAATCCCATCATAGCAGATGGTGAAACATGAATTCAATAACACAACAATCTGGAATTGATGTGGCTAATTTAATAGTGATGTACCTACCATTGATCCTTATAACAATGAATCAGTTTCAGAGATGCCCGTTAGGGAAGGAAATCTGCTGTCCTTAGTTGCAGTAGATGAGCAGCTACTGCCCACCCCCGGTGATGAATCTGTATTCAGCTATGTTTAACGCCAATTGGAGGAAGCAATGAAAGTGGCAAGGACACAGAATGCAATCTGAGTGGGGGACTTCAATGTCCATCACAAAGAGTGGCTCAGTACCACCTCTACTGGCTGAGCTGGCCCATTTCCTAAAGGACGTGGCTGTTAGCTTGTATCTGCAATAGTTGGTGAGGGAATCAATAAGAGGGACAAACTTACTTGACCTCACCCTCACCAATCTACCTGTCCCAGATGTATCTATCTAGATGACGGTATCTGTGGGAGTGACCACCTTACATTGTCTCATGGAGCCAAGGTTCCATATTCACACTGAAGATACATCCATTGTGTTGTGAGACACTACCACCATTCTAAATGGGCCAGACATTGAGCAGATCTGGCAACTGAAAACTGGACATTCATGAGATGCTGTAGGCCATCAGTAGCAGCAGAATGCCATTCAACAATTATGTGTAAACTTATGGCTTAGCATTTCCCCCACCCGACCACTATTAACATATGGCTATCAATACACTACAGGTCTGCCAGCCTGTCCTCCATTTCTAGCTACACCATGCATACAGATATATTATTCCTTAATTACAGTTAGAAACACCCCAGACCATCTGACACAGGCATCACAATTGTGACAATGTATCCCTGGTCAATTGTGAAGAGATGAGACATTATGTATGCATGGGGTCAAATTGTAATTAGATTTATGTTAAACTGTTAAATGACCATTAGGTTTTCAATGCTTAAATTGTGAAACAAATAGTAGCTAAACATGGGCTCCATACTTTGAGGGAAATGTCATGGTTATAATGGCAGCTTGAATTACAATGTTGTATCTAATACCAATCCAGCTTAGTGGTTTTGCCTACTTGAACATGAGTATATTTTACTAAAACACAGCAGGTCACTTGTGTGCAGTGCTCTTCTTCACAGGATGGATTTAAATACAGAGATGTTAAATTGCCTAGGATGTGCTTACAGCCAGTCACAAGGAAATTAGGAAGAAAGAGAATATTACTTTGGCTATAACTGCCATGAATCAAGTTACTGAAATCTGTTATTAACGGCCATGTATTGTTCTACAGCTTTAAATAATAATGATTTATTTCAGGACCAATCAGTAGTTCTGCTCAGGAAAATAGATGAGAACTGGTATGAAGGAAAGTACCCAGGGACAAATCGGAAAGGGATATTTCCTGTCACATATGTTGAAGTCGTTGGCAAATCAACCAATGAGTCTGTCTTCCCCCAACATCTTCCAACATCTGGGAGCGATATGAAAATAAAAATGACTTCCCAAAGGTCTTTTCAACAGGTAAGTTAGCACAGGAGATGATTTTACTTGATTTTCAGGACATTAATTGAAATAAAAGATAAGAGTGTGATTCTGACAAGAGGCACTTTATTACCTTCCAGTGCTGTTGCACTTATACACCACAGATAAAGTAAGATTAAAATTTCAGATAGGGTTGAGGCAGCATTAGTATCACTGAACATCAGATCACTGACAGACAGCATTATAGGAGGCAGGGAGAAGATGGTTCAATCCCCACACCCACACACCCACCTCCCTTCACAAACTGTTGAGCCCTCCTTCATTGCTAGACCAATTGATCTGAATTACATCACATTGTCAATGAAGAGCACTGTGTATTCCTGTTGGGTGGAGCAACAAATTAGATGAGATCATTACATCTAAATTACTGTTGTATGCTGCTAGCTAGATAAAATGCGTATTTGTACAAATCTGGAATAAAGTCATCCAGGCCACCCAGCTTATCATGGAAGACTGTGAGATTTTGGAAATATTAAGGAAAAGAATTGAGGTGTACACCCTTCAGTGGAGAGTAGAAACATTTCTTTCCAAACAAAAATTGAGGACACAAATGTGAGTAACACACATTTATGCATATGATGGTAAATGTCATAACACTAAGTGCCATGTAGGTAGGTATGTGTGCCAAACATCTGAGGTTATGCAAAATTATTTATATTTTTGCCTCTTAGTGTTATTGTGAACGAGAGCTTGCAACACCCGATGGGGCATTATTTATCATAGTGTTTGAATTTCTCATTGCAACTTTAATTCGGCAATGTTTTTATACTATTTGCATAATATTGTACAGTTCATTTGAAAGATATAAGACACGGTATATGCGCAAGTTCTCCCTTTTTGAAATGTAATGGTAATTTGAAAGAATGCTTTTGAGACGAGCCTGTTAAAAACATAATTCAGCATTTAATTTCAGTGTCATGCCTTCTGTAGTTACTTTCTGAGACTATTAGCCCAAGGGTTGTTGGACTTCCATTTCCTTTGTTACTCTCTCATATTCTGAGTCTCTAACACCCCATTTATTAATGACTGATCCATTTTTTTTGCACTGCAGCTAATTTTGCCATTTCAATAACATCTATCATTCTATCATAGATTCCCTTCAATAAGTCAAGATTGGCAACAGGTGTCAAGCTGCTGCTGTCTTGTGCTGGTAGATTAGGCCTTTTCATTATTCAGCAGAGTGTTGTGTTTTCAACTGTACTTTTGATATCTGTCAATACCACCACAATGAAAAGGCAACTAAATAATTCAGGAGTATACCTTTACTGCCAGTATCTAGTGCCACAATAATGTGTATTCGTATCAAAACAATGCAACTCCTCGTTGTTAAAAGCAAATAGTGTAATCCCCCTTCACTTGGCAAATGTTTCAACAGATAATTTAATGAATATTTTGGTGTGACCACATTAATTATAAATGATTTAGCTTATTTACTTGACAAGCAATACATGAACTAATCGAGCAATATCTTAAAGTAACCCTCATACAATTTCAACTTATTTCCATGCCATTCCGCACAATGTAGAAAATAACATTTTCTACACTTCAGAATACATGGCAGCAATGTCCAAGAGAGGAGTTGGTGGATCTTGGAGGTGAGTGCCTTCCCATCTCTTTCCTTGAACCAGTATAATAGCTTACAGAAACTTCCCTATATAGTGCTCCTCCATCCTTCCTCCACGAGGCTTCTGATTACTTCATGCCTCACTCACCCTCCTCCTCCCACACAAAGCTTCATATTTCCCCCTCTCATGAGGCCTTTCACTCCTTCAAACATACCTCCTTGCTTCCAACCTTACTCTGTGTTCACCATAGACCAGCAATTCCCCTCACAAGCACCTGATCTCCCAACTTCAAGTTTCTGATCTTGGCAGAAGAGTCCACTTCTGTTTGAGTCCACAAATCTCTGATATACACCTCTATGACACACAGTTACGCCATCCAGTCCTCCCACCCAGGTCTCAAAAATCCCCCTCAACACCACCAGTCTTCTCCCCCTACCTCAGGGCCCCTGATCTTCCACAGTATTCTCACACTCAGGCCTGCCTCCCTAGTGACCTTCACCTCCATTTAAGTCTCTGATATCTTCTGCAAGAACTTATCCCCCTCCACCTGGTTTCCAAACTGCCCTTCCCCAGTCTCAACCTTTTGATCAACTGGGGATGGACAATAATTCTGGATCAGTGACACTCACGCTCTGACATGATTATTCTGGAGCCAGACCTGCTTTCATGGCAACTTAAAGATGAAAGGTTTTGAAAGGGAATTCCAACAATCCTTGTCCACCCCTCCCACCCCACCCCGTGCAACATATTCCCCACCCCAAACAGCTGCTTTAACACTATAGTGTTTCAGCTCTCAACCAAACATGCATAATGAAGCTTGACCCAGAAGCCAGGCAACCATTACAAAGGTTGAGCCGTACTTAATTGACAGCTTTGGGCCTTTGATCTTCATCAATTTTACAATATTTGTTTACAAAAGGTTAACTGGTTTCAAGAGCCTTACCCTTCAGGTCTTGAAACTTTAAAGAGTTTGGATAATTGATGCTTTTCTTGCCTGCAGTAGAAAGGGGTTTTATTTTAGCATTGTAAAAAGTTATGAATGAATCACTTCTTTAAGAGCTTTACTTTTCACAAAAACAAATGCTACTATAGAGTTCACTGGTTTTACACATTGGATTGTGTAGGATCATTTAGCTCTGTCGATTACATGCTGCTTCCACTATTTACCATGCAAGTAATTCTGTTATGTACTTTCACCAGGCTCGGTTTTATGTATGCCTATAGTGGGCATGTTAAGTACATAACTTGCCAAGGGGGCATCAGGAACCAATGTGGGATTTCTGTTTTGGGATATGATGGGGTATGGATAGAGCATGGGGAGCTTGTGTGTGGGGGCTGATAGCCATTCTGTTTTAATTGCAGCTGCGATTAAGCCCCACAGTATCAGGGAAAGCCTAATAAAAAGCTCATCTCTACAGACATCAGGTCATGTGGTTGTGGCCAATTTTTTTTTTCTGGGGTTGGTCGGCCCAAATTCAGCCAACACCCACCCCAGCAGTAACAGTCACACCTCTGGAGCTGGTAATTCTTGAGATTGAATTTTCCTGACTTCCACTATCCACCTTGAGGAAAACGCATGCCTCTCTCTTTGCTATGGTCTGGGTACACCCATGGATGAATGATGATATGCATAGGGATGGATGGGGAGGAGGAAAGCAGCAAATGGAGATCTACAAGAGTTGAAAGCAAAGACTGCAAGGTGTGGTAAAGGGAAGCTTCACATTTGTGGTTGGAGATAGGCTGCAAGACTGGTGCAGAGGGAGATAACAAGAGCAGGGAGAGGGAGGCTGCAGAAGGTGAGTTTTACAGGCAAGACGCACAAAGGGTAGAGGCAGGAAGTAGATGGGAGGGAGATTGCATTGTGGTGGAGAGGATAAGTGGGAAAGGTGATGTGAGGGAGCCAGCAGGGGATGGTGGACAAAGGAATGCTGCAAAATGGCAAGAATCTTTTTAAACTAGTCAAAGGAATAGTCAGCTAAGTAAGAGGTAGGAAAACATAAAATCAACGAGGTGATCAATTCCTTGCAAATGGATGGGGACTCTCTCTAGTGTAAGGCTGCATAAGTTCGAGAACTACCACATGTGGAAAAGTATCATGGTTGCCCTCATCATGAACAGTATGCTAATTGTTAAAATCAAATCCGAAATTAAAACCCAAGGTAACTGCCCACTGAAATCTTTCAGGTTTGTGTATATGTGCTGGAAACACATTAGCTGTAACTTCACCAGTCCATGGAAGGCATTTTTGGGTGATGGCTTTTTGTGTGTAGATGTGTCAGTTATTTGGAAAAAAATCTTTTTTGCTAAATTATGTTTGGCATCTTATGGCAATTTAAATTCTGTGGTGCCGAGGAAATGGATACTCTCCTAGAGTGTTATGACTTTAAGTTAAATGAAGGGATAATAATTGTTGAAGATGTTGATAAATTCTTTTCATTCTATTTCTGTATGAGTCCAACCACCTCCTACATCAAAACAAATACAGAAGTGTTGTTACTATGTGACTGCATTACCAAATAAATGTGTTAGTAAAATGAAAGAAAGGCACCCACTAACTAATAAGAAGTGCCCAAATATCAAAAACACAGACTAGCAATTGAGAAAATCTTTAGAAGAGGTCTTTAAAGATATATATTTTGAAGTTGTTGGATATGACAAAGATTTTGAAGCCTGACAACATTCTGACAATAGTACTGAAGAATTTTACTCCAGAAACAACCACACCCTTTGTCAAGCTGTTTCAGTACAGCTACAATACTGGCTTCTGCCCAATAATGTCAAAAATTGTCCAGGCATGTTCTCCCCAAAGAAACATCAGCATAACTCTAGCCTATCAATTCCCAACCGATCAGCCTTCTCTCGATTATCAGCAAGGTGGTGGTAGCTATTGTTGAGTTGCACTTGCTCAGCAATAACCTGCTCACTGAAGCTCAATTTGAGTTTCACAAGAGACACTCAGCTCCTGAACCCATTACAGCCTTGCTCCACACACGGACACAAGAACTGAGCTCCGGAGGTTAGCTGAAAGTGGCTGCTCTTAACATCAAGGCAACACTGGACCAAGTATGGCATCAAAGACCCCTAGTAAAACTGGAGTCAACGGAAATCAGAGGGAAAATTCTGCACTTACTGGAGTCATATTTAGCATTAAGGAACGTGATTGTTATGGTTAGAGAACAATGATCTCGGTCTCAGGACATTGGTGTGAAGTTTCTCAAGGTAATGTCCAAAATAAAATTATACTCAAATTCTTCAGCAATGTCCTTCCTTCCATCATAATGTTAGAATGGGGATATTTGATGGTGGTTGCATAATGTTCAAGACCAAGCACAACACCTCAGATTTTGAAACAGACTGAAGTAACATTCACACTGCACAAACATCAGACTATGACTATCTCCAACAAGAGAATCTGTCTACCTGCCTTCGACATTCCATGACATTATCATCACTGACTAGCTCATTAACAACATCCTCAAGGGTTACTATTGACTAAAATCTGAACTGGACCAGTAATGCTACAGCTAAGATAGTAGGTCAGTGACTTGAAGTTCTGAAGTGAGTAATTCGCCTCGTGTCTCCCCTCGACCTGTTCACCACCTATAGGACACAAGTCAGGAGCATGATGGAATATTCTCCACTTAGCTGGATGAGTGTAGCTCCAACTACGCTGAAGAAGCTCCATACCGCCCAAGTCAAAAATTCTTCATTGATTGGCAACCATTCACTAAAATCAACATTCGTTCCTTCCACTGCTGACACACACTGGCAGTAGTGTGCAATGTACACAAGATGCACTGCAGCAACTCACCGTGGCTCCTTTGATGGACATTTAAAACCCTACCAACAAGAAAGACAAAGTCAGCAGACCCATGGGAACACCAGGACCTACAAATTACCCTCCAAGACATACCCTATTTTAGGAACATTGATGTTCCTTTACTCTTGTGGTATTAAAATCATGAAAATCTCTTTTCTGCAGCAATAAAGATGTATCTTCACCAAATGGACTGCCCCAGTTCAAGAAGGGAAATGAGGAATGTGTAACAAATTCTTTACTTGCATTTTCTGACCATCGTAGTTCATAGATGTGTACCTGCTATCCTCTCAACTGTTTCATTTCCCTTCCACGGCCCTCAGAGCTCTCTTTATTTAAGCCACTTTCCCAGATATAGGCTGGTTGTTAGTTGACCAGGTCTGTCCCCTGTAGACATGACTAATGTGTGAGTGACTGTCATCCAATCATATAGCTGGCTTGGAACAAGGCCTTCCTCTCACAAGGAAAATCATCCAGTCATTACAAATTTGTACCAATATGTGTATGTAAACGGAAGTTAATTTTTAATTCCCATGGACTTTTCAATGAGTCTTATCGGGCTTATGCATTATCATGTTTTTCACTGGCATTTTGGAATACTTCTTCCTCCTTAACAGGCAAATACTTTGTGTTTTGATGTTAGGAATCAGTTAGCTAGGTGACTAGAGTGTGGTGCAGGTTAAAGCCAACAGGGTAGTTTCAGTCCAAGTACCAGCTGTGGTAATTGTTAAAGGCCTCCTTCCTCAATTTACCCAATGCTTATGGAGGAGTTACCCTTAAACAATACAGGCCTAATCATTTCTCTGATTGAGAGGGATGCCTATGGTCTCTTGTGGACTGTGGCTCCTTGCAGAAATACACTCTTCTTGGAAATAATTTGATGATACTATGTATTTAAGAGCTGCGTTTTGTTCTTTTTTAAGAGAGGTTTTAAGATAGAGGCACTGAACAGTCTATGCAGAGCCATTAGTGTAAATAGTTTGTGAGGCCTTTAGGGTTTTGTTTTCAAGTTAGAACAATAGAAGCACCTGAACGGGTGCGGTCAAGCTTTCACAGAACCAGGATTTTTAGTTCTAGTTTTCAGTTGCTGTTGGGGTCTTGAAGAAGTGGAAACTGTTTTTACATCTCTCAGTTACAACTAAAAGCTGGGGTTCTCTTCCTACTGCTGGAATTGCATGTAAGACAATCTGTTTTTCTGAATTTGCCTTCTGTCAAGCAGGTGTTTATGGTATGTTACTATATTGGAACAGTTACTGTTTAGTAGTAAAATAATCTATTATTCTGTTAAGTTTTCCAATAGAGTTGCAGCTACACTGATTCTTTTTTTAAAATTTATTGCATTTTAACTATAGAGTATGAATAAAGTGTGTTTTGCTTCAAATCTGGTAGTTTGATCAATTGAATTGCATCCGAAATGAAATGCCTAGCATTTGCCTTTAAAATAAGAGAATGTCAGGGTCTAGGCTATCTTCTTAATATATTTTGAGGAGGCCTGGTCTGGTCCACAACATAATTTTCATTCTTATGATGGTTTATGAATTGTGTTATGTTATAGTCAGTATACAGTTAAAGCATTAATGATGAACTTATGTCTAAAAGTCATATAAAACTGAACTATTCTTTATACAAGTTCAAGCAAAATAAAGTTGACATGTGCTGTGCTTGCAGCCCAATCATGACTAATACAGATTTATGCCAAGAAAAGTTATGCTTGAATTGTGTTAGGTTATTATAAACTGCAGATAAAGCTAAGACAGTCAGTAAATCGTTGTACCACACAGAGTGTTGAATAATTAATTCAGCTATTTAATCAAAGAAAAAAATCATGAGCCATAAATATATTTTCAACCCAGTTGTGGTTATAACCATGAAAACCATTGCTAACTCTCAGTGAACTGGTTATGTTTTGTGTGCTGACAGAAGCAAGAGCTTATTTTTACAAACATGATGCCATTACATCATTCATGAAGCTATCATAGCATCATCCGTCTCTCATTCCCTTGATTAAAGAGTATTGTGTTTTAGCCTCATGGGTGGCAGCAACTTTACATTTTTGTAATCAGCCATTTTGACTGTAAGGGCACTGTATGCCAGTCTTGTTTTATTTTTCTTCATCCAAGAACACTACACTTTTAATAGATAGAAAACGTTTTTTTTCCACAAATAATTTAGTAAACATACACTGTGGGCTACAACATTGGATTCCCCTGTGCCTGTTTTAGAGGTGGCTTGAAAATCACCATCCAACATCGTCTGCCATATTGATTAGGAGTTATCAGTATGTATCTGAAGACTGCTCCTCAAACTGATATTAGACTCATTGTACATGCAAATTGAGGGTTCAAAGCCTCTTTTAGACCCTTATGTCAAAATTGGATTTGATTGCAAAAGACTATAGAACATGCCATACTGGAATCCTCCGCCCACCATTACTCCCAATTGTAATACCATTAGAGTGGAATTTGATGTTATACCACGTGAAGCAAAATAATCATTTTAACTTGCAGCTATCTTTGATGAACTATGAGAACTCCAGCAAAGGTGTTCAATATCATTAAGTCTGTAATTAAGAACACTTAACGCTGAAAAGAACTCAACAGATCAAACAAAATTTGTGAACTAGAAAGGGAGTTATCACTTCAGATTGGCCTTTGTCAGAATTAGGTTGAGTGAGGGGAACATAGAAATTGATGTTATGCCAATGCCACAGCACAGTTCTTAATGAAAAGATCTGGAGATGTTAAGAGACTAAGGAGTGGTAGAGGTAAATGGAGTATTTTGGAGATGGTTAAAAGATTTTGCTGTGTTAGGGAAGGTGTCCGCACCAAAGAAGTGGATGCAAAAGCAGAGTCAATGAAAGAAGGCCTCAACATCCTGACAAATGTAAAATTTATTGAGGTGGACATAAAGATAGGGCCTTTGCTGAGGAGAGATAATCCAGAGTCAGAGAGGGGAAGGTCAGAAGGTTCTATGAATACTTGAAAACAGAAAGATATTCAAAAAGATGGGCTCGGAGGAAAGTGAAGTAGAAGACATACAAAGGGGTGTTAGTATCTAGGAGTTGTTGAATCCTGCAATCCCCTACACCTAAAAGGAAAAGAAGTGTTATAGCTCCACATGAGATGATGGATGAAATGAAACTAAGGACTCAGTTTTGAAATAGAGTGAGTCAGTGCCATTTACAAGAGAGGTCGAGAGTATGCACTGGGAAATACACGGCATTAAGATTTGGGAATGTAACGAGAACAGCAAAGTGAGGAATTCTACATGTCTGGAAGATGTTTGTAATCATGGGTGGTTGTGAAGGGTGGAAATATAGTTGGATCCACATGGAACAGGTGGAGATGGGGACAAATGCTAAGGAAGTGGATGTGGATGTAGAGGCTTTTTTTAAAGATACTTGATCAAATATGAAATTGGAAGTAGAAAGTAACCAAGATGAACAAGATAGAAGGTAGGGTAGCACGGTGGCTCATTGGTTAGCCTCACAGCACCAGAGATCTGGATTCGATTCTAGCCTTGGGAAACTGTCTATGTGGAGTTTGCACATTCTCCCCATTGTCTGCATGGGTTTCTTCCGCGTGCTCTAGTTTCTTCCCACAGTCCAAAGATGTGCAGGCGAGGTGGATTGACCATGCTAAATTGTCCGTAGTATTCCAGGGATGCGCAGGCTAGGTGGATTAGCAATGGGAAATGTGGGGTTACAAGGATAGTGTTGGGGGTGTGCGCTTCAAAGGGTCAGTGTGGACTTGATGGACCAAATGGCCTGCTTCCACGCTGTAGGAATTCTATGATTCTAGAAGACACACACTGAAATCCAACTGGTAAGAAGAGTAGAACTTCAAGGTGGCATTCCTGAAAGAATAGTGACAATAAATTGTGCACTAATTCAAAATCAACATACCACAGGTAATGGAAAACTAAAATAATAACTGTAAATGGGAAAAGTATGTAGAAGGTCAAGAAGCATTGTGGAGAAAAAAAGAATTATCATTGACCTGCAATGTTTTTGTCCACAGACGTTGCCTGCCATACTAAATGTTTCCAGCCTTTTCTACTCTTTACTTCAGATTTCCAGCAAGTACATTATTTTGCTTCAGTACCAATAAATATGTGAATGATTTCCATATTCAGTTAAGATCAATAGAATGTGCTTTCCCTTTGAAGAGGAATGAAATTTCCCATCTCTGCAGAAGAGACAAGCGGCTGCACTTTATTCTTTGGGTCATAACTCATCACAACTTAACAGACATAGAAACATGGTTCCACTTGGGACTCAGTGCAAGCACATAAAATAGAATATCCTGAGATGTTAAAGAAGATTGTAGACCTTGGTTAGTCAAAAGTCAATAATGTACAGGTCACTTGGCCTAAACTGGTGGCATATAATTTCTTTGAAATTATTTCTTTGAAATTTCCTTGACAGAGAATTTGAAATATTCATGAGATTCCTACAATCTATTAAATTTCTCACTGAGATCTCGAGGAATTATGAAAAAGCCCTTCAACTCACTGGCATGTACTCTGATGGCTCTCATAACAATGCAGACGACTTAAGAGTGCAATCTTACTGAAATATGTTTTCAAAGTAAATTAATAAGATGCAGATATGATATTTTTCTAAGATAGATGTGATTGTTAATTAAATCAGTCCTCATCTGCCTGTCCAAGACATTAAAGGATCTTATGCTTTTTTTTTTGCTGCAGCTTCAGCAAAAGAGCATGAATAGTGACTGTATTCAATCTGGTGAAGAAATGTGAGTACTTAATTTCCTCAGGAAATCACATACAGTGCATGAAACACACTGAATGATCTGCATGAACGCCTAATTAGTTTTACCTCAGGAATTGTTAAGAACATTGGTGCTTAACAAAAAATGTGACATTATTTCATGCTTCAAATACTTACTTGTAGGTAATGTGGAAGAAATTTGATAATCTCCTAATCTTATTTGATGCTAAACAGCTGGATATGATTAGAAAGCATAGCAAACTGACCAGGTCATAATGTGCCTTTTCTGACAGAAGTTGGGAACATTTCTCTTATCTGTGTATCAATGCTGTCCTCCTTGGCTTAGATGATAACATCAACCAGTCTGTAAATATCTTGGCAACTGTTAGTTGAAAACATGGTAGGAAAAATGGCCTCACTCTGAACGGCAGAGCAGAGTGAGTATAAGCATTAAGGAGTATAGTTTTTAACAAATTCTAATGCATCATCCACCAAGGGAGGGTGCTGACCGGTGAGTTATTTTTTAAAAATGTCTTCCAAAACTCTTTTTGTTCATATTTGTTAAGTTTGTTTAGTTTAAAAAAGATTAGTTTTGGCTGGTAATTTTGATTGTGTGGAGTACACATTTTGTAATGAATGAAAACTCCTGAATGCTCCTCATATCTTGAGAACCTAGACAAATGGAGATACAGGAAGTATCGACATCTGGAGGTGCTTGAGCTCAGGATTCTGACAGCTGCCATCACTTTGGTGTATCCATGAGGTTGAGGGATGTGTGGATAAGAAGTCACTGGATGTGCTAACACTAAACTTAAGAGTTTGCAAGTAGAATAGAAATGAGCGACACTAGGCAGTCAAAGAGGCCCAGGCTCTTAATGTAACGACTTCCTGACAGCATCCTGCTTTAGTTAGTAATACGGTTGAGAATAATGCTTCTTTTTGGGAGTACAGACGCAGCCAATATCACAGTATTATCGCTAACTCAACTGGAAAAAAGCAGGAGGAAGACTAGAAAATTAATACCAATAAGGAATGCTATAGTTCAGGTAACAAATAAGCAATTCTGTGGTGACAGACATAAATCCAGTACTACACGTTGCCGTTTTGGTTCCTGGACCAAACGATTTATTGAATGCTTGCAGATCATTTTGAAGGGAGGATGGGGTAACTATCTAGCAATTATGGTTGATGTTGCTACAAACTACATATGTAGAAAGAGGGAGGTCACCTTTTAGGCAGAAAATAGGATCTACACCAGAAACTAGCAAACAGGCCTGAGGAGGTAGTAAACTCAATGTTACTTCCTGTGCCACATACTAAAGAGTACAAAAAAGGAGTGTCAAGCAGATGAATGCACGGCTGAAGTAGGAAGGAGGGCTTCAGATTCCTTGGGCATTGGGAGTCATTCTAGGAAAAGTGGAGCCTGTACAAGATGGATGGATTACATCAACATTGAACTGGTATCAATGTCCTTGCAAGCTGTTTTTGTGTTACCATTGTGGAGGTTTTAACTCATCATGAGGACCACAACGGCTAGCAATAGTAAAGCATTGGATAAAATAAGACAGAACACAACAAGACCTAAATTGGGTTTCCTATGAATGTATGTGAATGCATGTTATGCTATATTTGATTGATGAGCTGCAGCTTCATATTTTTTCCCTGGAAATATGATATCATGATGATAATAGATATCTAGCTCAAAATAAACAGCAGACCTAGGTACAAAATCCTTCTGGATACAAGGTACCAAGAAGTATAAGAAAGGAAAGAAAGAAGGTGCTGTAGCAGTGTTAAATAAGGAATATATTTTAGTGCTGGAAAGACAGGATATCCTACAGGACTCAAGGGAAGAATTTATTTGGTGAGAGCTGAGAAACAATAGAGACCTTTGCACTGTAGGTGCATTCTATAGACTAATCAAATAATGATGACCGACAGTAAGAGAGCACATATGGTCTATGCATGATATAATAATGAGCTATTTTCATTACCTACCAGAATGGTCAACTAAAATAGGAATGTTTGTTCAAACAGTATGGATTATTGTAAAAATGCAGGGGTGTCAGACTAACTGAATAGTTCTTTCAAAATGTTAGCACAGATGTCATGGATCAAATAGTCATCTTCCTATATAAAGCCATATTCAAAAAGCCTAAATCAGTCAACTTGGTCCTTCTTCCAAACTAAAAAAGGAACCAGGTACACTGTCAGTTTTATTGTATTCTCTTTATTTGAAAAGTGAAATTCACTGACTTGATCATCATAAAAGCAATTTACTTTACCAATAAATATAATTCAGATAGATCTCTTTTTTAATTTTTTTCCAACCATTTTGTATATCAAAATCTATTTATACATGGAATGCTAAATATCTTGCAATGTCTCCTCACTTGAAGGAGTCAGTGAAATTTTCAAAGTAGTAAATTATCATTAATGGGAAAATAATCATAAAGACTGGAATGCGTCAGTACTGACTGTGGTTGTTAATTCAGATATATTCCAAGTCTAGCCATATTACTTTTCCATGTCTATACTCCCAAATGAATCATCGGCACTATCTAACTCTCAAGTTGTTGCTAAGAAAGCACACTGTCACCACAAAGAAATGTTTGACAAACCTTTATTTATTCAGACAGGGAAATAAGCCAGAAATGCGTCATTGTAATTCTGATGATTTCATGCATAAGTAATGTGATCATGAAGTCTGTTTCACACAGATGATATGGCAAATCATTTTCATGAAAACACTGCATGTTGAACATTTCTTACAATTTCTTTTTGTGGCACCCTCATTAAAACCATCACAGTTTGTAAAAAATGAGTTTAACTCTGTGTCCCCACACAGCAAGTAGCTGATTCCAGTAGTAATTGTGCCAAGATACAGAGAAGACAAGGCAAAAAGGAAAAATTTGAAGGAAGGGAGAGGAACTCATGCCAGAGAAGAAATGACCTTGGTAGGCCACTTCCCTGCTCTGTCAGCCAAGAAAATTACACTTAAGAGTTGAGGAGAAATGAATGTAGCAAGGCCTAATTTAATAAATCAAAAAGATTAAAACAATATCTACACAAAATCGGGCAGCATTGTAGACAGTGTTGATGACAGCATAAAATTACAACAGAATATTGATAGATTGGGTGAATGGCAGAGCAGTGGCTGATAGATTTTGATATAAGCAAGTGTGACGTTATCCATTTCTGACCAGAAAACTATAGATCAGGATATTTTTTAGAAGACACAAAGTTAAAAATAATGGATGTCCAATGAGATTTGGGAGTTCAGGTGAATTGTTCTTTAAAATACCATGAACAGGTGCAGAAAATAGTGAAGGAGACTAATGGAAAGCTGGCCTTCCGATCTGAAGAGCTGGAATATCAGCTTTCAGGTGTTACACTGCAGCTGAACAAAACCCTAGATAGACTCCACTTGGAATACTGTGAGCAGATCTGGGCACCACTCCTTAGGAAGGATATTTTGGCCTTGAAGGGAGTTCAATACAGGTTTACAAAGAAGATACTTAGATTTCAGAAGTTATGTTATGAGAATAGATTAAACAAATCAGGGACAGTAGAAACTGCCGATGCTGGAGTCTGAGATAACAAGATGTGGAGCTGGATGAACACAGCAGGCCAGGCAGCATCAGAGGAACAGGAAAGCTGACGTTTTGGGTCTGGCCCCTTCAGAAAATTTTCTGACCCGAAACATCAGCTTTCCCGCTCCTCTAATGCTGCCTGCCCTGCTGTGTTCATCCAGCTCTACACCTTGTTATCTTAAACAAATCAGGCCTTTATTCTCTTGAATCTAGAAGGTTAAGGCCTAATCTAATTGAGTTCTTCAGGACAGAGCTCTGAACATGAAAAGACGGGGAAGATAACAATTATTTTCACTGGTGAAGATTCTAAAACTGGCAGCATACTCTAAGAATGAGGCTGAGGCTATTCAGGAGACATGTTAGAAATCTCTTCTACACACAAAGAAGACTGGAGGTTTGGAATTCTCTTCTTCAAATGGTGGTCAAATCTTATCCTTTTTTTCAAAATAATGCCACAGAATTTTACATTTACTTGATAGGGCAACTAGCTCCTGAGTCTATCATCTGATTTAAAGATGGTACCTTAGATAACATAGCACTTTCTCAGCACTGAGTCTAAATCTGAAGTGGACTTGAACTTTCAACTTCTGACTCAAAGGCAAGAGTGCTACCTGTTGTACAAGGTATGGTTCTGTAAGCATTAATGCTGAAGCTTCACGAAACTCCATCTAATGCGATGATGTTATACTGTCTTTGGGCAAAGAAGGAGTCAAGTACAAAGTCCTGATGGACTGGGTCTCTGACTCCTGGTAATCTTCATAATTATTCCTAACAATCAATTTAACTCATACCTCATGCTAGCATGCACTAAACTGCATTACAATGTGGGCCAGAAGAGTTCCTTCTATTAAGACTCAACAGTCATTTATCATCAAACACTGTGAATGATTCAGGTACTTAGACCCAGAATAGAAAGGAGGATTGGTGGCAGCAGTCCATCCCAACCACAATATGTTGTTGGTACCACAACATACAGCACAACTAATTGAGCCTTTGATACCTTGCAAATGATATATAGATTAAAATTGTTGCCACATTCTTCCAAACCATTATGACAAATGAAATAAGAAATTTATTTTGAAACCCCAAACTTCTGCAATGCTAACGCAAATGGTAAAGCTGATGTTTTATTACAGATATTTGGCTTTATATTCATTTATTCCCAACAAGGAAGATGAACTGGAGCTCAAACAAGGAGACGTCATTAACGTTATCAGGAAATGTGGTGATGGTTGGTACTTCGGTAGGTTACTGCTAGATATGTTAAAAAGTAACAAACTTAGCCTGTTCTTCAGTGCGTTATTAAAAAGTAAAAATCAGAAGATCTATCTCACTGCAGTGTGAATGATACAGTACAAGATAAGGTGAGTCTGAATGATATGATGTAGTTGATGCTTTTCATAAATGCTTAACACCCAGGGAGCTCTCCATTTAATCTCACTAAGTTTTCATTATTCTTCCAGTGCAATCTGAGTTTGCTTATGCACTCCCTATGCATCTACAGCAATGAAAATGGATCATGCAGAGTATGGAAATATCAAAAATGGTCTAATAATTTTCTCAAAAGAAGTATATTGTTTCACTAGTGCAATACGAAAATTAACCAGCACTCCATAAATACCAAAATAACACTTACACCTTAGGTGATATCTTGTATATCACATTAGGCAATACATATATTTTATCTATGCCTACTCCTGTTTCTGTTCTCGTATTTAGCATACTGCCACAATTTGTGGGATGTTCGTGAACTAAGGCCACAAAATTTGTAAACCCATCTTTTCACCTTTTCCTCAAAATGACCATGATATCTATCTGAATGTTCCTGAAACTAACTGTTTTGGTTAGGTGTCAGTACACACACAGAGAACATATGCCAGAACTATACAGTTTGACCAATAATAATGTAATACTGAATTCATGCAGTGCTGCCATTTTGGAGTTCAAGGCTCCAACTAACACCCTGCCTTAAATAAAGCAAAATACTATGAATGCTGGAAATCTAAAATAAAAATAGAAAGTATTGAAGAAACCCAACTGATCTGGCAGCAACAGTGAAGAGAGAAACGAGGTTAATGTTTCAAATGCAGAACTTCAATCCCAAGTTCCTAAATCAGAGTAATTCTGGACTTGAAACATTAACTCTATATCTTTCTTCACATATGCAGCCTTTATTTCCCTTAACCTTTTCCTTTATTTCCTGACTGAAATTATTACATATTTTTCACATTGGGCATGTGCAATTACATTGATTACAACTGTACACTAATAATCTCATAATCATAAACTTTAATCATAGTCATAGAATCTCTACAGTGTGGAAGCAGGCCATTCAGCCTGTCAAGTCCACACCGACCTGAGCATCCCACCCAGACCCATGCCCTACACCATCCCTGTATTTCTCACCCTGGACACAATGGGCAACTTAGCATAGTCAATCCACCTAACCTGCACATCTTTGGACTATGGGAGGAAATCAGAGCACCCAGAAAAAAAGCCTGCGTAGACAAAGGGAAAATGTGCAAACTCTGCCAGGCCACTCACCCAAGGCTGGAATTGAACCCAGGTCCCTAGCACTATGAGGCAGTGGTGCTAACCATTGAGACACTGTGCCACCCTAATTGGCAACATAGTTGGCAGGATACACACCTGCGTGGGGAATCTGGCTGAAATTTATGACATGCTCAATAACTGAAAAGCAAAACTCAATTTAATTAACTATTAAATCTACCAATCTACCAATCCAAAGACTAGAGCATAGTTGGCTCAATGCTAAAAAATGCCTGGTTATTAATTTTCAGTATTTTATAGCACACTTGGTTATGAGGGGAGATAAGAGAATGAATAGCCAGTGAACTGTTGTGAAATGTTTTTGAATTATAGTTGATCATTTCAACGTTTTTTTTAATTACAATGTCACCAAATTTATTCATCAAACAATATTTGTTCAATTGTGTTATTTGAAAAGTAACATGCATGCATCACGGCATATTTAACCTTAAATAGAGAGTGCACTGTCTGAATTATTCATTGTTTTGATGTCTATATTTTATAGGTACATCCAGAAGAACCAAGATGTTTGGCACTTTCCCAGGAAATTATGTGGAAAAATTGTGTTTATAACCAACAGACCTGATTCTCCACTTCAACCAAGATATTATTCTGAGTGAATTTGTGAACTGAATGAGTCAGGAAATGCACTGAAATGTAGATTCTGTCAGCAAAGCGAAGTTCCAATGGCAGATTTATTTGGCGCAGAATTACCTGGAAGCTTTGGGTGGAACTATGATGCAAATGTTTTTCCCTTTAAAGAAATCTGCATACCTTTGATTTATGCTGTTCCTTATCTCAAGTCATGGCTATATGAAAGTTTTCATGTTACACGCAACACAATATCACTTCCCCCATTAACATTGTTTCACTTCTGAGCAAAAAACCCAGGAAACAGAAACTATTACATTTTCCCAAGTTCTCCAGACATAAGCTTATGTGCAAAATTTTGGTAACAGCAGGAACTGAAATCATTCTTTCCAATGATTGATTGTGATTTTCTTTTTAGCAATTTATTTTTAAAAGTTATTTCTTCTTACTGAGACCTACAAAATATTTTCCATATACAGTCATACAGCACAGAAGTAAAACCAGAAGTTGCTGGAAAAGCTCAGCAGGTCTGGCAGCATCTGTGAAGAAAAAGTCAGAGTTAACGTTTCAGGTCCCGTGACCCTTCCTCATAACAGAAGATGCCTTTTGGCCCATCGAGTCTGTGCCAACCTATGTATGCTAATCCCACTTTCCAGCACATGACTCATTGCTTTGAATGTTATTACATTTCAAGGGATCATCCATGCATGTTTTAAAGGTTGTGAAGTTTTCCTCTTCTACCACTCTTCCAGGTGATTTCCACCAACCTCTGGGCGAAATAATGCTTCCTCAAAATCCCTCTGAACCTCCTGTCTTTCACTTTAAAATTATGCCCTCTCATTTTTGACCCATGTGGTAGCTGCTTTCTATCCATCCTGTTCATGCTCCTTATAATAATGTACACCTCATTCAGGTGCTCCATCAGACCTCTCTGCTCTAAAGAAAACAACCCGAGCTTATCCAGTCTCTCTCCATAGTTAAAATGCTCTATCCCAGGTGACATTCTGATGAATCTCCTCTGCATCTCCTCCAGTGCAATCACATCCTTCCTGTAATTTGGTGACCAGAAGTTCACACAGTATCCCAGCTGTGCCCAAACCAAAGTTTTGTACTGCTCCAACATCGCCTCGCTACTCTTATAATCTATACCACAACTGATAAAGGCAAGAGTCCCATATGCCTTCTTAACTACCCTATTAACCTGTCCTTCAACCTTTATGGCTTTGTGGACAAGAACCCCAAATCACTCTGTTTTTCTGAGCTTCTTAGTGTCCTGCCATTCATTGAGCACTACATTGTCTTATTACAACTTCCAAAATGCATCACTTCTTGCTTTTCAAGAACATCATATCTCTGAATATATTTTTTAGAAATTGTATTTTCTTAAAAAAACAGAGTTTAATTTGCAAAAGTGATAGTTTGGTATCTTTCAATTTCGTTTTCATAGTAACATTGAAAATGAAGTAAAGAAGAAAGAAGGAAATTATTCTGTGATTTCCTCAGGCCCTGATCTTTTGTATTGATTCTATTTATATTATGCGGATTTTTACTCTATTTCATATCAATACACTTGGGGAAATTAAATTGAAATACCCTTAATATACCATTTCATGCCTGCTCCTATCTAGGAAAATGATTACATCACCTGCTCCCACATTCTTTGTTGGAAATGATGTATTTATGTCACTGTTCCAAATAAATTTCTGACCTAGCAAAAACAAATTGCATTCACAGAACTAACAAATCTTTTTAATTTTGTTTCCAACTCTCAAATAATAATAGCTTCTATTATACACCTTTCATCTCATAGTTTTGTAAGAGTTGTGTGGATTAACTCATCTTTAAACATTGTATTTTCAACCATTGACTTGGATACTCATTCAAACAGACCCAGCTCAGTTTGCTATTACATGGAGATAGATTTGTTCCATAGCTCTCCCCCTCAAGCTCTACTTCAAAGCGGGCACTTGTTAGCAAAGTCTTTTCATAAGGCTGTCTGACCCAAATTTATTAGTGAACCTGTACTTTATTGGTGAAGATGTCTTGTAATTATAATTTGTGGAGAGCACATCACTTGCATTGATTGCAATTTCCTTGTCATTAGATGTAATTTGTATTAGGCAATAATGGGTGTAATTTATAACTAAAATTAGTTCCTTAATAAAAGACAGGAAAGCAAAAGTACATTGAGTGGATACAAATGATAGTCATCAATTTAGATCTGTGTGAATTTGTTTGTACATGCTCTGAATGTACCAATTTTATGACATAAATGTTTATATTTAGAAATATTTGAGAATGCCACAGTGAATAAAGTGATGAATAACCAGTCATACAGGCCAATGGGGCTGATAGTCTTAATTCTATTTTCAATTTCTATGTAATCCAATACACTTCCCTCCCTAACAGCATTGTGGGTCAACCTACAACATATGGACTGGAGCATTCAAGAAGGCAGCTCACCACCACCTTCCCAAGGGCAACTAGGGACAAACAATAAATTAGAACAAAGAATTGCAGATGCTGGAGATCTGAAACAACAACAGAAATTACTGAAAAAACTCAGCATGTGTGGTGGCATCAGTGGGGAGAAAGCAAAGTTTACACTTCGAGCCCGGTGACTCTGATGAAGAAATTCTCTGAACTTAAAATGTTAACTCTGCTTTCCTCCCACAGATGCTGCCACATCTGTTGAGTTTCTCCAGCAATTTTTGTTCTTGTGACTGATCTCCAGCACCTGCTGCAAATTAATTTTTATAAGACTATAAATTTCATATCAACATTAAGATTCAATAAAAGGGATTATAGCTCAGTATCGTACTTTGTTCAGAAGGATGAAGAAAACTCTTTGCGTGAACTGTCATTTTTACCTCAAAAATCCAAAAAAAAACAAAAATCGCTGTTGTAATTTCTTTTCTGGAATTGCTTGTATGTCAGGGTTTAGACTGACAATGCTGTTAAAAAATATTACTCCCTCATTAGATTCCAGGGAATTAAAATATCTACAATGCCAGTACAAAGGCAAATGTTAAGCATCAAGGGAACTGGTTTATCTGTAACCAGTGCATTTCCATATACAGGCATTCTTCATTGCTTGTTCCAGAACTTTTCATACACTTCGCAGGAACACCATCTGGAGTAACAGACATCTCTTCCTCAATGCCAACAATACAGTACTCAATAAGGATTGTAACCTTGTCATCATGTTACTCTTGTTCTTTTATTGGTATGGGAAAATATAAGTCAGCCAATTCATGCACAGCTTTGTAAATTTAAGTATGCTATGATGCAGAAAGTTTGAATATGTTGAAATCATCAAAAGTCGAAAAACTTACTTTCTCAATTTCTCTTTAACTCATAAAAATTCAAAGTTACCATTGGCTTATTGTAGAAATCCTTAATGTTACTTGTATATGTGTTGCAGATCAAGAAAAACAATTGTACCAACTAACCTATTTTTCTTATTTATTCATGGGACCAGGACAGCATTTATTGCCCATCCAAGTTTCCCTAGGAGAATGTGGAAGTGAGCTATCCACGTGAAGTACTGCAATTCTTGTGTTGTAGGTACACATACAGTGATACTTGGAAGCAAATTCTGGAATTTGGACACAGTGACAATGAAAGAACAGTGATATCATTCCAAGTTAGAATGTTAAGTGACTTAAAGGGGTACTTAAAGCTGGTAATGTTCCTGATCATCTCCAGCCATTGTCCTTCTAAGTATTTGCTGTCATGGTTTTGAAAGGCAATGTCTAAAGAGGTTGGGTTCGTTGTTGCAGTATATCTTGTCATTGGTACACACTGCTGTACATTTTAATGGTGAATAAAGTGAATGTTGAAGTTGGTGGATCAGGTTCCAATCAAGCAGGCTGCTTTGTCCTAGAAGGTGTCAAACTTCTTGAGTCTTGTTGGATCTGCATCCATCCAGTCAAGTGGAGAGTATTCCACTAAACTCTTGACTCATGCCTTGTAGATGGTGGATCGGCACTATAGACTCAGGTGTTATGACTGCAGCTGCTGTTATTAATGGACAAGTCAGATCCCAGTCTGAAATTTGACTTGATGTATCAAGCTTTGTTTTGTTTTTATCTAACAGCTTAACAAACAGACAAATTCCTGATTCTTCTCATGGAAATAAGTTAATGTTCTGCAATGTCTATTGTGCCCACTTGTAAAGCCCTCCTAATGCAAAAAAAACCTCCAAGTATCACACCAGAAACTCCTCCTGTCATACTATGTTTTAAAAAAATCATTACTCCAGAAATACTGACAAGTTACACTTTAACATCTGCATGCACACAGACCAAACTTCACATCCAACTACATCCAAAACAAGCTCAAATAACGGGAGTAGATTTCTCACTGCACACTAACAAGGCAATTCAACTGAACTCACAACCTGAGGTCTGGGAGCAAAATGAAGAGTGATTTGGCGTAACACTGTACCATGGGTGGCATGGTAGCTCAGTGGTTAGCACTGCTGCCTCACAGCGCCAGGGACTCAGTTTGATTCAACCCTCAGGCAACTGTCAGTTTGGAGTTTGCACATTCTCCCTGTAAATATGTGAATTTCCTTTGGGTGCACCAGTTTCCTCCCACAGACCTCCCACAGCAGGTTAAGTGGATTGGCCTTGCTAAATTGCCTATAGTGTCCAGGGATGTGTAGGCTGGGTGGATTGCCATGGCCAGTGCAGGGTTACAATGGTAAGATAGGGAGGGAGGATGCATGTGGGTGGGATGCTCCTCAAAGGGTCTGTGTATACTTAATGGGCCAAATGGCCTGTTTCCACATTATAGGGATTCTATGACTCTAAATGACTGACTCACTAGAGCACCTATAGTTCAAAAATCACAGAATTGTCTTTGCAAGAACTAAAGGCAGGACGGGTGTACATGAACTACCCCAGCTAAAAATTATCAATTTTGCAGGGGTAAATTGTTGTTTCAAAGAGGTTAACTATTATTTTTATGAGAAGAAGCATCATGTCCAAGTTATATGTCACAGCAAGTAGCTCATACAGAATCAACAAAAAGAAAAGCCTTCAACAAATTGAAATGGCTCTGAAATAGTGATATGGAAATGCCTTTCCTCGGTGACATCAAGGAACCGGTTGGATTCTACTGGAGTGGTGACATCTTTGTAGATGGAAACACAACATGCTTTAAGTTAGACACAGCTGCAGCAGGTTTGGTTCTGTCTGATACTGAACCATGGTTGGAGAAAGTTTCTCTTCAGCCATCACACATATGGGCAAGGAGATGCAGAACTCAAGTCATTGGACAACTGATTACATCCCTTCAATATAGATCGTGGAAATCACTGGAAAACATTTTATGTGACCATAAAGCAGATTTGTTCACTCTTAGGCAAGAAGACCTGTACTGAGAACTTCATTTAAAACATTCAGAGCTGTTTACAATTCTAGAAAAGATGAAGGGAGTTACCACAGAACTCTGCAGACCGAAACAAAATTAGTGGGCTGAAACTTACATTTTCTTTGGCTAAGTCCAAGTGAAGATATGTTAGGCATGATGGAGGCATGGACCGGAGAAAAGATGCAATGGAGAAACTGGGATAATGTAATGAAATCCTTGCATGAAGTATTTGGTGAGGAAAATTCCATTTCATTATCTCAGATTCTCTATCTCTGTCATTTCTATTCTAATGATGCTACCTTCCACCCAGGTGCCTCCAGCATGTCCTAATATGACTTCATCTAAAGATTCCCCGTATCATTGTTGACATTGTTGACAACCGTGTATGACTAACCTCCCACACTTCTGTCTTTAGACCTTCCCTTTCCTACCAGAACAATGATACGATTTGGGGGTGTCTCAGTGGTTAACACCGCTGCTTCAGAGCACCAGGAACCCAAATTCATTTCCACCCTCGGGCGACTGTCTGTGTGAAGTTTGCATGTTGTCCCCGTGTCTGTATGGGTTTCTCCACATGCTCCCTTTTCCTCCCACAGTGCAGAGATGTACAGGTTAGATAGATTGGCCATTCTAAAGTTCCCCATAGTGTCCGGGAATGTGTAATTAGGTGGATTAGCCATGGGAAATGCAGGGTTATGGGAATAAGGTAGAGGCATGAGTCTGGGTGGGATGGTCTTCAGAGGATTAGTGTGGACTCAATGCTCTGAATGGCCTGTTTTTACACTGTAGGGATTCTTTAGGAAACATTTCCTTGTCCTCACTTTCCAACGATCAATCTTTGCTTTCAGAGGATCATCGTGCCACCTCCAGCAGGATACCCGCACAAAACCCATCTTCTGCTCCCCGCTACTGTCAAGATTCCACAGGGATCATTCCCTCCATTACACGCTGGTCCACTCCTCCATCACTCCCAACACTTGCCCATTCTTCCGGCACCTATATATGCAATCACAGAAATTGCTACCCTTATCCTTTCACTTCCTCCCTCCTCACTATCCAAGACCGACAAGTGGCAAGTAACATTTGTACCTAGGCTAGGATCATCACCAATGAGATACAATCTAACCACCGCCCCTTGACATTCAATGGTGTTACCATCACTGAATCTGCATTATCAACATCCTGAGGGTTACCAATAACCAGAAACTCAACTAGATTCGTCATATAAACACAGTGGCAACAAGTGCAGTTCAGAGGCCAGGAACACCGTGGAGAGGAACTCATCTCCTGACTCCTCAAAGCTTAGCCATCATCTACAAGGCACAAGTCAGACATGCGATAGAATACCCTCCACTTACCTGGATGAGTGCAGCTCTAACAACACTTAAGAAGCTTAAGACCACCCAGGACAAAGCAGACCACTTGATCAACACCACATCAATAAATGTCCACTCCCTCCACCACCAATGCTCAGTAGCAGCAGCATCTGCTATCTACAAGATGCACTACAGAAATTTACTAAAAATCCTTGGAAAGCACCTTCCAAACCCATGACAACTTCCATCTAGAAGGACAAGGCCAGCAGATATATTGGGACTCCACCACCTTCAAGTTCCTCTCCAAGCCACTTAACATCCTGACTTGGAAATATATCACCATTTCCTCATTGTCACTGGGTCAAAATCCTGGAATTCCCTCCCTAATGGCATTGAGGGTCAAACCACAGCAAGTTGCCTGCAGTAGTTCAATAAATAACATCACAGAGGCTAGTATCCCATACCAAGTCAACCTTTATTTACATGTGGAGAGACTTTGACACTGATCTAGCTCCCTCAGAGCCAGCTGTTGAAGTGAACAGAATGTCTGACAATCCAATTCTTATCTGTCAGCCAGGGCTCCCTGATTGTAAAAGATTAATAGCCCCAGTCAGGGAACTCATATTCTATGAGGTCCATCTGACTGACCTCATTACAATCACTACATCCCACTCCCTCTGAGTTTGAGGAAATAATCTGGTTTTTTTTTTTGTAGCTCTCCCTGGGATGTTTTAGCAATGGATCAGGTTTCTCCAACTCTGCCTCTGATACGGGCAGCATGTAACTCACAGTAGCTTGCCTCTTGCACTTAGAGTGTCTCGTAAGAAACTCATTCTCTTCTTCAGGTGGTAGAGGTGTCGAGGCAGCAAAATCTGTTGTGTCCATCTCAGATTCTGGGGTATCTTCATTGGATGAAGAGGGAGACCCACAGGTTCTGGAACAGTCAGATGATGGATGGTATGGACCTGTCCTCGTATGTTGATCTTGCTTTTTGTATGCTTTCTGTGCAGCCGTAACTTTGTATGTCTCACTCTGTTCAATCATGCTATGATGTGTATGATCTGCTGGTACTGCGCACAAAATAAAAACTTTCACCATGCTTAGGTACATGTGGCAATAATGAATCAAATCAAATCAAAATTCCCTGCTGGTAAACAATGGCCTGTATTCTGTGACCAACATGTCTGGGAGTCATTTATTGCAAAAGATGTGTGCAGTTTTCTAACGTTGTTCCCGTGTTTGATGAATGAACTCTATGCATGTCCAGCCACTTTGAGTGGGCATCCACCATGACTAAGAACATTGAGTCCATGACAGGACTGAATAGTCGACATGTAACCAAGTCCAGGATTTACCCAGCCATTCCCACAAATGTGGGCGGTGCTGCTGGCAGTATTTTTTTGTCCTTGTTGGCACTTTGCCCCACTAAAGTACTATATCAGTATTCAATCCTGTCCACCAGACGTAACTTCTCACCAGCATCTTTATTTTGGAAACCCCTGGATGACCCTGGTGGAGTTCACCCAGTATCTGGTGGCGACCTGTGCTCAAGACAATCTCCCCATGATAATATGCCATCCTATACTGGGATCTGGTCACTCTGGGTCCAAAAAGATTTCAGTTCTGGTTGTACACAGCAGGTCAAGCAGCATCATAGGAGCAGGAAAACTTGACGTTTCGGGCCTAAACCCT
>JAHRHZ010000289.1:27383297-27428921 GCA_024137785.1 Ginglymostoma cirratum | reverse complement strand
AGGGTTTAGGCCCGAAACGTCAAGTTTTCCTGCTCCTATGATGCTGCTTGACCTGCTGTGTTCATCCAGCCCCATGCTTGTTATCTCGGATTCTCCAGCATCTGCAGTACCTTTTATCTCAGTTCTGGTTGTGATGGCCCGTTGGACACTCCCATCACCACCAGCTGTTTTAGTTTTAGATTTTCTAGGGCCAGCAAAAGTCTGCATCCAAAGTCTGATATTATCATCTGTGACTGGAGTGTGTCCAGAAAATTTAAAACCAATTCAGACTTTTCCAAAGGTGATACCACTGGTGATGTATCTGCCAGCAGGAGGCGGACTCAGCATTCGAGCCCATGCACGTAGTATTAGAGCCCACTGCTGAATTTGGCCTGAAGCTACAGGCGGCACTGCCTTGTCCTCTTTAAGTAGACCTAGCAGGGATTTATGGTTAGTTATTATTATAAATTTACTTCCGTAAAGTTTATGGTAACTTGCCTGATTCCAAATATGACTGCCAAACCTTCCTTCTTTATCTGGGTATATTTACACGCTGCATAGCTGAAGTCCTAGATGCAAATGTTATTGGGTTTTCCTCTCTACTGGGCCATCCATGAGTTAATACAACCCCGATCTCGTATGGGGAAGCATTGTATGTCAATACCTGGTCTTGCTTGGGATCACAGTGTGCCAATACCTTAGAGAATGATAGCTGTTTCTTCACTTCATAACTTGGCTATGCAACATTTCCAAGGCTTATCCTTTTTTTAAGAGTTGACGCAAAAGTTCCAGGATGGAGGACAAGTTATGTTTGAACTTTTCATAATAGTTCACCAGCCCAAGGAACAACCTAAGCTCCAATAGAGACATGGAGCTAGAGCACCTTTGATCACCTTCATTTTATCTTCCAACGGGTGCAACTCAGTACTGTCAATTCTTTAAACCAAGTAGGTCACTTTCTGTGCCTTGAACACACATTTTTCCCTTCTAAGGCCCACGCCTGTCTGGGAGAAACATCTAAGGTCTATGTCTCTAAGTTCTCTAAGTGTTCCTTATTCCATGCATATTATCTGAGTTTAGCGGTTTTTCTCTCATTTTGTCTCTGAGCTTAAATTCTCATAGTTTATATACTATAATTTATTTGCATGTCATCTAAATAAATGGCAATTTAGGATAGACCTTGTAAAATGTTCTCCATCATCTGCTGAAATATTATCCCAAACGGCAGCCTCATATATTGGTACAAACCTTTATGGGTATTAATTGTAGCAGACTTCTGGGAATCCTCATCTAACCACAATTGCAAGTACTCATGGCTCATGTCTAAATTCATGAAGGACAGCCCCCTGCCAGCTTTGCATATAAATCCTCTGTATTTGTCCATTTACACAGCCATCTTTCATCAGGATGGATTCAGGGCTCTCTGTGCCTCCCTGGAAAAAAAGCTTGAATAGTCCCGAACCAGCATCACCTTCCTCAGCTTGGTTATGCTCTTCTTCTCTTTGACCAACTTCTCCTTCAAATCCTCTCACTTTCTTCAGATCAAAGGGGTGGCCATGGGTACCCACTTGGGCCCCAGTAATGCTTGTCTCTTTGTAGGGTACGTGGAACATTCTTGGTTCCAGTCCTACTTCAGCCGCCACTCACATCTCAATCTCTAGTACATCAATGACATCATCAGTGCTGCTTCCCTCTCTCATCCTGAATTTAAAAAGTTTATCCATTTCTCCTTCAATTTCCATCCTACTGTCCATCTACACCTGGTCCATCCCTCCCCTTCCTTGACATTTCTGTTTCTATTTCTGGGGATAGGCTAGCCATCAATATCCACTAAAACCCGCCAACACCCATTGTTACCTTGACGGTACACCCTCACATCCTGCTTCTTGTAAAGACTCTGTTCCATTCTCCGAGTTCCTCCTTCTCCATCGCATCTGTTTCAGTGATTCCAGCTTCTACAAAGTGGCCTCTGAAATACCAACATTCTTTCTCAACTCAGGATTCCCCAGCACCATGGGTGACAGGGCTGTCAGCCAACCCATCTCCTGCACTACAGCCCTCACCTCCTCTCTTCTCTCCCACAACAGCAATAGGGTCTATGTCCTCACCTACCATCCCACCAGCATCCATATCCATACCATCATTAGCCATGATTTCATCCACGGGATGCCACCGTCAGACACGTATCCCCTTCCCCTCCCTTGTCAGCCTTCCACAGGACACCCTGGCCCACTCCTTCTTCACTTCCAACACTTCCCTATGCCCCCATGGCACCTTGCCATGCAAACAAAGAAGGTGTAGCACATGCCCATTTACTTCCTCCCTGCTCAGTATCCAAGCTCCCAGACACACCTTCCAGGTGAAGCAGCTATTTACCTGTACTTCATTTAATAGACTACTACATACACTGCTTACAATCTGGTCTGCTGTACACTGGGGAGACAAAACACTGATTGAGCAACCACTTTGCAGGACACTTATGTTCTGTCTGCAAAAATGGCCCTGAGCTTCCTATTGTCTGCCACTTCAACATAGTACCATATTCCTTGGCCAACATTCCTATCTTGGGATTGCTGTAGCACTCTAGTAAAGCTCAGCACAAGCTGGAAGGACAACATCTCATTTTCTGCTTTGAGACCCTGCAGCCTCCAGAACTCAATATCGAGTTCAATAATTTTAGGGCCTGTGCACCTTCTCCCATGCCCTTACCCCAACTCCCACACACCATACCTTGTCAATACATGAACTGTTATGACCAAAGAATCAATGTCAGCTACTAACGGGTCCCATTAGCAGCAGTTGATTCTCCCACGCTGACCTTCATCCATTCCTTTGTCTGCCCTAATTTCTTTCCTTTCTCTGGGCTCCATCTCCATGTATCATTTACTCCTCCCCCTCCCCCATCCCATTTTCAGTATCTATGCAAACATTTTCCAAGATAAAATCAGTTCTGGTGAAGAGTCACCAGACCAAAATTGTTAACTTTGCTTTTTCTCCACAGATGCTACCAGACGACTGAATTTTCCAGCAACTTCTGTTTTTGTTTCAGAGCATGATGAATGTCCTCTATTTTCATTTCACCTTTCCATCCTTTATCCTGACTGGCCAAGTCATGTTTGTGTCTTGTTGACAGTTTTCATTGGTGTGCACCCGTCTTCTCCTTGTCATACATCTCATTTACATCTAATTTATATTTCTACCAGTCCTTTACCATCATTAGCATTCTCTTGTCTTTTGCTCTGGGCATTCTCACCATCTGTTCCACTCACTCATTTTCCCTCTTCTTCAACAGCACAGAAATAATTCTTTTCCAGCCTCTTTCAGTTCCATAGAAGATTCATATCAGATTGGAAATGTTAACTCTGTTTCTCTTTCCACAGCTTCTGCCAGGCCTGTTGAGTTTCTCCAGCAATTTCTGTTTTTATTTCAGATTTCCAGCATCCACAGGATGTTGCCTTTATTAAACTTCCATAATTGATTTCAATACCTGGAACCTTTGGTTTAAATTCATTTAAAAGGAAAGGAAAAAGAATACTCAGTTAAGATGGCCACAATGGTCACCTGACAATAGGTTGAGCCAGCTTACATACAATACCCAGTCTAAACTGAATCTAACATCTTCTAGGACTGACTGAAGGCAGTCACTCGGATCTATATCTGCTGTTTAATTTATACCTTTGTGTAATTTCCACAAACGTGATAAAAGTCACCTGCAGAATAGTTAGCTTGAAAAAGCCAACGAAGCCAGGTTTGAAAATACACAATGACAATGGTACTTCAGGCAACAGCTTTAACAGAGAGAAAGATAGAAGGAAAAAAATCTAATCTGTAATAGCAGAAATAGCAAGTTGTTCTTTCTCACTCCCTCTTTCTCTCATTGTCTCAAAAACAATGCTCAATGAGAGCTCAAGGAAATCTACACATTTCACCACTTCTGAGGATAAAAAAACATCAATTAAACAGCCATGATCTCAGGTTAAAACATAACACCTCAAGGACCCTGTTGATGATGAGGTCATTGATTGGGGTTGCTCACCTGGGCCAGTCCGGAAATTCCTGGCTGACCAATATATCCAGAAGATTAAAATCTCCTCAGTTCAGGCGACTGACTCAGAGCAGGCTGGCCATAGCCTGCACGCTATGCACAAGTAAATAAAGGGCCACTGGCCCCTGTGCAGTTAGTTCAGATTCGAAGTACATTTTGTTAAACTGCTTATCTTTGATCTTTTGTCTATGAGGAACTCTCCCCTTTTTATCATTACAAGTATGTCTCTGGATTTGATGTCACATTTTATTATTGTTTTCTGGATTAGCATATAATAAAATTCCCTCAAAAAAACTTTGTAATTGACTGCTTAATTTTTGACTAGTGCTACTTTTTAAGTGTGATGTATCTGCATGCTGAGAATAATTTAAAATCTTTCTTACAATTAACCAAGGAGTGTTAAAAGAAAAAGAGCTGACTCACCCCTTCTTATCTAGTCACAGCTGAAATTGTTTGGAAAAAAAATGCTTCTAGAAGACAAAAGAACAACTTTCTAATTTTATTACTGATTTCTGAATATGTCCACCTCAAAATAAGCCCAAAGTCCAGAACGGCTCCTTTTAGATGATTGTAAAGGTTGTGTTTATACAGCTGTTGTTATCCAGAGTACAAAGTGGGTCAAGTATATTCTGACTGAATCCAACGAAATCATTGGTTTCCTTTGCACCCAGTAAAAATAAAACTAAAGGGAAATTGAAGGATATTCCAATGCATTGTCACATTGTTTTACATGGTATTAGAAGTGATACCTGTACAGAGTTGCTGATTAGAGGCTTCCTGGCAATGGACATTGTGAGAATTTTAACTCTCACCCCATTTTGCAGATAAAACAGAGCAGTAGAATTGCCTCCTAACCTCCAACTCTTCCGCTGGTGACTGTAATTTTAAATTGTTGGAGCTACAGAACAAAATTGGAGTAGTCTCCGCCTGCTCCTGCCCCACCGAACTCATCTCCACCTACCTAGACTCCATTTTCACCCCCTTGGTCCAGGAGCTCCCTACCTATGTCCGTGACACCACCCACGCCCTCCACCTCCTCCAGAACTTCCAATTCCCCGGTCCCCAACACCTCATTTTTACTATGGACGTCCAGTCCCTATACACCTGTATTCCCCATGCAGAGGGCCTAAAGGCCCTCTGCTTCTTCCTGTCCCGCAGAACTGACCAATCCCCCTCCACCGACACCCTCATCCGCTTAGCCGAACTCGTCCTCACCCTCAACAACTTCTCTTTCAATTCCTCCCACTTCCTACAGACAAAGAGGGTGGCCATGGGTACCCGCATGGGCCAAAGCTATGCCTGCCTCTTTGTAGGTTACGTGGAACAATCCCCCTTCCATACCTACACTGGCCCTAAACCCCACCTATTCCTCCTTTACATTAATGACTGTATTGGCACCGCTTCATGCTCCCACGAGGAGCTTGAACAATTCATCCACTTCACCAACACCTTCCACCCCAACCTGAAGTTCATCTGGACCATCTCCAACACTTCTCTCTCCTTCCTGGACCTCTCTGTCTCCATCTCAGGTAACCACCCAGAAACCGATGTCCATTTCAAGCCCACTGACTCCCACAGCTACCTGGAATACACCTCCTCCCACCCACCTTCCTGCAAAAATACCATCCCCTATTCCCAATTCTTTCGCCTCCGCCGCATCTGCTCCCAGGATGAGGCATTCCACTCCCGCACATGTCAGATGTCCTCATTCTTCAAGGACAGCAACTTCCCCCCCGCAGTGGTCGAGAACGCCCTCAACCATGTCTCCCGCACTTCCCGCAACTCATCCCTCACACCCCGTCCCCGCAATAATAACCAAAAAAGAATCCCCCTCGTCCTCACATACCACCCCACCAACCTTCGGATCCAACGCATCATCCTCCGACACTTCCGCCATCTGCAATCCGACCCCACCACCAAAGGCATTTTTCCCTCCCCACCCTTGTCTGCTTTCCAGAGGGACCACTGTCTCCGTGACACCCTTGTCCACTCCACACTCCCCTCCAGCCCCACCACACCCGGCACTTTTCCCTGCGACCGCAGGAAGTGCTACACCTGCCCCCACACCTCCTCCCTCACCCCAATCCCAGGCCCCAAGAAGACTTTCCACATCAAGCAGATGTTCACCGGCACATCTGCCAATGTGGTATACTGCATCCGCTGTACCCGTTGTGGCCTCCTCTACATCGGGGAAACCAAGCAGAGGCTTGGGGACCGCTTTGCAGAACACCTGCGCTCAGTTCGCAACAAACAACTGCACCTCCCAGTCGTGAACCATTTCAACTCCCCCTCTCATTCCTCAGACGACGTGTCCATCCTGGGCCTCCTGCAATGCCACAATGATGCCACCCAAAGGCTGCAGGAATAGCAACTCATATTCAGCCTGGGAACCCTGCAGCCCAATGGTATCAATGTGGATTTCATAAGCTTCAAAATCTCCCCTCCCCCAACTGCATCCCAAAACCAGCCCAGCTCGTCCCCGCCTCCCTAACCTGTTCTTCCTCTCACCTATCCCCTCCTCCCACCTCAAGCCCCACCCCCATCTCCTATCTACTAACCTCATCCCGCCCCCTTGACCTGTCTGTCCTCCCTGGACTGACCTATCTCCTCCCTACCCCCCTACCTACACTCACCTTTACTGGCTCCATCCCCACCTCTTTGACTTGTCTGCCTCCTCTCCACCTATCCTCTCCTCTATCCATCTTCTATCCGCCTCCCCTTCTCTCCCCATTTATTTCAGAACCCTCTTCCCCTCCCCCATTTCTGATGAAGGGTCTCGGCCCGAAACGTCAAGCTTTTCTGCTCCTATGATGCTGCTTGACCTGCTGTGTTCATCCAGCCCCATGCTTGTTATCTCGGATTCTCCAGCATCTGCAGTACCTTTTATCTCTAACACTTGTTTAAACTGTTATGAGTGTTTCACCCCTATGTGGAGATATCTTGTGACTGTTCCACCAAGTCAAAAACTAACTGGATATAAACAAGCCCTCATTAGGCAATTTAATATATTAAGTTTCTTTATGGTTAGGAAAAGTAACTGTGCTCCCCTGAGATTCAAAGGAAGTACTGGGCCTCATCTGCCCCAGGATTCTCTCTGCTTCCTGTGAGCAAATTGGCACATTACTTCCCCAACCACTTGCTCCATGCCACAAATCTTTCTAAGATCTCTGGTCAATAACTCCTGCCAGTCGTGCTCCTGTTTTGCCCACCAGGCTCATTATCCTTCTCACTAAGTCTAGGCTAGGGTCCATCCTAGAGACGTAAAGTGAGGTCTGGCTATTAAAATCAACTGGACCCTCCCAATTTTTCTAATGGATGGTGGAACCATACATTAGACCATATTTTCAACTGATTAGTTATGCATTGTTTCTACTGTTTGAACTCTCACCTTCGCAACATCCAATGTTCCATTATGAATTTCCAACCAACACTACCAAAAAATCAGTAACATAATAGCTACATTTGATGCACTGTTAAATATAAGGTTCTGTCAACTCAAGACACAGCGCTGAGGACAACCATGTCACCATTATGTTCTGTGTCCTTAACTCTCATTTAGGGCTCCAACTCTAATAAAACAAGGTACAATCTGAACATTGTGGCTACAGTACCTCAGTAGCATTGTTCATTAGCCATTGACTGGGCATTGAAGGTGAGGTACTATTTACAAGACAAGAATATTTCTTGCATGGTGTTGACTTGTTTATACTAATGGTTAAACAATATTTTCGGGTGCAAAGAGATAACAAGGTGTAGAGCTGGATGAACACAGCAGGTCAAGCAGCATCAGAGGAGCAGGAAGGCTGACGTTTCGGGCCTAGACCCTTCTTCAGAAATGAAGATGAAGAGGTCGAGGGAGGGTAGGAGGCCTTGGGGTGGTGCCCAGGAGGAGGGGACATGTTGGAGGTGGGAGAAGGGGTCAGTAGAGGGAGGGTTAGGCTCACGGTTAAAGAAGTAAGCACGGAGGCGGATGCGGCGGAAAAACTGCTCAGTGTCCAAACGTGACCAGTATTCATTGATGGGTGGGTGGAGGGGGACAAAGGTGAGCCATTTACTGAGGGCTGACCATTCATCCTCAGTAAGAGGGAGGTCTGGAGGGATGGTGAAGACTCGGCAGGCCTGGGTGCTGCTATCTCCTCTGGAGCTGCTGGCTGTGGAGGCGGTGGGTGGAGCGACGTCAGCTATGGGCGGAGTTGCATCAGCTGTGGTGGACGGAGTTGCATCGGCGTTGGCCGTGGGCGGAGTTGCATCGGCGTTGGCAGTGGCGGAGTTGCGTCAGCTGTGGGCGGAACAGGGTAGGCGGCAGCAGCAGCGGTGATGGTAGGTGCGTCCTCAGTGTCTGTGGTGTTGGCCTCGGAAATGGAGGCGGTGGCATCAGCAGCGGTGTCAATGGCGTTCACTGTCCCAGAAGCTGTGTACCCAGCGGCGGAGGATGTGACGTCATCCGTGGTTGCTTCGACAGTGGCCACATGGCCAGTGGCGGCAGGCACATTGTGAGGAAGGTCCTGGGTAAGGTTGGGGTTTTGGGAAGTGGAGGAAGCCCGTTTTGGGTGGTAGGCAACAGTAAGTTTACTGTACTTATGGTTTTTAGTTTCCAATAAAGCTGAGTAGAATTGTGAGTTCAGGTTGTGGATCCTACGAAGAATAAAAAACAGGAGAGGTCTTTTGCAGGTCTGGGAGAGGGGCTGGGGTAGGCTTGATTGTAGTGCCAGGAGATGCCGGTGCATTGCTGCGAGTGTGTGTTTCAGAAGTTGCAGGGAGAAACGCTTCTGAAGGGTCTCAATGTTCTGAATGTAGACATTGTCACGGTTGGGGCCAAATTGGGAAGGCTTGAATGTGGACTGTAGTCCACTGGGGATGATCTGGTTCCGTAGGCAGGTACTAAGAAAGGTGATGTGGCTGTAGTACCAGGTTTGCTTCAGGATGTGGTTGAGCAGTTTCAAGGCTGAAGAGATTACGAGAGAGTTGCAGTGGGAGAGACATCCATTGAGGTTTTTCCGGAGGGAGGAGGGTAACTTCTTCAGGGTAGGCATCCTTAGAAGAGGCTTCGCAGTGGGGTTAAAATGATTTCAGAGATAGTAGGAACTGCAGATGCTGGAGAATCTGAGATAACAAGGTGTAGAGCTGGATGAACACAGCAGGCCAAGCAGCATCAGAGGAGCAGGAAGGCTGATGTTGATTTTTGTTCACTGGCATATTCCTTCCCCTCAAAATCAGATTTGATATTCCACCCCACTGTTACACTCTGATTTATTTGACATGTGAGATAATTCACTGTAAGAGTTAACTTCACATTCTTCCACAGTCTTATTCAGGCTCCTGACATTATTAGGATCGAAGTTCATTGCATTGGTTAACAAAGGTTCACCTGAAGTATGAAATTTGAGTGGTAAGGGAGAAGAAGTATAAAAGGTGTAAAATCCAAGAAGCATCATTGTTGCGGCAGGTCAAGTGTAGCACTCCTCAGAGCCTATCAGTTGTATGCTAACGAACATTAGTCTACAGAATAGGGTTTCTTTGCAGATTACTTAAGGAAGTAGCCCCAGAAATAGTTGATGCATTAGTGGTCACCTTTCAAATTCTATAGGCTCTGGAACAATTCCATTTGATTGGAGGGTAGCTAATGTAAAATCATTATTTTAAAAAGGTGGTGGAAAAAAGACGGGGAATTAGGGATGGATTAGCCTGACATCGGCAGTGAGAATATTCTTTAATCCATTATAAAATGTTTAACGGCAGACCATTGGAAACAGTGAGAGGGTCAGACAGAGTTACCATGGATTTACCGAAGGGTACTTATGCTTGACAAATCTACTGGAAATTTTTTGAGAAGGTAACTAATAGAGTTGATAAGGGGGTAACAGTGGATGTTGTTTATTTGGGTTTTCACAGAGTTATGCAGCATGAAAACAGACCCTTTGGTCCATCTCAACTGTGCTGACCAGATAACCTAAGCTGATCTAGTGTCATTTGCCAGCATTTGGCCCAAATCCCTCTAAGCCCTTCCTATTCATCCATTTGCTTTTTAAATAATGTAATTGTACCAGCTTCCTCCAGCTCCACTGGCAGCTTGTTCTACACACACACCAGCTTCTGTGTGAAAATGGTGCCTTTCAGGCCCCTTTTAAGGCTTTCCCTCTCACCTTAAACCTATTCCTTCTAGTTTTGGACTCCCTGGCAAAAGGACCTTGGATATTCACCCTATCCATGCTCCTCATGATTTTATAAACCTCAATAAGGTCAACCCCTCAGTCTTTGATGCTTCAGGGAAAAAAGCCCCAATCTGTTCAGCCTTTCCCAATAGCTCAAACTCCACCCTGAACCCAGCAGCATCCTTGTAAATCTTTTCTGAACCCTTTCATGTTTAACAATAAATTGCATGAAACTGGTGTGAGTGACATGGACAGAGAACTGTTTGTCAGACAGGAAACAAAAAGTAGGAATAAATACGTCTTTTTCTGTATGGTGGCAGTGACCAGTGGGGCAATGCAGGGATTAGGACTTAAACCCCAACTATTTAAATGACTTAGATGAGGGAACTAAATGGAATATTTCCAAGTTTTCAAGCAACACAAAGCCAGGTGGGAGAGTAAGCTGTGAGAGGATGCAGTGAGGCTCAGTGTGATTTGAACAAGTTTTGTGAGGGAGAAAATGCATCGTAAATAAATATAATGTGAATAAATGTGAGGTTATCCACTTTGGTAGCAAAAACTGCGAGGCAGATGTCTTGGGATGTCTTGTTGAAATTGTACAGGGCCTTGGTGAGGCATCTCCTGAACTATTGTGTGTAGGTTTGGTCCCCTTCTCTGTTCTGGTCTGGAGGGAGTGCAATGAAGGTTTAGCATATCAGAATGATTCCTGCGATGGCAGGACTGCCAGATGAAGACAGACTAGATCAGATAGGACTATATTTATTAGAATTTGGAAGAATGCAGGGAGGGAGTTAGAAGCTTATAAAGTTCTAACAGGACCAGACAGGGGGAGTGCAGGAAGGATGTTTCAAACTACTCGGGAATCCAGAACAAGGCATCATAGTTTAAGAATACGGGGTAAGTCATTTAAGACTAAGATGAGGAGAAATTTCTTCACCCTTAGAGAGGTGAGCCTGTGGAATTCATTGCTATACAAAGCAGTTGAGGTCAAAACATTGAATGCTTTCAAGAAGGAGCTTTATAGTTTGTCTAACAGAAGAGATCAAAGGGAATAGGGAGAAAACAGCAACAGGATACACAGTTGGATGGGCAGTCATGATCACATTGAATGGAAGTGCAGCCTCAAGAGGCCAAATGGTCTACTTTTATTTCTGTGATCCTGTTTTCATGTTTGATAGCTTTAGTTGACAGCTGGACAGCTCATTCCACCAGCTGGACACCCAAATGCCACACTGGGAAAAAGCAATCCTTGCAAATTTAAAAGATCTTGCAACCAAGAAAGGCTACTCTGTTTCTACACATGGAAATTTTGGGCCCCTGTAAAGAGGAAGCTGGAGTCCTGCCGCATTATGAATGCTTCAGGCAGATAGTTTGTCTGTTTCTTCTCTCTGACTGTTTCAGGCAGGCAGTTAGCCTGTTACCTTTCAATGCCCGTTTCAGGCAGGCAATTTGCCAACAAAATATTAATGATGCCTGGCTGCTAAAATCAGCCCAATCATTCACAATAACTCCCAAATGGGAAGTTTAGCACCATTTCCCTGCTTTCTGCCCTGGAGTTTAAAATCACTACTTAAGCCTTTGTAATTTTAATGAACCAGTGACTTCTATTTTTAAAAATAAATGATTTATATAGTCCATATTTATGAAGGCTTCTCATGCATGATTTGAAAGCTGCAACATTTGAAATCAATAGCTTGATTTAAAGCTTGCACAATGAAGCTGTGTATAAGTCTGGAAGAACTGGTTTCCAGTTTATTCCATTACAGTGGGTTACACAGTAAATGAAAACAATATTATTCTGAATATTGAGGAGCATGCTTAGGCACATACTTATCTATTGTAAAGTTGTTGTACCAGATGTTCTTTTCTATTACAGTGTGTGTGTGGCCTGGCAATGCATCTGCATATGGTGATTAAGTAAGTGGAGGTTTGGAATTAATTTCCACCTCATTTCTTGGTTGCCTGGAGCTAAAGTCGAACCCTTTATCTGCCTTACGGTCATTATAAAAGTGGTGAGTACAGTTCCAAATAAAACTTGATTCACCACTCAATTTCAAAATCAGTATTTCTTCTTGCCCCATAATACACTGGTCTAGAACTTCCTATTAATTTCTGGTGCCAAAACAAAACGTGTTTCCAAGGAAGTTCTCAATTAAGCAACATTTGTTCATTATAGCAATTTATTAGAATTAGCTATTTGCAAAATTCTTTCAATCATTTATTCCAACACCCAAGTTATATCTGCTCCAAATCCAATTAATGAATTGATATAGATCTACCCTACATACAAAAAAAGCTAGAAAATACGTCTTGCATTTACCCCTATTCTGAACAAATTTAAATTTACATTCAAAGTTTTGGGCGCTAAAGGATCTAAAATTACTCATTCTAGTTCTTTATTCTGTGTTGTAGAATCATAGAAACGTGGAGCAGGAGTAAGCCATTCAATACTTCAAGTCTGTTCTGTCTTTCAATATGATCATGATCGATACTCTATCTCAATATCATATTCAACATTTTCTCTCCATACCCCTTGATGCTTTCACTATCCGTGCTGGTCGCGTTTGAAAAGAAACATACTGAAATCTGCCCTCAAATACCAGATTAAATCTGATTGAATAAATCGTAGACTCAAGCTCCACTGCAGAACCTAACAATAAAATTCAGGCTGATACTGCAGGAGTTTTGTGTTGTTAGAGGTGCTCTGTCTTTCAGCTGAAGTATTAAGTGGATGTTCTGTTGGCTGTCTAGGTTGAAACAGAAATCCCACACTATTATTTGAAGAAAGATTGCTCATTTATCGCAGATTGCTTGACCACACGGTAACTCAAAATGTTTTATTTTGTGGTGCATTTACTGTTGCAATGCAGTAATCCAGTAGTCAATTTATGTACAGATAGCTCCCACAAACAAATCAGATTGTGGGCGTTGTTTGAGAGATAAATATTGATCAGGTCACCAATGAAATATCTAGATCTTCTTCCAGAAACGCCATGGGATCTTCAATGTCTATCCATGAGGCCAAACTCTCCCTCCTTTATAAATCTTCATTCTTTTTGTTACCCAGCCGCCATACAAATGGAAGTATTCTCTCAAATTCTTCACAGATTCTATACAATCACTTTACAGTCAAAAAGAAATTCTAGAGGCAGCTGGCATCATAATTATATTCACATCCCAATCTTATTCTTCTTGAGTTCCTTATGTGAAAGCAGGTCCTTGATAATTAGTCAATCCAGTGCAAAGTACTATTAATTTTTGCTATGGGCAGTGTGAGAAGTCAGGCGCTGAGTCTACTTCAAGCAGAATGAGGACCTGTGTGCTGTTGTGTCTGATCCTCACAATGGTCGACTAGCCAATTGAGATAATTGCTCTGCATGCTCACCTTACTATACAGACTGTAAAGAAGTAACATTACAAGATTTCTATTTAATATGGTCGAGAAGATCTTTAGGTTAATTTGTATTGTGATGTTGCTATTAGGTTATTAGTTAAATTATAGCAACACAAGTGTCAGTTCAATGAGTTATGAGATGAAGAAGTTAACAAAATTTTATTCCTTCCATGCCAGATTTGTTTGAGACAGAAGTTCAGCCAACACCTTCTTGCAATAGTTGCACCTTTAAAGTTAGATTTGTTTCATTCATTTGTTTCCATTCAGAGTTACCAGCAGGGCATCAGCCATCAACCAATGTGATTTTCATGGGACATGCACAGGACAGGTTTATGGTGGCAGTTTTGCCAACTTGATGAGCCAATTCTTGTCTCCAAGCAAAAGGTTCAGTTTTCAGTTTCCTCTCTCTAACTCTCACTCTGGGCAAAGAAAGGTTCGTGTGTAGCTGATTTGAATCTGAAACAGCTAAAATTAGCTAGGTGAAAGTGGTTCCCTTTCTGAGTAACACCAGTCAGTGATTGTGGTGCGTAAACTAAGACTCATGTCAACAGCACAGTTTGTCTAATTTTTTTTATATTCATTCATGGGACGTGGGATTCACTGGCTGGGCAGCATTTACTGCCGTCACCAGTTACCCTCGAAAAGGTGGTAGTGAGCTGCCTTCTTGAACCTCTGCAGTCCATATGTTATAGGTTGATCCACAATGCCCTTAGGGAGAGAACTCATGGATTTTGACCCAGTAACAGTGAAGAAATGGCAATAGATTTCTAAGTCAGGATGAGTGGCTTGGAGGGGAACTTGCCAGTGGTGGTGTATGCATTTGCTACCCTTATCCTTCTAGACAGAAGTGGTCATGGTTTTGGAAGGTGCTGTCTGAGGATCTTTGCCAAATTTCTGCAGTGCATCTGGTAGATAGTACACACTGTTGCTACTGAGCGTTGGTGGTAGAGGGAGTGGATGTTTGTGGATGTGATGCCAATCAAGCGGGCTGCTTTATCCTGGATGGTGTCAAGCTTCTTGATCATTGTTGGATCTGCACCATATGGGCAAGTGGGAAGTATTCCATCACATTTGTGACTTGTGCCTTGTAGATGATTGGCAGCCTTTTGGGGGGTCAGCAGGTGAATTACTCACCACAGTATTGCTAGTTCTGACATGGCTCACTGTGTTTATGTGGCAGGTTCAGTTGAGTTCAATGGTAACCTGAAAGATGGTGATAGCAGGGTATTCAGTGATGGTAACAATTGAATGTCAAGAGAACAAGTTGTCTACATTTGCAGACTGGCAGGAAATGGTTAAAACTTATTCAGGAAACACCAAAGACAGAAATTTAATCCAATGACTACAATTTTTCATAAAGTCCTATTTCTGTCATTACATTACTTTAAAGGGAGAAAGGTAGAAAAAGACTCAAAAACAATTGCAGGGATTATAATGCATGATTAGCCACCCTATTTGTTTGATGCACTTAGCAAACAAACTTCATGCTGTTTGTATATTTCTAATAGCAATTGCAGCCAGCAGTAAACAAGTGTCTGTTTGCATAGCAGGCACATAGTTGTGAGGAGCTAGCATGAGTTCAATCTTACCTACACTACTTAAAGCAAGATGTCATCACTTAAAGGACAGGTATATTTTGGCTGAAATATGAGCAGGAATTTGGTGCAGAAGGGATTTAAATCTGGAAATGAATTTGGAATAGAACAAAATGATAAAGAATAGCCATTAAGGCTCCCGAACAAAGCACTTGGAGGCCTTAGTGCAGCAGGTCAACAGGAGGAAAGAGCTTCCCTATCCTAAATGAAACAGAAGACCCCTAGCATATTCTGATAAGTTATTAGGAGTAGATAGCTGCCATAACCTATATGATTATTGCATTGAGGACCTGAATACAATTGCAAAAGAACTTCAGTAAAAGTGGTCAAAGTTAGTAATTGGACTTTGAAATGTCACACTCAAGCAAGGTCACCATGAGCCTCACACATTGCTCAATTCATCTCCATCACTCACAAACAATCTCTATCCGTCAAAACTGTCATGACCATGGCTCATGGCCCCCAAATCACCTACAGAAATAGCAAACTTGTAATTGCAACATGTTTTATTTTTGAAAGAAGATGGCCACTGCCAAATAGATGATTGCAGATGTAAATTCAGTGGCTGTGTGAAGACAGAGAGATTCCGGAAGGTCATACTTGATAAGATGTCAAGGAAGCTTCAAAAGGATCTAAAAGGGGGAAATGCAGGACAAAATGAATTGTTACTTCCTGGAAATTATCTCTGACTGTGAGCATCGTAAAAGAAAATTTCACAGTCTGAGTGGAAGATACATTTGTGTCTTCCCCTTTCAAGAATACTTATGAACAGGAATGAAAAGTTAGTTCAGCCCTCGTCTGCGTGAAAGAAGACGTGCTACAGATCTGAGGGGCACAGTAGACTGAGATACAAATATATTCCAGCCTAGATTTGAGCTCAAGTGAAGGTCACAATTGAAGAACCAGCCAATTGTCACTCTTTCATTGCATGTAAAGGATTCTATCACTCTGAGAGCTAACAGGCAATGATCCAGCAAGCCAGTCAAAAAGAAATAAGGTGAAAGAAAGACCATCTTGCTCTGAATGCTGCAAGCTAGTCACCATGAAAAGGATCTGCACTAAACTGTCAAGACAAGAATCCAAAAACCAACTATTCAGCTATCAATGTTCCAATATCCAGTCTTCACAAACAGCACGAAGAAACTGACCTGTACAGTCGTACTAGACTATAGCACTATTCTCATGAGAGAGAGAAAGCTAGTTGTGGTTTAGTCTGAGGTGAGAGGTGAAGGCTCAGAAGGAGACACCTCCATGGAGCTCACACCTTTGTCATTGTAGGAAATAAACCCATTTTCTTGGCATCACTCTGCATTACAAACCAACTGTCTAGTCAGCTGAGCTAACTGACCCCTAATTCATCAATAGGAAGGGGTCCATTCAATTAATCATGAGCTGATCTCCTGCCTCCTGGAGGTGCGTGCTCACTACACTGGCAGCTGCCAGAACTCATATGTACTGGAGCAGTTGCACAGATTTGGTGCTTTTATGGGTCAGGGTACCTTAAAAAGCTGGTTGATGGGGACAAGGCTACTCCACTGTGATCATGACTCACAACCTCCTGAATGATATATAGCACAGGTTTAATGCAGTTCGTGCCGCGACCAGGAATGTGGTGGAGCAGAATATGGGGATATTGAAGATTTGACACAGCTGTTTGGACTGGTCTGGAGGAGCTATCTAGCATAGCTCTGGAACAGTGTGTAATGCATCATCTTGATATGCTATGATTTACGCAACTGAAACTGAAGCCAGACAGAACCTCATTGATACCCAATTCCAACACATGAGAGCTGGGTGCAGTAGATGACTTTTGACTATAAAATAACTTTGTTCATGATGCTGAAATTTTTATTTGGATTGTGGGCATGATGTTCAGCTTCTATTTGCTTTGTTTGTGTTCTTTTTTGCTTTCTGTAAAGAAAAGCTCATGTTTCTCTTTGTATTTATTCACATGGTTGCCTGCGCGCAATGGTCTCCTACTGGACAATAACAAGTTGTGGGTGTCCAAATGGTACTGACACCCTGCAGCCGTGATTTACAGAGGGTATGTGAACCAAACATAGCAACAGACAGCTGAAGTAAGTGACTTAGTGGTTAAACAGTGACTAAGGTTGGTGTCTAAGACGTAAATGAGTGCCAGCCTTGCCAGCTGTGCGCCATGGGCAGCAAAGATTTGGACCTGCTGACCCATGATATTGCCAATAAGGGCCACCACTGGATTGCCAACATTTGTCCAGATGCACATCAGCCTCCAAAGATGACCTGGTGTAAGGAATGCCAGTCTTTTGGCAGATACCCAGTGAGTGATGAGATGTAGTGGGAGTGGTACATGCAAAGTTGGGCAGAAATCAGTTATGAGAAATTCCATAGAGGCAGAGTATGTGATTAATCATGCAGGTTTGGTAAGATAATGTGCAAAAATCTCATTAGACCTCATGACAAATGACCACCAAAGAAACTCAACGCAACGAAGGCTTAAGCTTAAAAATGTATAATATTCACCCATTGTGTTCAATTATGGGGACAACACATTATGAACAATGTGAAGAATTTAGAGAAAGTGCAGGAAAGGTTTAGGAGAATGGTTAGGGATGAGGGCCTTCAGTATGGTGAATAGATTAATGAAGTTGATACGGAAGATAAGGTTGGCGACAGATTTGACAGAGGTGTTCAAAATCTTGAGAGTCTAGACAGAATAGATAGAAAGAATCTGTGTCAGTTGGTAGAGTAAGAATCAGCGGACTCAGGTTTGAAGAGATTGGCAAAGGTACAAAGACATTATGAGGAAAAACATATTTTGCATAGTGTTGGTTGAAATCTGGAATGAAAGGGCAGATGCAGGCTCATTAGTGGCCTTATACAAAGAAATTGAATGAAAACCTGAAAGGAAACAATTTGCAGGGGTACTGGGAAGGACAAGTGAATGGGGACTATCAAAATTCATGCTGTAGAAAACACCCTGGACCCGGTAGACTTTCAACAAACTATGAAGTTGTGATTTTAACAACCTTTTAAGATATTTTACTGACAGCTATAAACCAGTGCTGCAGAGGAAACACTACCCAAAGCTTTAATTGTTTGTTACTGTTGTGATTGCTGTTATGGCAATTATGCATTATATTATTCACCTTTCTATTTTATGCCTCTTATCTCTTGCAGTAATTGTCAGAATGCCAGAACAGGAAATGTTTAACAATGCTGTCTTTATGTGGCAGTTGAATGATTGGATGCTCAATTGGTTCATTTCGCACAAGAGGAATATTGTTATATTGTGTGACGCAGTGCTGGCGGGTAATTTTTCTGACAGGAGAGACTTAGTCATGCACACCCACAAAGCAAGCACATCATCATGACAATGAGCCCTTCCTTTGGAATCCAGCAAAATTTTGAAAATTGTTGCAGTCTGAGACCTGGACTAGGTGAACCCCATCTGCCTTATTCTTTACGTGCTTCCATAGATGGAAAATCAAGTCACATTCAGGCTGGTCAAAATTACACAAGAAGAAATGAAAGTTCGTGGAAACATTCACAGAATGTTAGGTGAGTCCTATCCTGAAGACTTGTTTCAGCTTCAATGTAACAACAGTAAACTATTGAAACATTTTGCTGAACTAGCATTTGCTGACAGCCTTTCATCATTTAATAAAAAAATTATTCATGAAATAGAAAATAACAACTAGTATTTTAAAATTTACATTTTTATGAGACCTATCCCAAAAAGCTCCCTATCCATTTAATCATTGTGGTGAGGTACTTAGCATCAGCCACAGAATATACGTTTAACAGTCTTTAGCCTCAATTTACAGATATAATTTAAAGAGAAAAAAGAATCTGTTGTTATTTTGCCAAGTACAAATGTTCAACTTGTTGATCAGTCTTAAGGGGTGTGTTAAAATAAGAATCTCTATTAGGGGAGGGATAAATCTGCTCCTTAACTGCAGCACCATAATATTGTGGACCCAAAGGAAATAGTGGTGGAAAGCCACCTAAGACAGCATTTTCCTGATATATGATATTTTGAACTTGAAATTCTTCTGGAAATTAGGTGGCCACTGTTCTCACAGGCTCAGTTTAAATGTATGATTCTTCAGTTATTGAAAGGACTGTAATATACAAAAACTTGAAAGCTTTTTTTTAAAGAAATGTTCATTACATATTTCCCCTTTAAAGAAGAAGAACAAAGAACAAACAAAGAAAATTACAGCACAGGAACAGGCCCTTCGGCCCTCCAAGCCTGTTTCGATCCAGATCTTCTATCTAAACCTGTGGCCTATTTTCCAAGGATCTGTATCCCTCTGCTCCCTGCCCATTCATGTATCTGTCCAGATACATCTTAAGTGATGCTATCATGCCCATCTCTACCACCTCTGCTGGCAACGGATTCCAGGCACCCACCACCCTCTGCGTAAAGAACTTTCCACGCATATCTCCCTTAAACTTTTCCCCTCTCACCTTGAAGTCGTGATCCCTAGTAATTGAGTCCCCCACTCTGGGAAAAACCTTCTTGCTATCCACCCTGTCTATACCTCTCATGATTTTGTAGACCTCAATCAGGTTCCCCCTCAATCTCTGACTTTCTAATGTAAATAATCCTACTCTACTCAACCTCTCTTCATAGCTAGCACCCTCTGTACCAGGCAACATCCTGGTGAACCTCCTGTGCACCCTCTCTAAAGCATCCACATCTTTTTGGTAATGTAGCGACCAGAACTGTACGCAGTATTCCAAATGTGCGAACCAAAGTCCTGCACAATTGTAACATGACCTGCCAACTCTTGTACTCAATACCCTGTCCGATGAATGAAAGCATGCTGTATGCCTTCTTGACCACTCTATCGACCTGCTTTGCCATCTTCAGGGTAAAATGGACCTGAACACCCAGATCTCTCTGTGCATCAATTTTCCCCAGGGCTTTTCCATTTACTGAATAGTTCGCTCTTGAATTGGATCTTCCAAAATGCATCACCTCGCATTTGCCTGGATTGAACTCCATCTGCCATTTATCTGCCCAACTCTCCAATCTATCTATATTCTGCTGCATTCTCCAACAGTCCCCTTCACTATCTGCTACTCCACCAATCTTAGTGTCATCTGCAAACTTGCTAATCAGACCATCTATACCTTCCACCAGATCATTTATGTATATCACAAACATCAGTGGTCCCAACACAGATCCCTGTGGAACACCACTGGTCACAGTTCTCCACTTTGAGAAACTCTCTTCCACTACAACTCTCTGTCTCCTGTTGCCCAGCCAGTTCTCTGTCCATCTAGCTAGTACATCCTTGACCCCATGCAACTTCAATTTCTCCATCAGCCTACCATGGGGAACCTTATCAAACGCCTTACTGAAGTCCATGTATATGACATCCACAGCCCTTCCCTCATCTATCAACTTTGTCACTTCCTCAAAGAATTCTATCAAGTTGGTAAGACATGACCTTCCCTGCACAAAACCATGCTGCCTATCACTAATAAGCCCATTTTCTTCCAAATGTAAATAGATCCTATCCCTTAGTATCTTCTCCAGCAGCTTCCCCACCACTGATGTCAGGCTCACCGGTCTATAATTACCTGGATTATCCTTGTTACCCTTCTTAAACTAGGGGACAACATTAGCAATTCTCCAGTCCTCCAGGACCTCATCCATGCTCAAGGATGCTGCAAAGTTATCTGTTAAGGCCCCAGCTATTTCCTCTCTCGCTTCCCTCAGTAACTTGGGATGGATACCATCTGGACCTGGGGACTTGTCCACCCTAATTCCTTTTAGAATACCCAACACTTCCCCCCTCCTTATGCTGCCTTGACCTAGAGTAATCAAACATCTATCCCTAACATCAACATCCATCATGTCCCTCTCCTCAGTGAATACCGATGCAAAGTTTTTTCTGATGAAGGGTTTAGGCCCAAAACGTCAAGTTTTCCTGCTCCTATGATGCTGCTTGACCTGCTGTGTTCATCCAGCCCCATGCTTGCTATCTCGGATTCTCCAGCTTCTGCAGTACCTTTTATCTCTCACTCATTAAGAATCTCACTCATTTTCTCTGACTCCTCGCATAACTTCCCTCCTTTGTCCTTGAGTGGGCCAACCCTTTCTCTAGTTACCCTCTTGCTCCTTATGTATGAATAAAAGACTTTGGGATTTCCCTTAACCCTGTTTGCCAAAGATATTTCATGACACCTTTTAGCCCTCTGAATTCATCGTTTCAGATTGGTCCTACTTTCCCAATATTCTTCCAAAGCTTTGTCTGTTTTCAGTCGCCTAGACCTTATGTATGCTTCCTTTTTCCTCTTTGCTAGTCTCACAATTTCTCCTGTCATCCATGATTCCTTAATCTTGCCCTTTCTATCCCTCATTTTCACAGGACCATGTCTGTCCTGCACTCTAATCAACCTCTCTTTAAAAGCCTCCCACATACCAAATGTGGATTTACCCTCAAACAGCTGCTCCCAATTCATATTCCCCGGCTCCTGCTGAATTTTGCTATAGTTGGCCTTCCCCCAATTCAGCACTCTTCCTTTAGGACCACTCTCATCTTTGTCCATCGGTATTCTAAAACTTACGGAATTGTGATCACTATTCCCAAAGTAATCCCCTACCGAAACTTCAACCACCTGGCTGGGCTCATTCTCCAACACCAGGTCCAGTATGGCCCCTTCTCGAGTTGGACTACTTACATATTGCTCTAGAAAACCCTCCTGGATGCACCTTACAAATTCTGCTCTATCTAAACCCCTAACACTAAGTGAACCCCAGTCAATGTTGGGGAAATTAAAATCTCCCATCACCACCACCCTGTTGCTCCTACATTTTTCCATAATCTATCTACACATTTGTACCTCTATCTCACGGGCACTGTTGGGAGGCCTGTAGTACAGAACCAACATTGTTACCGCACCCTTCCTATTTCTGAGCTCCGCCCATATTGCCTCACTGCTCGAGTCCTCCATAGTGCCCTCTTTCAGCCCAGCTGTGATACCCTTTTCAATATAAATTGCAATATGCTGCTTTACGTTAAAATATTTTCAGTGTTCATCCTATGAGTGTGAGCGTGCACATTGTTTGATGATATCATGAAACATTTCCTGTCAGTCATCTTGGTGGCTGTCTGTCTTTATTATTCCCCCCAATATATAATAAACTTTCTTGATCATATTACAAAAATATTATTATCAACGGGCAGTGAAATTGTAATAACGGAAAAACACTGCTTGCCAGTGAGTTAACACACACACAGAAGAAACTGGTCCCATTCTGGTTCAGGTGCAACATGTCCACTTTGTATACATCCCACCACCACTAAAAATAGTCAAAATATCCCAAAAGTCAAAATACCTCCCTCCTACACCATCTCTCCAGCCATGTATTCACCTGACTAACCTCTTATTGCTATTCTCACAGGCACATTGCATTGGAAATAATCCAGAAATGATTCTTGTTTGAGTCCTATTTTGTAATCTACTTCGCAGCTCCCTAAATTCTGCTTTCAGAAGTTCATCCTTTTTTCTACCTGTGTCATTGACAGTAATATGTCCCACAATCTCCTTCTGTTTGCTTTCTTTCTTCAGAAAGCCCTGCAGTCATACAGTGACATTTCTGATCCTGGTACCGGAGAGACAATAAATCATCCTGGACTCTCTTTTGTGGCCAGTGAAATGTCTGTCTGTGATGCTGGGGACCTCAAGAGATGGTGAGGATGGATTATTCACTTGGCACCTTTTGGTTAAATATGGATAAAAATGCTTCAGCTTTGTCATTTGCCTTGAACATTCAAGTTGGGATATTGTGGAACCTCATCTCCTGACAGTTGGTTCATTGACAATAATCAGGCAACAAAGAGATGCATGAAGGTTTTGGACTCAGTATTTGTTTGCTTAAGTGGCTACATGCTTGAAACTGCACATGCAATTTCAGGGAAAAAGTTACTGACACAGTGAGGAAAGCAAGGAAAACAAAAGATTTATACCTGCACCAGCCTAAGTTTGTAAATGAGAATATATGGAACATGAGAAGGAGGATTAAGTTTGACCACACCCCATGTTCAATGCTTTCAGTCCACTTGCTAGCCAGAATATCAGCCATGGTTAGTCCAATGATGGAGACTAGCAACTCCTACTTTGGGATGAAGTCATGCAGCTTTGGCTGTCCGCTGCTAATTCAGTGCCACTGCCTGAGGTTTGGACCTGCCTTGTCCTGCATGGGAGAGGGAAATGTGTCAGCAGGTATGTTGCAATTTGTTTGGGTGAAGTAGATGGTTTAATTGAATAGTTGGAAATAAATGTAAGCTGTATTCTTTGGTGTGGTGAAGTCAGGAATGTAAGGTATTAAATATGACTGATACAGATTATTTTTATGCGTGTGAAAGGGCGGTGATGAATTGAGCAGTGTGAGGCCAGGGGAGTAGATAACGCAATATAATATTTGAAGTTGAACTCTGACCTTGACAACTCACGTCAGGTCATTGAATGCTTTATAACACTACATCCCGGTCCTTAGTACAATATAACTGGCATTATCCACAATAGTTAACTGCTCCACAGTGTCTAAGTGCAGGTTCCCATAGTTCACTGTCACCTGAAAACCTCTCTTCCTGTTCACTTCCAATACTAAGATCTCAGTTGCTGCTTTGGAAAACCTGGGAGTGCACTCTCTGCCCTCTTGCAACACTTTTCAATGTCCTGCTATCTCAGACAGTCTTCTCTGGCTGCTTCCAACTCCTACTCCACCCCGGCTGTAGCTTTACTTCCCCGTTAGAGATTCCACTGTGAAGTGCTGAGGTAATTTTGGAAATGTCAACACGTATTTTAGTGTAGAGATAACAAGCATGGGGCTGGATGAACACAGCAGGTCAAGCAGCATCATAGGAGCAGGAAAACACGTATTTTAGTGTAATGGGCCTTGATGTTTCCTGAGCTGGCTGAATGCAGGTCGTAATACATTGCTTCAGATTTAGTTATACAACATAGCTGGTTCAGAAGCTTCTGGAAATATGATCAGCTGATTAGTCTCAGTCATTTTATCAGTCCGGTAAGATTCTCCACTTTTAAGAGAAACAGAACTTAAGAAAAGGAACATAGGGACATGAGTAGACTATTCAGTGCCTCCAACCTGTTCAGCCATTCAAAGAGATCACGGTTGATCTGTGAACTGATTCCATATAACTTTGGCTCAAATCCCTTAATACCTTTCTGTTAAAAAAATTAACTATCTCAGATTTTAAATTAACAATTGATCCAGCATTCACTGTGGAAGAGAGTACTAAACATCGATCACACTTTGTATGTAGAAGTGCTTCCTAAATATGAAAATATATGAGCGAGAACACAGTTTTGTGCACTTTCTTTTCACTTGTTCTGTCCGTGATGTTAAACCAATGAATCTTAAAGATCTTCTGAAACTTGGCAAGTTTATCCGGTGAATAGTTTGGTATGTGGACAATTAAGTTTCCAAGTTTATTTTTCATGGGCTGCCTGTCTTTCTCTGTTCTTCAATTTTGTATGTTCATTGATTCAATCCAAAGTCTGCGCTGTATTAACTCATCTCAGATGGAACAGTGTTTGAGGTGCTTTAAAGTTTTCATTGCTCCTGGGTTAGGAAGAAGAAATTCGTCAGGGTTTCTGCTCCTGCCTGCTCCCTGCTTCAGTTATGCATGGATGTTAGGCTAGGACATAATCAAATTCAGTTATAATGCTCCCGTAGTCTGTCAACACTTAATTCTCAAGGATCACACATGGAAAAATGATCAGTTTTGAAAGGTACTAATGTGGAGACTGACAGCTCTGAAACTGTATCACATCAAGGAGTAAATACTTTCATGATAAGGGCAGAGAAATTTGACCAGAGGGAAAAGAAAGTTTTTAATCTAGACCATATAAATGTAGAAGGCATGTTTGTGTGTGTATACATGTGTATGTGTGTGTCTCTCTAGGCAGCTTGAAAACTGCATAATTGTTCCAATTCTTTAAATACTCGCAGTGGTTAGGATTTTACCCAAATGGCATTTCTTCAGCTGTAAACCTTTACAGTAACTAAAGTCTCTACATTTTGCTATCATTGAACGTAAACCTGTCTTGATCTCACCTGACAACCATTAATGCCCACTTCACTACAAAGATCACTTGACAGTGCACCTTTTCATCCTTCACAAGCTCACTGCTGCTTTTGGCATGATAGATCATGCCTTCCTTCTTCAATATCATTCCTGCATTCTACAGCCAGGGGACCTTGCCATGATTGGTTCCACTTGTACCTATCCAATCATAGCCAGATAATCTCTTTCCCACCACCATGCTGCAGTCTCCAGAGACCCTGGAGGATCTAACCTTGGTACCCTGTTTCGCTCATTTCCATATGCTGTCTGTTGAGCAAAACTTTAATATAATACTCTTTGGTTTCATGCTGACAGAACTGACCATTTACAGAAACAATAACCCTGGGAAACAAGGGTTTACTTTACCCTGTTTATTTCAAAGGTAGATAATCACTTGATATCCAATATAAAATCGTATATAAAAGGCATCTGAATGTCATAATTAAACAATCCTTTACAAGTCAGTATTTTCACACGAGGGGAAAAGGTGGGTTAAACTCTGTTCTAAAATAACTGGCTGAGTGCTTACAGGCATCCATAATTCTGAAAGTCTATCTTTTCGTCAATTTCTCAGCTACCTGACAACTACAACTATAGTATTGCCTACAGTCACTTTTGGATTATCGTGATTCAGCTGTTGAGTAATACATCATGTATCCTGCACTCTGTTCTGTTGTTCTGATGCATCTCTCTAGTACAAACTGCCTGTAAAGCAGTAAGACAACACTTTTCACTGTGCCTTGATGCATGGGACAACAATAAATAAAATCAAGCAAAATCCATTTGCTAGAAAATATTGCCAGAACAGGGCTTCTATTTCTGAAAGACAGTGGAACTCTAGGTAGATTATGATTCCAGAAACCTTCCAAGGATTTATAAAATTAACAAGCAACATAATCCAAGAGAATAAAAACCGAAAGAACTGCGGATGCTGTAAATTAGGAACAAAAACAAAGTTGCTGGAAAAGCTCAGCAGGTCTGGTGGCATCTGTGAAGGAAAAAACAGAGTTAACGTTTCGGGTCTGGTGACCCTTCCTCAGAACCTGCTGAGCTTTTCCAGCAACTTTGTTTTTGTTATAATTCAGGAAAATATATCCCATCAAAATGTTAAGAACAAATTAGCCAGTAATAGTACATCATGGATGGATAAAGTTATAAAGTCAAAATTTAAACTACCATTAAGGACTTACAGTAGGTATGCAAACAACAGAAGGGGGGTTGAAATAGGGTTAGCAAATAAATTATAAAAGCAACTTAGAAGGCTGAGAGAAACCTTAAGATTGAATTATCAAGCGTTATGCAAAACAACGTAAAAAATTCGACAAAAACATAAATACCAAAAACAAAACTAATCAGGCTTAGGATAAAAATCCTGGTCCAGATGAATTCCACTGTGGTTGTGTTAAAGGTCTTTAGGAATAGATAGAGTGTGTTTTTGTACGTACATAAAATCATGGAAAAGGGATTGTTGTCAGATGACTAACAGGCAGCCAATATATTATCTTTATTTCAAAAAAGGAGATGGAAAAGGTCTAGAGAACTATAGACCAATTAGTTTAATATTGGTTGTAAGGAAGACAATGAAACCCTTATTTGAAGGTGTAATTTTTTAAAATCTAGAATATAAAAATATAATAAAGAATAATCAATAAAATAAAACAAAGAACTGTGGATGCTGAAAAACTGAAACAAGAACAGAAATTGTTGGAGAAACTCAAGTTGAAGATGGGTTACTGGACTCGAAATGTTAACTCTGCTTACTGTCCATAGATGCTGCCAGACCTGCTGAGTTTCTTCAATGAATAATCAGTGTTTCTTTCAAAAGGAAAAGTAATGTTTGAGCAATTTCACGAATTCTTTGAAGAAATAATAAGAGTTGCATTATTTGAACACTATTATATTCTGAAATACACACTTAGAAATGCATATGAAAAAGTTACTTTATGTATTGTCTACATGAATCCTGACATCTGGCTTCCCATGCTCGATACTGGGAGATTTGGCATGGTTGATATAAGGGCAAAAGGTTGATGTAGGTAGAAGACATAGCTAGCATTAAGTTGACATAGAAACTGTAAAAGGCGATAGAGTGAGTAGAGGGGCATAGTTTGTTATAGATAGCATCGGGGCCAAGTTGAGGGCTGAGTGGTAAAGGTTGGCATGGAAGGTATTATTTGATTGGGAGTGAGTACAGTGTATGAGATGGCACATGTTAGTTTGAATATGACATGAGAAGCGTGCCCAAGGTCACGCAGAATTATGTGGAAACATCATATCTTTTGCTTTCTTCTTTTTTATTAAACTGCAACAAATTGCCAGTGCAATAACATAGACAGTCTGTGAAACCCTTCGGTACAACTAGCAGCCTGTACTGCCGTTCCAAAGTTGCCTGAAACTCACAGAGAACCCTGTCACCTACAATGGATAGCTTAAGTCAGATATGCAGAGCTGGAAAATGTCTCATCTCCATGCTTCAGACCCAGGAGCAAAAGTTCAGGCCTTAGACTCCATACTGTAAAAAAAACTAAGGACATTCAAGAAGATTAAACAAAAAGATTTTTGAGCTGACACCAGAACTGAGAAATTCTAGCTGTTGGGAAGGATTGATTCGGTTGGGTTCTGCTCTTTAAAACAGAGAAGGCTGAGTTATGGACTGGTAGGTCACACTTTAGCACTGTTAAAGATTTCATAGGACAGATGTAGAGAAATGATTTCTCCTTGTTTAGAAGACCTGATATCAGAATCATAAAATTAAGACAGTCACAATAAATCCAAGATGGAATTTGGGGGAAATGTCTTTACTTACAAACAAATTAAAATATGGAAACTGCATCCACATAGAGTAATTAAAGTAACTTATATAGACACATTTAAGAGAGAACTAGATAAACAGAGCAGGGGAAAAGAAATAGAAAATATTTTGATGTGGTTAGGTGAAGAAGGGTGGAAGATGTTCACGTGATTTAAAGAGTGGAATTGTTGGGCTGAATGGCTTGCTTCTTTCGTTTAATACTTAATAATACTCTTTAATAATGTACTGAATTCTCTTGCTGTATATCAACAGAAAGAAAAACACATAAAATCGCATAAGAAATTTCAAAGAAGCAGACAAAAAAGTTATAAATGTACAGAACTACTGCAGGTGAATATAATAAATAAATATGTATTGAAGAGGTAGGAAGCATCTACACTTTTAAAAGCATTTATAATCACAGCATATTTATAAAGTGTTTGTGCAACTTTCAACTTTACTAACTTGCATTGTACACCAATCAGAAGCACATTGTAAATGTTATGTGAAAGCAGAATGCAGAATGCACTATTGAGTTCAAATTTCTGGACTTTGGCATAGCCATTATCTGCGATGATGCATTGCTCAGTCTGATTTTTCAGCATTTCACCTTTTCTTCTACTGTTGCCATTTTCAATCAGTTTCTGCATAATTAGCAAATCAACAACAATAACACTAACAACAGAAACAATAAAAGCTCCACAAGTTATGTTTTCGTATATAGTGTTCAGAAGTTTGCCTCCATCATTTAGCATCCAAAGTTATTAAAATTTATAGTTTCACATGGACTCCATAGATAATCTGGAAATGTGAAATTTAAACCACATAAAATGATGTAAAGCTAGCTAGTAGAGAGTCTGAAAAAGAACGGGAATTGATTATAAATTCAATAGTTACTTTAAACAATGATTTTGGAGCAGCAATTCATCATTGGCAACTAGAGTGCATAAAAAAAATGTTAATTAGTCAACACATTCAGCTCTGATGAAGAGTCATCTTGACTCAAAATGTTAGCTTGCTCTCTCTCCACAGGTGCTGCCTGATCTGCTGTGATCTCCAGCATTTGTTGTTTTCAGAACATGTTTAGCCAAGCTTGGCTCCATTAATGGAGTCAAACATACAAGCAGCAGTTATCAAGCAATATCAGACAATTCACCCAAGAGCCTGGGGTTTATGGTCAACTGAGTAGTACATTGTGGCCTATAGGCCTATCCTGTGAGAATTACATTATTTAGTGCACTTATAAACAGTCTTTAATTTTGAACCATGAGCCTTGAAACAGTTCAGATACTGAACAATTTTTGGACCATGTTGATCAATTAAAGGTACACATGTTGTAATGCGACATTTTGGAGGGATCTTCATTCCGTGTACCAGACTGTGTGTAAGTAGCATTTGATTGGAATAGTCTAGGATGAGACATCATCATTTTAGGCTAAGGGATAGCAGTTTTAACACAGTGCTGAGGTGGAATTACTTCTCTCCAAGGCTCCTGAATCTGTGGAATTCACTGCCTTAAAGTGCAGGGGATGCTGGGTCACTGAATAAACTTAAGGAAGAGATGGACAGATTTTTAATCAGTAATATGCTAAAAGGTTACAGAGACTGTGCAAGAAAATGGAGTCGAGGTTGAGATGATCATATTATTTGGGGGAATAGGCTCAAGGGATTGAAGTGCCTCCTTCTGCTCCTAGTTCATACATTCATGAGATTCACAAAGCCTCTACAATTTCATATTTCAATATTATCATGCATATCCAGATACATGGATAACTGAGAAATGACAGGGCATTATCCAAGTACATACTGGCTTTCATATGATATACTATTTGGATAAGATTTAAAACTACCGTGCTTCAGGTTCTTTACTCACATTGCTTTTTTCTCCTTTAGGTGAACTTAATAAAGTTTTATTTAGTTTATACAAGCTATACTTTTTCTACATGCAACATCTGAAATAGAGGAATCGGAGTAATATTTGATATATCCATGATTTTAATTATTATAAGTAACTTGTAAACATAGATCATTTGCTGTCATGTAACAATTTTGATTGCAGCTTGCCCAGCATAAGTGGAGATTTGCCTAAGTCTCTATTTCAATCTCCACCATTGATGAAGCCAATGCTATCCAATATACACTAACTGTTTGCAAAAATGCCACAAGGATGGGAAACATACATTCCAGAATCAGTTGAAATAAAAAGCATACAAAGGGTAAAGACCAGTAGTAATCCAGAGGATTGAGAAAGTTTTACAAACTAACAAAAGATGACCCAAAAAAATAGATAGGGCGAAAATAACCTTTGAGGGTAGACTTACAAATAATATTAAGAGGTTTTGTAGGTTGGATCTGCACTCATTGGAATTTAGAGGAATGAGAGACAACCCTTTTGAAACACACAAAATTCTTATGGGACTTGACAGGGTAGATGAGGAAAGGCTGCTTCCACTTGTGGGAAAATCTAGGACCCAAGGGCATAAATATTAAGAGAATGGGTAGCACATTTAAGACAGTGACAAGGGAGAATTTCTTCTCTCAGACAGTGGTAAATCTATAGAATTCTTTATGGCAGAGTGCTGTTGAGATTGGTTCATTACGTTTAATCAAGGCTGAAGTAGTCCGATTTTTAATCAGTGATGGAATCAAGGTGATGGGTAAAAGGCAGGAGAGTGGAGTTGAGAATTATCAAATCAACCATAATCTCATTGAATAGCAGGTCATGCCAAATGGGCTGAATGGCTTACTTCTGCTCCAATGTATCATGGTCTTTTCACCACGTTGAAGGCTTTTAAAGTGTACTGGTTGGCCACTCTTGAATACTGTATACTTTGGCCACCAAAAAGAATTCCAAATCCTCAACAACGCATAATGAAGAACATGACAACTGATTGCTACCATTAGAGCAATTAATTATAAAAAATATGAGGAAATGAATCAGACTCTTCAGCTTTACAAGGAATGAATCTGAATGTGACAGCAGACATATGATGATAAATAGAAAGGAAAAGGTAAAACCAGAGCACAGTTTTAGATTAAGCCTTGACTGTGTATAGGCGAATAGAATATCTACTGGTAACAGAGAAGTTTAGGTTTACTGTCAGGATGCATTTTGTTTTTGCTAAGTGATTGAAAGAAAGGAAATAATTGATACTTAAATGGTTCTTTTCACAAATTCAGGGTGTTCCATAATGCTCATAGTCAATTTAGTAATTATTGTAGTGTAGAATGGATTGAATGCCCTTCTCAAATTGTCCTTGTGATATTTCACTACATAGTTTTAAAAGTAACCATTTTGACCCGCCCACTTGACCTGTCCGTCTTCCCTGGACTGACCTATCTCCTCCCTACCTCCCCACCTACACTCACCTTTACTGGCTCCATCCCCGCCTCTTTGACTTGTCTGTCTCCTCTCCACCTATCCTCTCCTCTATCCATCTTCTATCTGCCTCCCCCTCTCTCCCTATTTATTTCAGAACCCTCTTCCCCTTCCCCATTTCTGATGAAGGGTCTAGGCCCGAAACGAAAAAAAAGCTTTCCTGCTCCTATGATGCTGCTTGGCCTGCTGTGTTCATCCAGCTCCACACCTTGTTATCTCGGATTCTCCAGCATCTGCAGTACCTATTATCTCTGATACAATTTTGAATCAATGTCATTACTTATTTGCTTCAGATGATGTTTGCTGTTATTGGTTACTAGACAGTCTGTTTCCAATTTTTTGGAGAGTCTAGAGCTAGGATATATAATGTCAAGGTGTACTTGTCCTCACAGTCATTCATAGGAAGGTTAATTGAATAAGGTGAAAACAACATGGATGTCAATGCCCCCCTCCTGAAGCAGGCTAGAAAGACAGGGGGTATGCATTTCAAGGCTATAATAGTTTGAAGGGAGAGATAAAAGGTACTGCAGATGCTGGAGAATCCGAGATAACAAGCATGGGGCTGGATGAACACAGCGGGTCAAGCAGCATCATAGGAGCAGAAGGCTTCAGATGAAAAGATCACTGCCTCCCCAACTCTGAACAATTAAGTGCAAGATGGGAAATAATTACCATTGAGGGAAACCAGAAATATAGGAAATGCCCACTGCTCAGCTTGCCACACTGATATTGCTATTGGGTAAAGAGATAAAATAGTGTGAAATTTCATTTGTCACATTCTTAATACATTTGTACATTGGGAGATTTTGCACAGGTCCCCACTGGATCATGGGGATATACCATACACGTAAAAATTAACCTGTTAACTTGATGGTTACTGGGAAGAGATGGCCACCCACTCTTTCAGAGAGAAAATTCTTTCACAGCAGATTCACAGTTCAATTATATGTCTTTAGTCTGCTCTGGTACTGAGTTTCAGTGATCTGGAGGAAATTACAGTTTAAAGGCCGTCTTTTTATTGTGTTTTTCTTTAACAAAGCTATGGACTGAAATGAGAAAAAGCCGTTTTAAAAATTAGCATTTGAAAGGGTGGCTGCAGTTTTGAAGCAAGTAACCTGGCACCAATGGAAAGCATGGTAAACAACTATTTGAACAAATAGTAACTATAGGGAGGCAATGGCCTAGTGGTATTATCACTGGACTGTTAATCCAGAGATCCCGATAACATTCTGGGGACCTGGGTCTGAATCTCACCATGGCACATGGTGGAATGTGAACTCAATGAAATATCTGGAATTAAGAATCTTATGATGACCATGAATCCATTGTTGATTGTTGGGGAGAAAACCCAACTGGTTCACTAATGTCCTTTAGGGAAGGACATGATTGCTTGTGGCCAAAATTTGTAATGTACATTGTTGGTCAGTGCATGAGATCCATATGCACGAGTGATTTGACAGACGGTGTGTCATCATTAGGCTGAATAAACTAATGGTCCCTTAAATCACCCATAGGTGCAGTATCCAGCCCAGAAAATAAAGCAAATTTGCTCTGTCCACTGTGAGTATCACTATTTTTCATTATTATTTCATGATTCAAAACTGGTGGAAAATGGTAGCTTATCCAAGGCATGCTTCTGTGGGTGAGATCTAGGGTCCATCTGAAAGGCAAGATTTCCTCTCCCTAAAATGTTATTATGCCCTTAATGTGGTTGTCCCTGTCAATTATACATTCAACCCTTTTATTTAACGATGAATATTGTCATGACCGTGGGCCAGACACTCCAGTATTGTGGACATTATTAACATGTAATTCCAAAGTATGATTTTTCTGGGGCTGATGCAGCCAAAAATGGCTATTGTTATAAACTAAGTGACTGTCTGAAGAGAAAGAGAGATTCTCATGGAATGTTGCACCTACAGTTGTGAAGGAAACATCAAACAACAAAGAAGACAGAAAGCAAGTCAAAACAGACTGGACTGTGATTTCTTATGACAACAAAGATAACAAGGGCTGACAACCCCCTGCTCAACAGCAAACCACCTTGCTGATTATCTCCAAATTACAGGCAGATTTTGTGTTTTTCCCCTTTGAAGTATATACAAGGACAAGTGTCAAAAAGCCAGTATCAAATCTACTGGAAAATACTAATGAGGCTGAACATTCTCGTGCATACTAGCCTGGGGTCACAGGTTAGCTGTGAAGGTCACAGACTAAGAACTAATACCTTGTCATGTCTGTGTCACCAGTAAAGGAAGGCCCTCTCTCACTGAGTACAAGCCAGACAAAAGGAAGGAGGACTACAAAAGGACTCTCTCTGCCCTGAATACTGGAATTTAACCACAGTAAAAAGGAATCAGAACTAATGGCTCTCAAACAATCTGCAAAATTAAGGATTGTGAAACTGACTCTTCAACTACCAAAGTCAAAGTCACCGGTTACCTCATTTTTAAATTAATCTTGTTGCAAATATATTGAGGGGGTGGGTGAATAAAGAATGGATGAATAAAGAAAGGGAGCTAGTTTATCCTTCTTCACCTGGGATCTTAAAAGTTTGGGGAATCCGGTCTGGAGCCATCTGAATTGGGGAATCCCGCACAATGTCTGGTCATATTAATGTTTCTTTTTACCCTCGCAGCTGCTGGCCTGCTGCATTATCATCAACATTCTCTCAGTTGCTTAGCCCCTCAGAGTGTTCTGCACACATGATTATTGCCATGCAGGTGCATTTACTTCCAGTTTCAGCATTTGCTACTATGCACAGACCACAGAGATTCAAACAGCTGCAGGGAACATGAGAAGGAACATGGACAGCCATGGCCACTAAAGTTATCCACTGCTATCCCACCACCCATTGAAGCCAGGGCCATGTTGGCTTATCAAATCCCCACTGTCTCACTACTCTGTGCCGTCCCCATACCGTATCCGATTCAACCCTTGTATTTGAAGTTGGGATTTTCACATTCAATATGTCCACTCCATCCCAGCGTAATGGCTCTAATCCGAATGTGTGTGTTTCCTACTTTCCTCAGCGCAGGATAGCCTGACCCCCTAATAACCTGACTTGACAATTACTAATGAAACATCAGGACTTACCGTGGCCAATCCCCAAGACTGACATGTGAGGACAACCCCTGATTGATGTTACTCCAGCTTCTTTGTTGACTTACATGGACTTGCTGGACTAGTTATACTTGACCTGCAGGACTGATCGTGGCTCAATACCTAGACTGCAAGGACATGGATCCCCTGATCACACCATGTGCCCAACTGACTATGGCCAACCCTTTGGACTGAGTATAGTGGCCCCACCCCTTACTGACCAGAGACTCTCTTCACTCAGCTAAGGACTATGCCTCTCAGATTTTCAAACATGACACAGCAAGCTCCCTTAAGAAGCACTGTAATAGCAACCAAAAATGTTGATTTTGCAATGGTTATTGAAATTTAATTATTGGAGAGGACAATTGGCAAAATTCCCCAATCCTTCCTCAAAATAGTGCCATTAAACCTTTTATCGCCACCTGAGTGGACAGAGGGAACCACAGTTTAACATGTCATATGAAGATGGCACTTCCAATAGTATATTGCTTCCTCAGTTCTTCACCAAAGTACCAGGCTTGATTTTGGGCTTAAGTCCTTGAACTCACAAGCTTCTAACTCAGACGTGAGTGTTGCTAACTGAGTTGCAGTTGACATACCATTGACTTCCAGACTGTATTAATGGCACTCTCGACTTTCCACACAAATAAAATGCCAGCAGCAGTTCAGAAATAGTGCTCATTACCTTCTATAGACAAAGGATGATGGATAATAAAATGGGTCTGGCTGCTTCTCATGCATGAAAGAAACAAAAATACATTCTCACATAGGTCATTGAATAGTAAAAATAAAAGGAATCCTTGCTGTTTTCCAAACCCTCTCCAACTCTGCTTAGAATCATGGGGCCGATAAATAACTCAACTTTGACCATGAATCAAGCCTAGGGTTTTCTTGTTGGGCATCAGTGTAAGAGTATGTAGTGAATTTACCCAGTGAACCAACAGGGATCTTAGCCATTACATTTCTTAAATTATGTATTATTAATTATGAAGCCGGTTTCTTAAATTTAAGTTTAATGTATGAAAATAAATCTCCATCAACTTTATTTTAACACCAGCTATAACCTTTCAAAGTAGATGAGGTGACACTGGCATTAAAATAACATTAAATCAGAAAGTGGCAACCGGAGGGTTTATCTCAAGTACTAAATCTAATATATTTGATTAGATGCATGCCGGTGACCTAGACACTGTTCTGCTATGTCTCTTGTCTTTTCAAGTACAACTTTTTGACTGAAAACATAACATGCTGCTTTGTGTCTTATTCTTTTGAAAACAAACAGAGGTCCCTGTGTTTAAAATGGATTGGAATCTGTCTCAGTCAGTGCTCATAAAATCTCACTGCTGGTACTGGTCTGAAGTTAACAGCTATCCAAGTAACAGTTTGACATTTTATATTTATAATCCTCACTGAACCATGAAAATTACTGAATATAGTTGGACAAATAATTCTTAGAAACTAAAAAGAAGTGTACAACTATTGACAGAGAATAATGAATAATCTTTTTCGAGTATTTCATGGTTAAGTGTAAGGTAAGTGTATTTATACTGGAAATAAGAAGTGTACAGCAGTTTCTCATAAATTACACTCTATTACAAATAAAGTGTGACAAACAATCTACACTTCAGCTAATACAGGTCAGAAGACTAAATGTTCAGCTTTATTAAAAAAATGGTTTATATGGCAACTCAGTCTCATTGCATAACATATTGATACTAATGTACGAAGCTAAGGAATGACAGGATATAAATTTAAGCTAGCAGCATATCTTTGGACTCGAGCATGCCAAGACAACAAGGAAGGTAATTTGATGAATAAACTCTCTTCCATATTCTGCCTATTACTAGGAATTTGCTCAATGATAGATTATTGAACTGTCAAGTCTAAAGTTGGAGACAGAAATCAAGTCTTTTTTAAAAAAATGCACCTAGTCCAAAGGTACTCAGCTCCTAGTAGCTTGCTTCCCTTTGCTTTTTACATCTAGATAACCTTAAATCTCTGAACGAACTTGGAGAAATGTCAACAAAGGCAAAGAGAGGTGGTATTCAGGTCTGAGAGAAGCTAGACGTTTCTATAAAGATTGGGCTGAAATCTCAGAGAACTGAGGTAGGTCTTGTAATAATCTTACATTGGCACTTGCCTTCCTTGATGGCTGTCTCGGATTTGCTTCTGGGATTAGCAGGCCTAAAGTGATCCTGTTCCCAACTCTCCTATGGTGAAAATTACATTTAATGGACCTTGTAAACCAAGGCGAGTGTGCCAAGTCAGGAAATTCCTGAATCAAGCTACCCACTTAGGTTGCAAAAGTCCATCCTTAACAGTCTATGAGTCTTCAGCACAGCTGCCAGGGTCACTGATTGAAGGTGTGAACATTATGCACCTTCTTCCAAGTAAAACAATCTAGGTCCCCCTTTAACCTTTGATAAACAAGCCACTAAGCTTGTGGTTGTGTTGAACTTTGAATAGGTCATAGACCAACTTCAATTCTCCACTTTATAATAAATCAGAAACGTAGTTCCAAACCATGATAACATGATAATCTTCGTAACTGGATGATATGTGATTGGAAGGTAGACCTATAAATGATGGCATTCCCATATATTGGCTGCTTTCATTCTTCACGGTGGTAGAGATTGCAGTTTTTGAAGATGCTGGTGATGAAGCTTTGGTGAATGTATCTTGTCCAAAGTATATACTGCACCCGAAATTCACTGGTTTTTAAGTTTGGATTTGGTGCAATTAAAGAGGTTGCTTTTTGTGAATAGCATCAAGCTTCTTGAGTGCTTTTGGGATAATACATCTTAGCAAGCAGGGAGAATTTCATCACTCTTCGGTCTTGAATCTTGTAGATGGTTGAAAGGTTTTGAGAAGTTACTAGGTGCTTATATGAGCAGTAACTTCCTAACCTAGAGAATTTAAGCCCTACTTGCACAATCTCTATTCATAAGACGGTCCCACCATCCTGGAAATGGGTTTGATGAACTTTTGTTCCATTTTCTATGGCAATAATATCTTCCCTGAGATAAGGAAACTAAAACTGCACACAGTACTCCAGGTGTGGTCTAACCAAGCACTTACATAATTAAAGCAAGATGTCACTAGTCCTGTGCTCAAATTCACTTGCAATAAAAGCTAACATTCCATTACCCTTGCACCAGCATGTTAACCTTCAATGACTTATCAACAAGGACTACACTTTCTATATCTACACTTTCCAAACTCTTACTTTGCTTCCGAGGAAGGGTCCCTTCTGAGGAAGGGTCACCGGACCCGAAACGTTAACTCTGTTTTCTCCTCCACAGATGCTGCTAGACCTGCTGAGCTTTTCCAGCAACTTTGTTTTTGTTCTTTCTTTACTCATCTGTTTCTCCTATCAAAGTAGAAAACATCATATTTTTCCACATTTTATTCCATTGGCCATGTTCTTGCCCATTCATGAAGCATTCCCACTTGCCTTTGTATCATATGCAAATTTGGAAATATGACAATCAGCCTCAAGCTCCAAAGAATTGAGATATATTGTGAATAACTGTGACTTAAGTACCGATCCTTGTGATATCTGACCAGTAACGGACTGCCAATGCAAAAATGACCCATTTGTAGAGACACAGTCGTACAGCATGGAAACAGACCCTTAGGTCCAACTCATCCACACCAAATAGACATCCCAATCTGACCTAGCCCCATTTGACAGCAATTGGCCCATATCCCTCTAAACCATTCCTATTTATATGCCCATCCAGGTATTTATTAAATGTTGTAATTGTACCTGCCTCTATCACTTTCCCTGGCAGCTCCTTCCATACATGCACCACCCTCTGCCTGAAAAAGTTACTCCTCAGGTCCTTTTTAAATCTTTCCCCTGTCACCTCAAACCTATGTCTTTTAGTTTTAGACAGCCCCACTTTAGGAAAAAGACCTTGGCCATTCACCCTATCTATGCCCCTCATGATTTTATTAACCTCTAACTATAGATATGTCTAATGCTGATTTTGGCATACTCTCCTACTCCTCCTTGAGCTAGGGTTGTTTGTTTTATTGGTACTTTGGGCTAAGGGATATGCCGAGTTATTGCATTACAGCTTATGGTTGAATGCAATATTGCTGATAATAATGGCCACAGACCTCAAGAATGTCCAATTTGAGCTGTTGGATCTTCCCAGAATTTATCCTAGTTGGCAATAGCGAAGATGGACTATCATCGTTATGAAGATATGACTTTGTCTCCATAAGCACTGTGTTGTGGTCACTCCTGTTTGTCATGAATAGGTACATTTTCTCAGGTAAATTGAAGGAGACTGGGTAAAGTAGATTTTCCTCTCCAGTTCATTCTCTCACAATCTGGTGATACCAAATTATGCCTCGTGTGGACATTGAGACCCCCATCCCACAAATGCTCTATTCTTTAATATGATTACATGTAGTAAGATTTGAAACATTTATTTAACTAGCTTAAATATCAGAAATAGTAGACATAATGCATTAGGTAAAACAACTTAAAATTCTACTGTCAAGTATGACTCAATGATAATAATCTCATCTCTGAATCTCCTGAGTTGAAGACCAAAACCTCAGACTTGATCACAAAGGCCTTCTACTTACTTCAGAGCAGTACACAGAGATGCATGTAACCTGGGTATAATCATGTTAAGGGCTTGCAGGATTGCAAAGCTTTGGGTGCAGTTGAATTTTGGATGTAACTAGACAATGTAGCATTCCTTTCAATTTTCATTTGGTTATAATTGCCAAAAGCTTCTTCGCCCATGACGTTTGCCACATACCAAATTACAAAGCAACGCATATGAGTTTTGTACCTACGCACTTTCACAATAACCCTTGATATGCATGGGTGACATTTCAGAAGTCATTTTCTGGTGTTTTAAAGCAGCATCTTTGGAGTCTGTAGGTTGAAATGCTTCCCTGATTGCATGGCTACTTAATACACATAAATGAGTGGTCAAAAGAATTGAAACGTTAGTTTTCATTCCATAAGGATTATTGGAGGTTTCACATTTTATTTAGTCCCTGATTTGCTAAGTGGACATCAGTCCATTTATGCCATGATTATGTACTTGGGGCATGCTACATAGATTGATGGAAAGTTTGCACATATCTTGAATAAACTTAATGGGCATTGCAATGGGCATATATTTTGGATCTAGGTTCCACAGCGCATTAACATGGAATGTTCAAGGCCATAATTTTTTTATTGAAATTTCAGTGCAGTGCTGTGTTGTCACAAGCACCTATCTTTAGATGAGATGAAAAATTAAGGCTCCACCTGCACACCCGAGGAGATGTAAATAAACCAATGGCTTAATTTGAAAAGCATGAGAGCTCTCTTATCCTGGCCAACATCTATCCCTCAACTAACATCACTGATGTTGTTTATCTGATCATTTATCTTTTAATATTGTTTTTGGCATTCTGCTGTGGATAAATCTGTTGCATCGTTTGCTGCCATTTTGTTTGCTATTACATTTTAGAAGTAGTTAGTCAGCTGTGAAATATTCTGAGGACCTAAATAAAACTGTATAGATTCATATTCTTCTTATGCAATTAACCAAACTAACAAGCCCTAAGTTTTTTAAAAATGTATGTTTTCAGGCTTTTCATAATTAGTGTACATGTCAAAGCACTTTACACCAGATGAATTACATTTTGAATAGTCATTACAGTTGTAGTGTAGCAACGACAACAGTAAACTCACGCACTAGAAACTTCTAAATCAATATATAGTTTTTTTTATGTGTTGCTAATTATTAATATAAATTATTGGCCAATGCACCCTTGCTCTTTTCTGAAACAGCGTCATGGAATTGTTTACATCCACCCAAGCAGCAAATGGGGCTTCAGTTTAATATCTCATTCCAAGATGATGTCTTTGACCGTACCATCTCCCTCAGTACTGCATTGGAGTGCCAGCTTTGAATTTCAATCTCGTTCCCAGGAATATGTGCTAACCAAAACGTCATGGATCCTCCTTGAAAACTTGGAAAAATGTTGGTCATCGTTTAAATACAAATACAAATTTTGGTATAACAACACTGTAATTTTTAATGTGTGTATAATGCATACTCTCAAGGAAAATAATGCTTCTTCAATAGGAAGTAACTTACATCATTAATTTTCTTTTTGCTGATAAGTGGCTCCTGTTAACAAGGAATTCCAGTGTTGCTATGAAATCCAAACAGTGATCTCAAATTGATTCAGAGACAATAGGAACTGCAGATGCTGGAGAATCTGAGATAACAAGGTGTAGAGCTGGATGAACACAGTTGGCCAGGCAGCATCAGAGGAGCAGGAAGGCTGACGTTTCGGGCCTAGACCCTTCTTCAGAAATGGGGGAGGGGAAGGGTGTTCTGAAATAAATAGAGAGAGAGGGGGAGGTGGATAGAAGATGGATAGAGGAGAAGATAGGTGGAGAGGAGACAGACAAGTCAAAGAGGCAGGGATGGAGCCAGTAAAGGTGAGTGTAGGTGGGGAGGTAGGGAGGAGATAGGTCAGTCCAGGGAGGACGGACAGGTCAAGAGTAGGTAAGAGATGGGGGTGGGGCTTGAGGTGGGAGGAGGGGATAGGTGGAAGGAAGGACAGGTTAGGGACGCGGGAACGAGCTGGGCTGGTTTTGGGATGCGGTGGGGGGAGGGGAGATTTTGAAGCTTGTGAAGTCCACATTGATACCATTGGGCTGCAGGGTTCCCAAGCGGAATATGAGTTGCTGTTCCTGCAACCTTCGGGTAGCATCGTTGTGGCACTGCAGGAGGCCCAGGATGGACATGTCGTCTGAGGAATGGGAGGGGGAGTTGAAATGGTTCGCGACTGGGAGGTGCAGTTGTTTGGCGTGAACCGAGCGCAGGTGTTCTGCAAAGCGGTCCCCAAGCCTCCGCTTGGTTTCCCCAATGTAGAGGAGGCCACAACGGGTACAGCGGATGCAGTATACCACATTAGCAGATGTGAAACATCATCCTCCGACACTTCCGCCATCTGCAATCTGACCCCACAACCAAAGACATTTTTCCCTCCCCACCCTTATCTGCTTTCCGGAAGGGCCACTCTCTCTGGGACTCCCTTGTCCGCTCCACACTCCCCTCCAGCCCCACCACACCAGGCACTTTTCCCTGCAACCGCAGCAAGTGCTACACCTGCCCCCAAACCTCCCCCCTCACCCCAATCCCAGGCCCCAAGAAGACTTTCCACATCAAGCAGATGTTCACCTGCACATCTGCTAATGTGGGATACTGCATCCGCTGTACCCGTTGTGGCCTCCTCTACATCGGGGAAACCAAGCAGAGTCTTGGGGACCGCTTTGCAGAACACCTGTGCTCCGTTCGCAACAAACAACTGCACCTCCCAGTCGCGAAGCACTCCCACTCCCATTCCTCAGACGCCATGTCCATCCTGGGCCTCCTGCAGTGCCACAACGATGCTACCCGAAGGTTGCAAGAACAGCAACTCATATTCTGCTTCGGAACCCTGCAGCCCAATGGTATCAATGTAGACCTCACAAGCTTCAAAATCTCCCCTTCCCCGCCGCATCCCAAAACCAGCCCAGCGCGTCCCCGCCTTCCTAACCTGTCCTTCCTCCAACCTATTCCCTCCTCCCGCCTCAAGACCCACCCCCATCTCCTCCCTACTTACCTCGTCCTGCCCCCTTGACCTGTCCGTCCTCCCTGGACTGACCTATCTCCTCCCTACCTCCCCACCTACGCTCACCTTTACTGGCTCCATCCCCACTTCTTTGACCTGTCTGTCTCCTCTCCACCTATCTTCTCCTCTATCCATCTTTTATCCACCTCCCCCTCTCTCCCTATTTATTTCAGAACTCCCTTCCCCTCTCCCATTTCTGAAGAAGGGTCTAGGCCCGAAACGTCAGCCTTCCTGCTCCTCTGATGCTGCTTGGCCTGCTGATCTCAAATTGATTTGATCTTACAATGAAATTGTACTTTTTAAAAGTCATCTATCAAATACATACAGAACAATTTTGGGCAACATGGTGGCTGAGTGGTTAGCACTGCTGCTTCCCAGCACCAGGGACCCAGGTTCAATTTCAGCCTCAGGTGACTGTCTGTGTGGAGTCTGCATTTTCTCCCCATGTCTGCGTGGGTTTCCTCCAGGCACTCCAGTTTCATCCCATAGTCGAAAAATGTGCAGATGAAGTGGATTGACCATGCTAAATTGGCCATAGTGTTCTGGGATGTGCAGGCTAGGTAGGTTAGCAATGGGAAATGCAAGGTTATAGGGTAGGGTGGTGGATCTGGGCGGGATGCTCTTCAGAGGGGTGGTGTGGCCTTGATAGGCTGACTGGACTGCTTCCACACTGTAGGGATTCTATGATACAATTATAAAAGCCATCTACAAGGTTCATTGCCTTTTCAATAAAATAATTTTAATTGAATGTTCCCATATTAGCAGTCAACTAAAATGTGACAAGTGTAGATGTAAATACATTATTTTGTGAGATCTTATAACTTTCCTGATATACTGATTTATTTTCTGCGTTAGCTGAACAATGCAACAAACTCCAAAAAATTCAGTAAAACCAGAATGAAAGGGCAGGATTTTCTGGACTGCTGTCAATTGAAAAGTTAACAGGGAATGCGTCTGTGCTGATATCGGCCAGCCCACATTCGTTTAACATTTGACATCCGGGGAGGAGGTTCAATCTTATAGAGGTGCCAGCCACTCTGATGTCCAGGAGCTCTAACTGAGTAAAGTATATTTGGGGTTTTGGTTGGGTCCAGCTGGAAAGCCCCAGTGAGAGGGCTGAGGGAATTTGCAGGCTGTATTTACGAGGCTGGAGGTGGGGCATGGAGCTGGGGGTGCTACACAAATGTATGACCCTGGGGCCACCTCCTATAGGCATTAGAGACCCCAAAAGAGGGACTCCATCTTGCCAATACCAGTCTATGTAGCCAGGCTACCTGCCTGGCCTGTGCCATGGATTGAATAGGAGAAGTGATGGGATTAGACCCTGGCTATTAGCTTGCCGCTTAAGAGGATCAATGGACCCAAGGGCAAGTGAACCAACTAATGGCTCCACTCCCTGGCATAAAATAGGAGAGAGGACAGAGATGGGCAGATTGATGTTGAGATGACGCCTGTCATCAGTCCTGCTGTAAAACTGCGTCCCTAGAATCAGAAAATATTTACAGCACAGAAAAAGACTATTTAGTCCCACATTTCTGTTGTTCTTATTGCCTTGCAGTCTTTCCTTTCCATGTTATTTAATTCCCTTGTGAAAACCACAACTGAATTTGCCTCTACCATAATTTCAGGCAATATGGTGCAGGTTTTAACCGATCACTGCATAAAAAAAAACTCATGTTGAGGGGCCAAGTGGCCTACTTCTGCTTCTAATTTCTATGTTTGCAAGTTAATGTTGCATTTAGTTCTTTTGCTCATCACTTGAAGACTGCAATGAGGAACATAAAAGCTGAAAAATCTCAGCAGTTCAGGCAGCATCTTCACTGACTGGCAGCTCTGATGCAAGATGATTGACCTGAAACATTAATTCTACTCACCTCTACAGAAATTTCCAGTATCTGCAGTCATTTTTGCATTTGTACCAGTGCCAATTACTTTGTAATTATGTTCTCTGGCTTTGCAAGCTTCTGTCAATGGGCGCAATGACTCCTCCACCTACTCTGCAAATATAAAGAGAGGGAAGTTGTGAGGAAGTTATTTAGGATTGGGATTGTAAAAGGGTTATGCGGGTGGTGGCTGCAGCTCTGGGAGGACAGTGGTGAGGCAGTTATCTGAGAGGCTAACAGGGATAGGGATTGTAACAGGGTTATGTGGGTGGCGCTTGCGGTTCAGGGAGACAGGCAGATGCTCTTGGTAGAACTACAATTCCCAGGGTGTTTTGCGGGTGTTCACACCTGCTTGGAGGGGATGGTCCCCAGGGCTGGTCGCCTGGCAACGGGACGGCCGAGCTGTCAGTCAAGGGCACGTGACCGTCTGCAGGTCTTTGTTCTGAGTGGTGCGGGGTGAAGGAGATGATGTAATGTGGAAGCACTGAATTTAAAGGCAGGGCAGAGCGAGAGTTAGATTTAGATTGCTGCAGCTTTCACTCTTACTGGGAGTCAACGAGTTTGTTTCAAGTGTCTTTTGGAGCGACAGTTGCAGTTTAAAAATGCCACATCCTGTGACCCTCTACGGACCGTCACCTTGGGGCTTTAGATTAGTAGGGGGCAAAGACTATAGTCAGCCCCTAACTATCTCCCGGGTAAGCAACAAAGTCTTTTCAAAGGAAATACATTTGAACATTTTTTTTCCTCTGTTTCGTTTCACTGGAGGCTATAGAGTGCTAACTTTTATCGTTTTTCACTTTATGCTTCTAAAGATGACTTTGCAGCATGTGAAAGAAACTTGCAGGATTACTTGTGTCAAAGTTGCTTAAGTTCTTTATGAGACAAGTTACTAGATTCTTTCTTTTAAAAGGTGCACGTTTATTTGTGTGAAAAGGGAAAAACCCCTACTCCCTACAACTGTTATTCTTCTGAAATCACGTCCTTTTGAACCAGGTGTTACCAGAAGAAACTCATCGTTTGTCTGCTTTCACCCCCCACCCCACCATATGGCTGTACTAATATTGTTTGTGAAGTGCTATCCTGTTACCGTTTGAGTTCCTTTATTGGTACTGTTACAAAAAGGATTATCTTGAGCACACAACAGGTTGTCGGTTGCTTCACCTCCAAGTGAGCATTGATACTTGAGTCTCAATTGTTTTAAAATAGTGACATTATTTTCTGCGATTGTACCACAATGAAAACCCAGGGGTTTCTTGAATAGTTCGAATCGTAAATGCAACAAATACGTATGCTGTATACACTAGAAAGGTTCAGTCTCCACTGTTGGTTGCTGATAACAACAACCTTGTCCCAGGAAGCGGGGAGGGGGGTGGTTGGTAATGACGACTTGAATGATGGAAAACTGATTGATTAGGAAGTATTGTTTATGAATGCATGTAATTGTGAGTGCACTACTTGGATGAAAAAAAATTTCATTTTGGAAGAATTTATAGATTAGCTAACTTGCTGGTGAGGTTAAAATTGTATCAGAGATAAAAGGTACTGCAGATGCTGGAGAATCCGAGA
>JAHRHZ010000289.1:27361192-27382897 GCA_024137785.1 Ginglymostoma cirratum | reverse complement strand
CCCATGCTTGTTATTGCTGGTGAGGTTATAGTTCAGCGTCGCTAGCGAGTTACAAAACGTATAAGATTGTATTTATGCTGCATGTTTAAAATCAGTTCATTGAAATTTATTGATGGGTCGAGTTTTTAATGGTATATTTTGAAACGGTTCCAGCTTAGCTAAAGGCAGTTTGCCAGTTGAGATTTCCTGTATAGACGTGGTATACATTGAAACATTAAACTTTAAACTTTAGATTTTTGTTATATCTAGCACATGAAATAAGTTCTCAGAATAAACCTATTGTAATTGGTTCTGATTTAAGTTTTTTTAACTTAAATTGGTCCAGAATCAAGTTACACTGTACCCAAGGCCTGATACCCAAGGCCAGTAATGTAGTTAAATCAAAATACCAATTTTTTTTTTTTTTTTGTTTTGTTTTTAAAAGTTGTTTAAATTTTACCAACTGATAGGGGGAAGATTACAATTCTTATGGTACTTGTAACCTTGTACAATTGGACAAAACTGATTGTAGAGCCTTAAAACTTAATTCTGTGTAATATAATTATCTAAATATCATCATGTGATTGCTAAAGTCTTTGAGCTTACATTGAAACTATGATGCACTCCAGTAACTAGAATTGGATTTTTTTGATAATTTTGAGGCCGCTGTAGATGCAGTTCTAATGCTTGCAACTGATGAAATGGCACAAAGGAAGACTTGTTATTCTTTGAAAATGGATGTGGTCTGGAATAAGCTATTAATAGGTTTAATAAAATACTGGCAGCTATTTTCATTTCTAATTTAGAAATGATGTTCATATCCTATATCCAACTTTCTAAAACCAGTATTTTAATGGGGGGAAAAATATGCCTTTTACAGCACTTGTTATTTATTACCAACTTGAGAACAATGCGATAAAAGAAACCATTGGTCACCAGAATTTCCCTTTACATTCACCTTCTTGAATGTAAGAAAATACCCAAAGGCAAAACAACGTTCTAGTAAAAGTAGGGTCACTGTAAACTTAGACACAGAACATAAAGAATAGAATAATACAGCATAGGAGCAGACCCTTTGGCCTACTAAGTCTGTGCTGACTATGACGCTATTCTAAACTAGTCACATTTGCCTACATGTTATCTGTATCTGCCTGTTCGTGTGTTTGTTTTAAACGCCACTTTAAGAATTGCTATTGTACGTACTTTTGCTGCCTCTCCTGGCTGTGCATTCCTGGCACCTAGCACCCTCTGTTTTTCTTTTTTTTTAAGAAAAAACTTCCCTTGCATGTTTCATAGAATCCCTACAGTGTGGAAACAGGCCCTTTGGCCCAACAAGTCCACACTGACCCTCACAGCATCCCACTCAGACCCATCTTGGCCCCCCCCCCCCCAAACCCCCCCCAATCTACACATCCCTGAACACTACGGGCAATTTAGCATGGCCAATCCGCCTAGCCTGCACATCTTTGGACTGTGGAAGGAAACTGGAGCACCTGGAGGAAACCCACGCAGACACTGGGAGAATGTGCAAACTCCACACAGACAGTTGCCCGAGGGTAGAATCGAACTTGGGTCCCTGGAACTGTGAGGCAGCAGTGTTAACCACTGTGCCACCCTGTTTTGAAACTTTTGTCCCTTCATCTTAAATCTGTTCCTGCTACTATTTGACACATCTATCCTATTCCTATGTCCCGTAATTTTATTTGCTTGTATTAGGTTGCTCCCTCAGCCTCTGTTCCAGCGAAAACAATCCAAGTTAGCCCAACCTGTCCTTGTAGTTAATACAGTCCAATCCAGACAACATTCCTGGTAAATCTCTACAACACCCTCTCCAAAACTTCCATATCCTTCCTATAGTGTAGCAACCAGAACTGCATGCTAACTGAAGTTTTAAATGGCTGCAATGTAACTTGCCAACTTTTATACCCAGTGCCCCTACCAATGAAGGCAAGCATGCTATATGCTTTCTTTACCATCTTATCCACTTGTGTGGCCACTTCCAGGAAGCTGCGGACTTGGACGCCAAGATCCCTCTGTATATCAATGCTCCTAAGAGTCCTGCCACTTACTGTTATAGCTTCCTCTTACATTTGACCTCCCAAAGTGCATCACCTTAACACTTTTTTATTCAGGATAAACTCCAACTGTTATTTCTCTGCCCACCTACCCAACTGATCTGTACTGTGCTATATTCTTTGATAACCTTCCCCACTGGCCACAATAGCACCAATTTTTATGTCATCTGGAAAATTACTAATCAGACCACCAACATTTTTATATTGAACAAGAGGGCTCAGCACTATTCCTTGTGGACCATTGGACACAGACCTCCAGTCATGAAAACATCTTCCACAACTACCCAGAGATAGTAAGAATTGCAGATGCTGGAGCAGGAGACAGCACACTGTGTAGCTGGATGAATACAGGAGGCTAGGCAGCATCAGAGGAGCAGGAAAGTTGGAAAGAAGGGTCCTGACCCGAAACTTCCACAGCTGCCCTGTGTCTTCTACGTTCAAGCCAATTTTGTGTCCAACTTATTAACTCACTGTGGATTCTATGTGACTTGATTCTGTCGACCAGACTACTGAGGGACCTACTAAAATGTTTTAATAAAGTCCGGGTTGACTGTCCTCCCTTCCTCAGTCGTCATCTTTGCTTGCTCAGAAAAGCTCAATTAAATTTGAGACCAGACCTCCTCCCCACACAAAGGCATACTGACTATTTGTATTAGGTCCAATCTTTTCCAAAAGCAAGTAAATCCTGTCCCTAAGAATCTTCTCCAATAACTTTCCTACTGTTGATTCCCTACTCACTGGCCTATAACTTCCTGGATTATCTGTGTTGCTGTTCTTAAACAAGGGAACAACATTAGCTATTCTCCATTTTTCTTGGACATTGCTGTGCAAGCCCCAGTAATCCCCTTCCTTGCCTCCCTCAGTATCCCGGAATAGAGCCCATCAGGCCCTGGGGAATTTATCTTAATGATTTTCAAGGCACCAAATGCCACCCCCTTAATATTAACATGCCCTAAAACGTCAGCATAATCTCTCCCTAATCATACTATCATCCGTGATCATCTTTGTTGAATACCAATGCACCATATTCATTAAAGACCTGACCCACTTCCTCTGGCTGCACACAAGCATTCTCTTATTTATCCTTGATTGAATCCACCCTTTCCTCATTTACCCTCTTGTTCCTGATTATATGTATAAAATGCTTTGTGATTATTTAATTCTACTTGCCAAAGACATTTCATAGCCCCTCTTAGCCCTCCTAATTGCATGTTTAAGTTTACCTGCTTCCTCTTATTCCTCAAGTCTGGATGGATTTCAATTTCCTAAACCTTACATATGCTTCCTTTTTGTTCCTTTTGACTATACTTTCAACATCTCTTGAAATCCAAGGTTCCTGAATCTTGCCATCCTTATCTTTCATTCATGTAGAAACATGATAGTCCTAAACTCTGATCAACTGGCTTTTAAAAGACTCCCATATGTCAGATGTGGACTTGCCCCCAAACAGCCACCCGTGCTTTAATTTCTCCAGTTACTGCCTAATGTAGTTAGCTTTCCTGCAACTCAACACCTTTCACCAGTCTTATTTCTCATCCATGACTATCCTAAAACTTGCAGAATTATGATCAATTCTCCCACACTAAAACTTCGATCACATGGCTAATGCAAGGTCTAATATGGCCCCTTTGCTAGTTGGACTATCTATATATAGTTTCAAGAAACCTTTCTAGATGCACCCAACAAACTTGCCCGCATCTAAGCTCATGGCACTAAGGGAGTCCTGGCCTGTATTAGGGAAGCTAAACTTACCCACTACAACAACCATGTTGTTCTTGCATCTTTCCATGATCTGCTGACATATCTATCCCTCTATCTTCCTGCTGGCTTTTGAGGCCTATAGTATAACCCCATCCAGAGTAATTTCACCTTTTTATTCTTGATTTCTACCCAGGTGCTCAATAGCATCCCAAGGTTGTAAAGTCAACTTTTACCCAGCCAATGTGTCAAGTTATGGAAAATATGGGTACAGAGTTTTGTGAGGTGGATTGCAATGAAAATTAGTTGGAGGATAACATCAGGAAGCACTAAACTTACAAGATGCTTCCAGTTATCAAATCGTGTGCGCGCACGCATGTGTTGCCAGTGTCACCTTACACAGGCTCCAAATGCAAATATCAAGGATTTATAGCGTACTGATTCCTTTAAACAAGTGAAACTTTTTTTTTGGTTCATATTTCAAACTAATTGTGTCTCTGAAGTGAGACACTTACCATCCAGATTATCTTGACTAAAAGAATGTGGAAACTGTGTACATCATGGCAATAACTTGGAGCAGAGGCAGAAGTGAGATCTTTAAATATCTTGAGATGGTGTGGGTGGGGGCAAGTATGTTAGATTATTTTGTATAGATGGAGTGAGGGTCAAGTTGAACCAGTTAACGTTATTTCCAAATTTAATGCACCACTTTTTATGCAGTTTGTCTGTCTGTAACCTGGCAACTTTAGGACCAGGCCATTACTCGGCTGTGGGAGGACACTTAGTGTTAGTCAGGAACTTGTAGACTGCATCAGTGATTTCTTCCTGTATGAAGTTCAAGCATTGAATTTCTGATGCTTTCCATACGCAGCTGTAAGTAACAAAACTGAGTTATTTTTATCAACGTAGTACAATCTTGTTGTTCCAGCAACAAGAGCACTTCACTAAAATAAATGCAAGTGCAGCCTGGACGTGTGCACACCATGACCTAGACCTAAATAGTGACTTTACATAGACTGGAACTGGAACCATGCTGCAACTGTGAACCACCAGAGGCTGCTGGATTAGAGAAGTACAGTCTGTAATTTGGATAGGTGAATCCAATTTCCATTATTGTAATTGAATCTAATTCAAGTATCACTTTGTGATTTGGATCATTACCAATATAAATAAATAGCATGAACATAATGCATTCTTTCAGGACAATATCTATCACGACAACAGCATATGTTTTAAAACAGGAGAATACTTTGTTTTGTGGATCTGGGATTTTTCTGTGGCTTTTTTTTTGTTGTTGTTGTTGTTGAGGCTATTTTGAGCTTATGCATGCAATGGTCAGGCCACACTTGGAGTTACTGTGGATGCTCGGAAGCTGAAAAATGCATTGAGGACCTTGCATAAGTAGAGACCAAAAATATTCCAACTGTAATGCATAGCTTCTAAGGAATAACTTCCTTTTTAAAAAAAAACAAAATCTATCTCCTAGACAAGAGTTGTTTTTTAAAAAAAAAAAAAAATTTGGGAGGGAGCTGCTGTACATTTTATGTATATTTAGTGATGAAATAGTGGAAGTGAAATCTTGGGTTCAGAGCTGTATTTTTTTGAAATGATTGAATTGGTTTAGTTTAGATAGCAAGACACGACTTCACCACAGATCAAGAATGTCTGGGGTAATTTATTGAGAACCAAGTAGACATTATCTAGGATTTTTTTTTTGTGGTCACTTTCAACACTTGTTTGGCATGTTGCCTCAGTGTGCCAGGGACCCAGGTCTAATTACATCTTCAAGTGACTGTCTGTCTGTATGGAGTTTGCACATTCTCCCTGTGTCTGTGTGGGTTTCTTCCAGGCGCTCTGATTTCCCTGTGCAGTCCAAAGATGTGCAGGTTAGATGGACTGGCTGTGCTAAATTGCCCATAGTGTCCAGGGTTGTGCAAGCTAGGTGGATCCGCCATGGGAAATGCAGGGTGACTGGGACAGGATAGAAGTGGATGGCATGCTTTTTGGAGAGTTGATGTGGACTCTGGACTGAATGGCCTGCTTCTGTACTATAATGGTTCTGTTTGTTTTCATTTCTCCAACTGAAATGGTTCAATTGTTGCATGTTCTTTAATAGTCCTTCAAGTGGGCATAGGGGTTGGAAATCGGTTAATCTGGCTACAGCGTGATGTACACTGAAGTAAGCAAGAATGAATTCAGTCCCTGCACTGGCACTAGCAGTGCCAGTGCTGCCCTCAAGCCAATAACCAATTGGAGAATGCCATTGCCATTGGTTCTCCAGAGACCGGCTGGCTAATTGCAAAACCATCTCTTCAGTGGCTAAATGGCCTTAACTCCCTTCTGACTTCTAAACCCATTACAATGCTGTATGTCCTCTCTACTGTGCTCATCTAAAATATTCAAAATCATTACTGCTTTCCAAAATACTTACTCCATAATAATAATTGTTAATTTTAAAAATTGTTTTGAAATTTAATCTATTGTGATTGGCATTCTATATTTATTGCTCTTGTTAAAAAGATACAGGATCACATATTGCTAGTGTGTTCTTAATCTTGGTCTAAGATACTAAAGTCATATCTATAGATTTTTGTTTTGTATGGATAAATATAGATGAGGTGCTGCATTTTGGAAAGGAAAACCAGAGCAGGGCTTGTACACCTTAACAGTAAGGTCCTGGGGAGCGTTCCTGAACAAAGACCTTGAAATGCATGTTTATAGTTCCTAGAAAGTGGAGCCACAGGTAGAAAGGATAGTGAAGGAGGAGTTTAGTACGCTTGCCTTTATTGATCAGTGCATTGAGTATAGCAGTTGGGAGGTCATGTTGCAGCTGCACAGGACATTGGTTAGGCCACTATTGGAATACTGTGTACAATTCTGGCCTCCCTGCTATAAGAAGGATGTTGTGAAACTTGAAAGAGTTCCGGAAAGACTTGGAAGGATGTTGCCAGGGAGGGTCTGAGCTATGGGCAGAGGCTGAATAGACTGGGGCTATTTTTGTTGTGTTTTTGTTTTTGTCTGGAGTGTCGGTTGCTGAGGGGTGGCTTTATAGAGGTTTATAAAATTGAGAGGTATGGATAGGGTAAATAGCCAAGGTCTCTTTCCCAGGGTGGGGGAGTCCAAAATTAGAGGGCATAGGCCTAACGTGAGAGGGGAAAGATGTGAAAGGGACTGAAGGGGCAACTTTTTTCACGTAAAGGATGGTGCATGTGTGGAATGAGCTGCCAGAGGAAGTGGTGGAGGCTGGTACAATAACAGTTAAAAGGCGTCTGGATGGTTATATAAATAGGAAGGGTTTAGTGGGATATGGGCTAAATGCTGGCAAATGGGACAAGATTTAATTAGGATATCTAGTTGGTACGGACAAGTTGGTCTGATTAGGTTAGTTTCTGTGCTGTATATCTCTATTACTCTAATCCTGCTGGGATATTGGAAGAAAGCAAATGTGCTTTTTTAAATTGTCTGAGGTTTCACTGTGCTGAATTTTATGGTGAAATACTACTTAGTCAAATCTTATATGAAGTCTGTTATTTTACTCTTCTATGTGTAGATAAACCTGGTTGCAAACTCTTAAAACAAACTGACTCTGATTACTGTGCGAAGCATGCTGAGTCCTTAACAGGACAACACATGCTTGAACATAACAGCTTTTTACATGACACATGAGCGACTGGCCAAAGAGTTGTGGAGTAAATATTTATTGAATTGCATGAAAATAATTACTGAAAACAGCTACCACTTTAACGTATCCAAATTGGAACTTATTTTCCAATTAGGTACGTTGTTGGACATTAAGGTTTAAAGGTCAGAAATCCACATCTGGTGGCATTCTGGTTAGTTATTCGATAGCTGCTTTGTCCACACAATGCATTTGGAATGGAATTCACTACAGAGTCTACTGTCTCCCTCTTTATAGAAAAAAAAATCTATCAAATGATCTTCCTGTTGTAAGAAGAAACTAATTTTGCTGGAGAAAATCAGCAGGTCTAGCAGCATCTGTTAGCGGGTGGAAAAAGCAGAGTTAATGTTCTGGTTACTCTTCAAAGTCCTAGAGTCATACAGCACAGAAACAGACCCTTTGGACCAACTAGTCCATGCTGTCAGAAGATTTTGTAATAGCTAGGAAGCCCAAGCGGAATTCGGGGGTGGGGGATGATGAGTGGATAGTGGAGATGCAGCCTAGAGATAGATTAAAGGGGTGGATAAACAAGGAGATTTTGGATAATGGGCCACAATAGAAGAAAAGCTAAATAAATGATGATGATGAGTGGGGAATTGGGCAAGTTGTGCTGAATGCAATCAATATAATGTTACAATGGGCTTATGAGTACATGGGAATGGATGACTGTGCTCCAAGCAACCTGTCATAACAGGACTGGATGTGGGAGTGCGTTTAAAACAAAAGGAAGGACGGAATCCAGTTTTATAATTATTAATGAACTCTATGTTGAGTGCTATACAACTTCTTTTTCATTATTCTGACTAGATTGCATACACCTTGTTTGTCAAATTTTTTAAGCTTTGCATGAAACACAATACATAACAGATGGGTCCTGTTTCCATTACCAGATTTGAGTTGTTAGAGAACTTATGTAGAAAATATATTTTTCAGGTCTTATTCACGGATGATAGCTTGCCAGGTGTGATGATGCCAGAATGTTCAAGTACACATTTCATGGAAAGGTCAAGTAGATTTACCATACTTCTCAATTATCGTGGCATGAAATCTCCCTTTTTGAGTGACTGAGACATTAGAACAGACTGCACTATTGCTTATAAGCCAGAAAGCAATGCCTCTAAATTTGTCTTCCAATTGACTGTAAAATTACACAAACATCCTATAATTTGACTTCAGTTTATAAAGGTTTGTCAGTGCAAAATTTTAAGTTTAATTGAAGAAAAGCTAATGCACACAACAGAAACTCTATGGTAATGAGTAGTCTTTTCTTCCACTTCTTTTGTTTAAAATATGGGATTTATTTTAAATTGGTTCAGTAAATTTGTATTCAGACTATAATTTTTAATCTTTAATTGCAGTAGGTCACTAAGTTTTTCTTTTTGCAAAATCCACAGAGAATAAAATGTTATACTCTCATTTCTGATTTGTCAGCATGTGACATGCGACTAAACTAAAACTGGTCAGGTCTACCAGCGTGGCTCTTCTGCTACCTCCATGATTTCAAATTGATGTCCCATCCAGCCTCCAGTGATATTCAAAATTTTCTTCGCTAAAAAGACCAAGGCTCCCCTTCTTATAGCCTGTCACCAAACGCTTACCTTTTGCCTCTGGTTCTGTCTTGCCTTCTGCCGACTCTGATCCAGACTGTTTAAGAAATAATCCATGAAGACTGACATCCTGTCACCAAGTTATTTTTTTCATTTATACATGTATAGTATGTGACACTGATCCAGCTAGCAGAAAGACGATTACTAGAGTAAACAGAACCCCTGACACGCTCCTGTTAGCCAGGACTCCTTGATTAGAATTGTTAACCTGTTCCAATCAAGGAAATCACTTACTGAGATCCACCTGACTGACCTTGTTCCAATCACTGCAGTTTGTATATTAGTATCTTTCTTTAAACCCTGAATGGAGATCTGGTTCTCCAATTATGTATATAATCAAAGACAACCAAATTACAACTATATGACATTGCTTTAAGTCAATGTTGTGCTGACATCCTTGCCTATGCCCTTTTCCCTTTGGCCAGGTTGCCTGATTCTAATGCTGTCCTGGCCTGATTTTCTGCCACCTCCATTCTCTAAAGTTTAAAGCCTCTGAAATCCTGCTCCTGCTTTGTCCGACAACAATTCCTGCTCATTGCTGACCTTGCACTGTTTCCCATTCATCAAGGCAATATCATGGCTTAACTATCTTTTGAAACTTCTTCCAGTCCAGCCATTTCCTGTTCACCCTAACTCCTGTGCCCTTGTTCTGATTTCTTGTGCATTTTTTACCCTGCTGTCATGGTTGTGCCTTTGTTTCACCTCTAAATACATTATTTATCTCTTCCTATTTTCCAATTGTTAATAACTTCCTTTTTAAAGCCCACCTTCTCAGCTGAGCTTGACTTCATGACCTAATAGTTTTTCCATTTGTTTTGGGGTCATGTGCTTTATGCACCTAATGAAGCGGTTGGGTCATATTATTCAGTAATTACTTGGAAATGTGAAGATTCTCTTTCAAGATCAAAAGAAACCATTCAACCAGCCCTGTCCTTTTTTATATAATCTGTCTTTACCATCCACTTCCTTATCTTTCTAATAAAGTTAACAAACTCCCATCGAATGATACTTCTTAAATCATGATCAGTATATGGCTGACTTTATTAAGTTTAAAACATTGGGGGTTGTTAGTTTTGAATCTGTTCTTGAAGTTCAGAAAGGTGCCATTTGACCTGTCTTGTCCATTTGGAGTTCTCTCTGAAAGAGCCATTAGCTCTTCCCTTTCTCTGTAGCCATTCAAATTTTCATTTCTCTTCAGTTATGCATCCAGACCCCGATCTTAGCCAATGCACTCCATGTAGAATAATGAGATAGTCATGAATACAGTGATGTAACCATGACATCAGTGATGTGCTAGGCTCCAAGGAGAGAAAAGTGACAAGCTGTGCCACAGATGTACTACTGCGCAGTAGTACATATATTGTAGAAATAGTTTTGCAGAAAGTGCTGTTTAACCTGCAAAGTTAATCTCTATCTGCAAGTACTTATAGTCTAACAGTTACCTGACAATGACCCATCCAAAAGCAGACCCCAAGCCATTCCAGATCATAACTACTGTCCTCGTTCAAAGTCATGAGTATCTGGACCCCATAATACATTTGTCTAAGGTAAACTTTTTTTAAATTCTGATGGCCGACATCAAGGTAACATTCCTAAAGTGTTAAATGTAAAATAAGTAGCTTGTAGAGCGTTTTTACATGGATTCTAAAGTGGTTTTTGTTTTTTTTTGTCTAAAACATCAAGTTTCATGGCATAACTTCCTTCAATCAACCCCCAGCTGGTTTGATTTTTCTCTTTGAACACTGTGGCCTCTATCCAGTCTTCACTCTACAGGGAGAACAAACACCTCTTCCTGTTTCTTTGCGTCATGGAATGCAGGCTTTACTGGTGAGGCTGAGTGAACCATTATTGTTGTGGGTCTGAAGTTATGTGGTCCAGACAAATAAAGATGGCAAATTTCCTTCCCAGAAGGAAATCTGAATCTCGTGGGTTGCTTTTACAATATTTGACAGCTTTATTATTGTGACTAACTTTTATTGCAAACTTATGAACTTGATTTCTACCAGGCACCCCTGGTGGGATGTAGACCAAGTCCCCATGACATTGTTCACTAATCTGGATTACTAGTTTTAGCAACGTTTACTACAGCACCACTGGTACTCCTTATCCCAGGAATAGTCTTGAGTCTTTTCTGGACCTTCTTTTAAAACCTTTGTATTCTTCCTAAAGTACTAGCTCCAATTTTGGCTGCTACCTACACCAAACCAATGCTTTACAATATTTTATTATAACTTCCTTGTACTCTATGCTTCTAATTCATAAAATCACTATATTGTACTCATTCCTACAGCCGTCAGTCATCTTGAAGTTTCTCACTAGTTTGCTCCCCATTCACAATGCCTTCAAATATTGAATCCGTGTCCTCACTTGAGATTAAATTGTACAGGAAACAGTGGCCCTACTGCTGCCTTTCTCCAGTATGAAAAGCATCAGTTCACTATGATTCACTATTGTCACTCAGCAAAATCTATATCCATGCTGCCATTACCCTCTTCTTTTTTTTTAAAATATTCCGTGGGCTTCAGCTTTGCTCTGAAACCTCTTGCATGTCACTTTGTCACATTCTGGAATTTCGTGTGCACATTGTTCTTTTCTGTTAGCTCACTTGTTAAACAAGATTTGCTTTTTTAACGAAACCATGTTTGCTTATTTTTGTACCATCAAGCTTTTTAAAAAGCAGAAATTACAACATGGAAACGGGCAGTAACATGTATTGGCTCTGAAGAAATCTTTTTCAAGTTTCCAGCCTAAGTCACAACCTTCCTCATTGCACTGCTTTCAAAAGTCTAAGGTCATGTAATTGCAAATGTGACTAGCAAGCTGAAATAAGGTTGAGAAATCCCTGCTTAACCACTAGGTAGGCCATAAATTATCAAGTTTTTCTCCAGGTAAAAGGCAAGCCATTAGTAGTGACGGTTTGCCTAGAGGAATACATTGAAACATGGAAATTTTAAAAAAAAAAGGTCAAGTGAACTTGGGCAAACTAATGAGGAATATAAAAACTCATGATAAGAACAACTTTTTTTATTTTTAAAGAGAGGTCAAAGTGAACATTAGTTCTTGGAAAATGAATCTGGGGAGATGTTTATGGGGAACAAGGGAATGAGAGGAGTTAAATATTTTGCATCAGTCTTTACAGTGGAAGATTCTTTGGTATTAATGAGATATTCAAAGTACTTTGGAGAGGAATTAGATACCATCACAAAAGAATTAGTAATACACAAACTAATGGGGCTAAAGACAGATAAGTCTCTTTGGTCCTGATAGTTTAGGATCCTAGGATGCAAGCTATGTAGCTGCAGAGGCAGTGGATGTATTGGTTGTAATTTTGTATTCTGAAAAAGTAGAAGAGGATTGGAAAACTGCCAGTATGACACTACTATTCAAAAAAAGAGAAGCAAAAATTGTCTAACCACAGGCTGAATAGCCCAAGATCTAATGTTGGAAGTGTATTGAAATCAGTTATGCAGGAAGTCCTAGAATGTTTGGGAAATCATAACCTGATCAAGCAGGGTCAGCACAGTTTCTTGAAAGGACAAACATGTCTGACTATTCTTTTTTGAGGAAGTCTCAACTAGAGTAGATACAGGGAACCAGTAGATGTGTTGTATTTGAACTTCCAGAAGGCATTCAACAAAGTACCTCCTAAAAGGGTCAGTTATAAGAGTCCACAGTGTTGGAGGGTGTATATTGGTGTGGATAGCGAACTGGCTCATGGGCAGTAAACAATGGGGAACGAGGGATTCATTTTCAAGTTCATGACTCCTGGGGTTCCACAGGGTTCGGTGCTGGGACCACAAGTGCTTACAGTAATATATAATAATAACTTGGAGAAAGGAAGTAAATGTACTTTAGTCAAATTTATAGAAAATATAAAAATAGGTGGAAAGGGGGTTTGTGAGAAGGAGCAAACATTTTAGAGAGGAAGTAATCGGGAAAGCTCATGGAAAGTTAGCCCCTCTTTCAAGGGGTTTGGAATATAAGAGTAGGGAAGACTTTACTGCAAATGCACAAGGTACATTCAGAAGGGTTTAGGCCCAAAACGTCAGCTTTCCTGCTCCTCTGCTGTTTGGCCTGCTGTGTTCATATTGCTCTACGTCTTATCTCAGATTCTCCAGCATCTGCAGTTCCTACTATCTCTGAAGTAGTGTTGTTCCCTTAAGGAAAGATATCACTTGAAGGTATTTCAAAGAAGGCTTGTTAGGATAATCCCTGGTATGGAGGGATTGTCTTTTTTGAGCAGAGATTAAACAGGGTGGAGTCTTTACTCATTGAAGTTTAGAAGAATGAGAGGTGACCTCATTAAAACACTTAAGGGTTTCACAGAGTAGATACTGAGATTATGTTTGCCTACTCAGGTCAAAGGGCATAGCCTCATAATTAAGGGGTGCCAATTTAAGACAGATGAGGAATTCCGTCTGGGGGTTGAGTGTCTTTGGAATGCCTTGTGGCAGAGTCCTTGCCTATATTTAAGGCTGAGACTGATGGATTCTTGAACAGTAGGCGAATCAAAGGTTACAGGGAAAGTGCAAGAAAATGAACACGAGTGATGGCTCAACCATGATCCAATTTAATGGTGTAATATGCTCGAGGGGCCAAATGATCACCTTCTGTTCCTATTCATTCAGTGTTCCATAAGACCATAACGATATTACAAAATTATTAAATCTAGATGTTTTTGACTCTGCTTTAATCTTAGTGAAGATGCATTGATATTGATTTAAGATGTCTGCTGTAGGTTCAACAGGATAAACTATGTAAATTTGCTTTGTATTCCTTTTGAGCTTGGCAGATTGAGAGGCAACCTAATTGAGAAACGGTAAAGTGATTTGGTGGAATAAATGTAGAGCAATGTTTTCCTCATAATACAAAATTAGAATGTGCTTTATTGACACGTACTCACTGAGTATAGTGAAAACTTTCTAAGTCGCCATTCGCAGTGCCATTTTGGGTACAAAGGTAAAAAGTACAGATTAAGTACAAATAATGTGCATTCTTGGGACAAGAAACAACAGCAATAATCTAGAATTAGAAGTGAACAAGCAATGGTTCCTTTCTTAAAACAGCTTCTTCAGACTCTGCTTTCTGACTTGAAACAGTATTTATTGTTAGAGTCAAACAGCATGGAAACCGACCCATTTTGTTGATGCACTGCTGGGGGAATTGCTGGGGTCTGTGTAACTTGCATGTAAGACCTTTTCTCAATTTTTTATTTTTAAACCAGTGAAGCGGTTAGTGTACTATTTAAGGATCAAGGAACAACACCTCATTTTCCACTCAAGCACTTCTCAATCTTGAATTCCACATTTCAGAGCCTGCAGTCTCTTCTCCATTTCTTCTTGTGCCTTTTTCTTATTTGTTGGTAAGGGAGAATTTTAACAGCATGCATTGGCTTCAGAGAAAGGGGTAATTCTACATGTTCTTGAATTCATTTTTATGTCCGTGACGTGGCCAGATGCTTCTGGCTATTCAGACATAGATGGTCACTGGGTGTGGCTGTGACTGAAAGGAGGGATCATGGACTTTGACTTTGGCTAAATGCTGTCACACTTTTGTGATGGTATACCATGTGGCACCCTCCTGTTGCCCTTGGCCTTAATAGACCCTCACAAGCTAAACTAACGAGCAAATTGGTTGCATTTTCTACAAGCTTTGCACTGTTTGCAAGTAGCTGGGAATGTTATCAGTAGCCATAGCACCTTTTGAAAGGTCAACGCCACTTTTTTTTTGCCAATATTTTTTCCCAAGGTAACAGCTTGGACATTAAAATAGTATTTTCATCACTGATTTACAGAGAATTTTAAAAGCATCCCTATTTGTTTAATATGAGCTTTTTGATCTTGTGCAAAAGTGGTGTCTTAAAATCCTTGTCAGTGACTTTTTTTTTTCAGATAGAAACAACTCTCTATTTGAAGTATACGAGTATTATGGTGTTTTGCTTTTTTGGTTTGGAGTCAGATATACAACACATAAACAAACATACCCTTCAGTCCAACCAGATATCCTACCTTTAATCTGGTCCCATTTACCAGCATTTGCCCCACATCCTTCTGAACCCTTCTTATTCATGTACGCATTCATATATGCCTTTTAAATGTAACTGTACCAGCCTCCTCCTCCACCTCTGTGGGTGGGGAGAAATTTTAAATCTTCCCCTTGTCACCACCTTTTAAACCTAATACTGTCTAGTTTTGGACTCCCCTACTGTGGGGAGAAAAGATCATTAAGATCCCTATAGTGTGGAAACAGGCCCTTCGGCCCAACAAGTCCACACCAAACCTCAGAGCGTCCCACCCCGCCCCCAAACAACCCACCTAACCCACACCTCCCTGAACACTACGGGCAATTTAGCATGGCCAATCCACCTAACCTGCACATCTTTGGACTGTGGGAGGAAACCCACACAGACGCCCGAGGCTGGAATCGAACCTGGGTCCCTGGTGCTGTGAGGCAGCAGTGCTAACCACTGAACCACTGTGCCGCCCTATGTTGGCTATTCACCCTATCCATGTACGTCATGATTTTATAAACCTCCATAAGGTCACCCCTTGGCTTCTGATGCTCCAGGGAAAATAGCCTCAGCCTATACAGCGTCTCCTTTTATAGGTCAAACCCTCTAGCCCTCGCAACATCTCTCAAGTTTGTGTCTTTCCTACACCAGGGAGACCAGAACTGAATGCAGTATTCCAAAAGCCTAACCAATATCCTGTACAGCCACAACGTGACCTCCCAACTCCTATGCTCGATGCACTGTTTATTGAATATATTCTTCAGTTTCTCTGTGAGGTCGTTGTGGTGTTGTATCTTGTTTTGTTCACTTGCACTTTTCAATAATACACTGCTCAGAATGAAAGTACAAAGCATTAAAACTAGGCCCTTCAAGAGTAAAATCAGGATGCCATTTTCAGTCAGAGGCAAAATCTTCTGGCTTTTGTAAATCTCAAAACGGCAACCTGTGAAAACAGATTATACGGCAGGCTTGGGGATGGTTTTTTTACACTTTTTTTTTTAAAATTTCAATTGTCTTTCATTAGAAATGGAGGAAAAAATACAGGTGTAACAGGTTTTAAGAAGATAAAAATCAGAATTATTCTGCTTTTATGTAATTCTTGCCACTCCTCATAACTGAGGCTTTCCATTCTGAGACTGGATAGTTTGGGTTTGTTTTTCCCTGGAGCAGGGGAGGCTGAGGTGGGGAGATCTGATTCGAGGGATGCAGAATTGTGGCATATACAATGGAGATTGATTCTCAATTTTCTTCCCTGCAACCCCCACCCCAGCAGACATCTTTCAGATCAGTGGGCATAACGTTAAGCTGAGGAGTAAGTGGTTTAGAGGGGATCTGAAAGAGGAATCTTTTCACACAGATAGGCACTTTGTCCCATATTTCTACACTGTGTGGTGGAGGCAGGTACACTCAACGCTTTAATAAGCATCTGGATGAGGACTTAAAATGCCAGGGCGTGATAGGCTATGGAACAAATGCAAGTAAAGGGGATGACTATAATTCTGGTGCTTGCTGACTGGCATAGACATGTTGGGCTGAAGGGCCTGTTTCTATGCCTTTTGACTCTGACCATTTCAACTTTTGCTTTGCTTCATCACTTTTTTTGCCATTTTGATCTCTTCTGGCTTCCACCCTGTCACCGAACTTTCCCTTCTTTACTCTTCTTCCCTTCTCTGTCCAAACACAATCCCCAGCCCCACTAGAAAAGGACTTTTGCTACCTCAAGACTATTAAGTCAGCCTCCCTGGAGCTCCATTGCGTACATAACAGCACATTGACACTTTTTTGAAAAATCACCTGAGGAGAATTTCCAATAAAGTGTGGCTCACTTGACAAAATTGCCCAGGAGATATGGAGCCTGTTTTCACTTTGGAAATACATCAGTTTTAAAGGAATCTGAATGCAACAGTACAGCATTACTGCCATGAAGAGTAAATGGTGAGTAGAAAGTACATAAGAGATCCGACAAATAGATACATTGTTTGTTCAGAGCTGTCAAGGTGATGTATGGTCCATGCCCTCAATGACACCCACAATCCCCCCCACAGTGAGAGCTAAGCATGGGAAAGAAGCTCATCAAGGACAGCGAGGCATTCCATACTCGCCAGTGAATATTTTGAAACATTCCTCAACTGACACCCTGAGTTCAACTTGAAGATCGTCACTTTCATCAGTATCTCATGTGACTTTGTCTTGGTCTCCTCTGAATTGCAGTAATGAATGAGGGGTCTCCTTGCTGTCTGCCACAGGCAAGTTCATTGTAAGCATCCTCGTAGATTGCCTCTCCTCATTGCTCGAGCGTCCCTTGTGACTTTGCAGTGAGATAATGTTTTTACCCATGAAGGCATCACAGACAACTCTTAAAATCCAAGCAACAGCAGAATCCACTACATGTAGCCGCCTTTTTTTTTTTGACTTCTCAAACATCTTTTAAAAAGATTGTCAGCCGTGAAGCACTTGAGTATCCTCCACTTCAGTTGTTACAAGAAATTTGTGGCTATCCTTTGCCTACTTCACAATGATATGCGCAAACCGAACCACTACTGACCCTGTCTTGGATCCAATCAAAGCTGTCATTGCACACTCTCTCTTCTGTTTCTTTTCACCACAATGCAGCATCTCTTCTCCAGAAAATGACCAACTTGGAAGTAATTTACAGAAAGAAAATGTATGATATATTCAATCCAAACTCCTAATTCCTCCAATATCGGCTATTTGATCTCCACTATGCAGATTGAGTGTGTAGATGAGCACTTTCAGAAACTGAGCTCCATGTCATTGTTGACTTTTCTTATCTGCTACAGAGAATGGTCCTTCTATTTATACTAAATTTCCTAAGACTAACATCCTCTTCCATCCAGCTGCCACAGCATAACGTCTGCCCACAGTCTATTAAAGATTAATAGCAAGATTCTGGATAATGTGAACCGTCTTTCCCATGTTTTGGGAGTCTCCTTTTGTATGAAGGCAAATACAAATGATGAAATTCATCAATGCCTCTAAGGTAGCAACTTTGCTCTTTTGAGGACCAGATCTCAGCGTGCAAAGGTGACCCATGTGCTCTGGAATATTGGACACTGGCAACAAGCATTTGAAAAATAGCACTAGCAGAGTCTTTGCACGATCCTCCAAATCCAGTAGCAAGTAATGTGGGTCAACAGCAGTGTTCTTAACTTAGTTGGCAGTGAGCTGCTAATTGCTGAGGATTACTTCTCTGGAAAGGACAGGTCATTTGTCCACCCTGGCACCAGATTTGTAAAGCAGCTACTCAAAATGCAACTGAGTTGTGGCAGGATGTTCCCAAGAAAGCCAACAAACACATTAGAGATGCTTGATCTCCACTCAAGGAAGTCCTTTCCTTTTGTTTTTATTGTGACTGACCAAAATGAAAGATATCAAATACGCTAAGGGACTTCTTCAGAGCAAACCTGAAGTATTGGCAAGAGTAGACCTAATATCCCAACCACTCCATCAAAAATATATACATGGCTAAGTCTGCAGATCATGTGTTGGATTTATTCAGCATCACTGAAGTTGTTAACTGGTAACAACTTTAAATGTGTAAGTCTTTCTAATGCATTGTGCTATTTTCCAGTGGACACCTATCATTTAGTGCTTTAAATGCTAGTCCTGTGGAAACTTCGAGGCTAACATTGATAGCTTTTTAAATTATACAAAGTATCAACTGATGAGGATCAAGGAGGGTGAACTAAGTTCAGTACTGATTATTTTAATAGAATGGAAAAATGAGACTGAATGCGTCTAATGGCGTGACATTCCAGATGATAAACCAGAGATGTCTCCATTTTAGGCAACCCATTGATTCAGTTAATTGTTAAAGCTGCACTATACTGGGTTTTAAAATTTTAATACTTGTGCTAAATTACAAAGTTGTAAACTTTGCTGAAAGTCTTAAACTTGCTGAATTCTGTCTATCTATAAAACTTTCTTTAATTTGGCTAATTTCAGATTGGTAGTTGACTACTATAGCTAGCTGATGTGGGGAGGGGGGATAGGCCGTGATTCTTGTTGTGATCACTATTTAGTGAACTGTGGTAGAATGACTGATTTTTGTTTTGTAGACTTTTGATACAGGATGTGCCTTACCAATGATCAGCACCTTCTGTAGTGTTTTGTATAATTAGTGGCTCTTTAAAACAGAACTAGACAGTAATTGATGCTCATGAAGTCAATTCCAGCAGAAGTCAGTATTTTCAGAAGACTGAAGAATGAAAATAGAGAATTCTGGAGCAATAGTCACCTGACCACTTCTGTGGCTTCCTCCAGTTGTAAAAATACGCACACTAAAACTTTCTATCATATAATCTACATTCAATTTAGAACTTGTGTTCCAGGAACCCCATGAAGTGAGACTGATTTGTCCTGTGTGTGCTTTCCGTCTAAGCTGGTCAACCATGCAGCACTGAGGAGGACAATGTTACTTTTGCGGAGAGGAAGTATGTTGAACCAGCAGTCCAGTTTTTGCCTGTGTCAATGGATGCTGCAGGGCTCAATTGTACAGCTTTTCTTCAGTATTTAAAGGTCATCTGCCTCCAGGAAAAGGATGCACATGGGATAACTCAGGAGATCAAAAATATCAATGAGCACACACTTTCTAACCCTTTTACATGTTCTTTAAGACTCTTTCTTTGAAGTCCCTTTTTTAAAAGACAAGCCATAGTGCTGACATAATATTTAAGCAAATAGGTAGAAATTGTGCACCCATATGCTATCCAGCAACTGATTTATTAGTATTTAGGATACAGGAAGATATAGACGGATTTGACAGATGGAATTTAACTTGGAAAAGTGTGTGGTGATGTACTTTGGAAGAAGTTATAAATAAGGGAGCACTGAGTGGCTGGGCACTAGAAGCTCCAAGGAACAGAGATATTGTCCACAGGTCCAGATGGTGGCAGGAAAGGTTTTATAGGGTAATTAAGAAGGCATATCGGACCCTTGTCTTTATAATTTATGCCATAATTAATAACAGCAGGGATGTCAAGTTGGAGCTGTGCGAAACTTTGAGGGAATAGCTAGAGTGCAGTTTTCGTTAACCCACTACAGGAAAGGTGATTGTTAAAGAAGGTGCAGAAGGGATTCACCAGGATGTCACATGGTTTGGGGCATTTTGGCTTAAAGAATAGCTGAATAGGCTCACATTCCTTACTTTAGAGGAGAGAAGGCTGAGGGATGACCTGATGTGAGGTGTTTAAGACTAAGGGGCATGAACAGGTTATATAGGAAGCAGCTTTCCCCTTTGTCAAAGGGTCAATTACCAAGGCTACAATTTTTAAGGTGCAGGGCAGGAGATTAAGAGGGAATTTGAGGATTTTTTTTTCACTCTGAGCAGATATCTGAAATGCACCACCTGGGAGTGCAGTATTAAAGTGAAAAACCTCATCTTTATAAACACTGCACGGATGAGCATATTTAATTGAACCTCCAAATTATCAGAAACTTCTTTGAGGAAAATGTGAACTAGGGACATTTTTAGAGGTGCAAATAAGTTAGTATCTTTGGGCTGAGGGGGTGGATTTAAGACTCGGTTGAGATTGAGATCATACACGATCGAGTCTGAAATTCAGAAGCAAATATCCATTGTGTGCTATGCCTTTTCTTCCAAGCCTTTGATTTGAAAGATGTTTTGTTTTCTTGGCTGATGTATAAGATTTTTCTGTTGAAATTTGCAATTAGTATGTGTCTGGAACAGTACACTGGAGTTGAAATTTCCCAGAAGTGGTAACAGTTGGCACATCAGTGTGGAATTAGTCATATGAATTGTACAGCTGCATTAATCACTAGAGAGTAGCTATGGCATGATGTGTTTAGAAGCATGATCCTCGCTAGCATTTCAGAAGATACAACTCCATTCTATTGGCATTTGGCTAAATTAATTCTGCCAAGTATTCTTAAAACTAACTAACTCTCAGTAACAACTGTTCTTTTTTACCACTTTAAATTGTCAGGCTATAATCATCAGCAGTCTTTCATTCTCTCTAATGGCCTTATTTTACAGTTTAAACTTAAGTTGGTCTGTACTTAATGTGACTCATGAATTTTCCTAGGCATTTTTTCTTATGGCCCCAGTCTCTGGAGATTGTCCTTAAATTGACTATGTAACTGCTTGCTTCCAAGTCCTTTTATCCCTTTTACAATCTAATCTGGCTTAGAGTTTGCACAAATTTGGCCATGTCTACTGTCTCATGCCTATTCCTCAGTGGCTGGAAACTCTACTTTTAATATCAGTACAGTTATCTGCATCCTTGTGTTTCTTCGTGACAGTTTCTCATTTATTTCTCATCTTTTTATTTGCTGCTTTCTAGTACCTTTTGTCACCAAGAACCAGTGCAATTTTGAGAAAGGACTTGTCAGATGATTCAGATTCTGAATTTGGTGGCCTTCTAGGCAAAAGCTAAAGTGGAGTGGAAATGTTAAACTTTCTCCTTTTTTTTTTTTAAATTATTCCGTCATGGGTATACTGAAACAAATTTAAGGTTCCACCACTGATATCCACTATTTCAGCAAAGACCAAGTAAGTGTTCAATAAACTGCACTATACTGTAGCTTGCAAAGCAGACTCATGCAATGAATCACTGAAGGAGCTCGAGAGTGGTGTGGAGCTGGATGAACACAGCAGGCCAAGCAGCATCAGAGGAG
>JAHRHZ010000289.1:27332590-27360792 GCA_024137785.1 Ginglymostoma cirratum | reverse complement strand
TTGTTATCTCGGATTCTCCAGCATCTGCAGTACCTATTATCTGAGCTCGAATGTTGTCTTTGTCCAACTGAATTCCCCAGATATAAATCCATCGCTTAAAAATGTGTGAAGTGCTTGCATGTTTCAATGCGTGCTATATAAATTAAAACTATTAATGAGATTTGAGGGTGTTATTGAATATTGTAAATGTCACCTAAATGAGCGCTTACATACTGAATAAAAATTTAAAATGTACGATTTCCTTTTTTTTGTTTTCAATGTGATTTGGTTCTCGTCATCAACAAATAGACATACAAGTGGGTGTTGATCCTCCTGTTCCAACTGGATGTGTTGCAATGGTTTTTATTTCCAGAAGTGTACTTTGTGTTGTACTTTTGGAGACTTTTCTTGTGAATAATGCCAAAATCTGAATTGAGTTATATCGTTCCTTCAGCACAATGCATCACTTTATAGTAGTTTGCATGGGATAACTATAATTTTATACAAGTTCTAGGCCCTTGGATGGTTTAAAAGATTGTGGTAGGCTGTAAAGTGCTGAAAGAAAGGGGATTATCAAACACTTCACTTTGAATATGTTCCCTTGATTTCAGATTGATCAGTTGTATCTCTGGCTTTTGACTGCATTTCCCTTTCTGAATACAACTCCCTATTGAGAAGAAACAGCCAGTGAATTTATGTTTCAATATTGAAGTCTTTTACAGAATTGTAACAGAAAGGGCACTTCTAATGAGCAATTGGCCATGAATAGAGCCAAGAATCCCAAGATACTCTACAAACCTATCAAGGGGAAGAGCATAACCAGTAACAGTGCAGAGCCAATTAAGGACCAAGGAAGCAATCTGCATGAAGCTGGGGGACATTGAAGTGTTAAATAAATACTCCACATCTGTCTTCTCAGGTTGTTGTGTTAGACAGTGGAGGAAATTACATGTGCCCTGATCCAGCTGCTTTGACAAGGGGACATTGTTTTAAAGTGGAAAAACAGGAGGTTTGGAGGTGATTTGAGGGAAATATACTTCTGACCAAAAGGTGGTGGGATTGAAATGTACTGCCTGGGCATGTAGTTGAGGTGGGAATCCTCATTGCCTTTTTTAAAAGGACTTGTTATGAAACTACAAGTACTCATTCATTCAAAGCTGTGGGACTAATGTAGCTAGGAGTCTATTTTTGGCAATATAGACTTGATGGTCTGAAGGGCCTCTTCTGTATGACTCTATCAATAAAAGTTACCTACCTCGTTTACGTGGTCATGGTGTTGTAGGTAACATCTCTGCCGCTGAACTAGAACCTCCAGATCCAAGCCTCAATGGGGATTTGACAGCCAAGGAAGGTACGTTTGTAACATAGCCAAACAGGTTTAGTTATCAAATTGCAATAACTTGCTTCCAACACACATCAGTGACCAGCTGTAGGAATGAAAGAGATTCCTGTTTAGCTATGTAATGGAAAATTTAGTACCTTTTTTACCATCTCTATCTGTAGTTCCAGACTATAACACCAGTGTAAAACTGCAAGTAGCTACACCAACTTGGAATCCCTGAGTTAATCCACTTACCATTTTGGTATTATACTTGCAGTGTGCCCCAGCACGGGAAGGTGATAGCCTAGTGGTATTATCACTGGGCTGTTAATCCAGAGATCCAGGTAACGTTTTGGAGACTGAGTTCAAAGCCTGCCATAGCAGATGGTGGAATTTGAATTCAATAAATATCTGGAATTAAAGGTCTGATAATGACCATGAATCGATTTGTCAATTGTCAAAAATCCATCTGGTTCACTAATGTCCTTTTTAGGGACGAAAACTGCCACCCTTACCTGGTCTGGCCTATATGTGGCTCCAGACCCGCAGCAATGTGGTTGACTCTTAACTGCCCCCTCCCCAATTGGGGATGGGCAATAAATGCTGCCTAACCAGTAACACCCCTCATCCCATGAATGAATTTTAAAAGCTTATTTGCATACTTATTATGAATAATCACCTGCCCCATCTTGATTTAATCCATAATTCCTCACCATGTGACTTCTTTTCCTACACCATTTTTATTCATTCCCTATTCCCAATGTTTCAATTTTCAATATTACTTTCATTTGGAACTCTCTCTTCTGATTTTTTTTGCCTTTTTTTTGTTGCGGAGCTCAGCAGCTCTAAACTCCCTTAAGAATGGAGACTAATTCAGCATGCCATTTCCATTACAATGTCCTGAAGGACGCCTCTAATTTTGTTCTTTATTACCCTCTCACCACATTCCTTGAATGGTTCTTTTTTTATTAAAACATTTGTTTATTGTCTTAATTATTTATTCTGTTCCTGTGGTTTGATTCACACTATGTTGTCTTGCTGTTATCTCGTGAAACAATTAGTGTAGAGAGCACATGTTAATTATCCTGAATATGCAGAATCTGTCTGCAGTATTCTGAACAATGTTGGTTTGATGAAGGGTCATTCAACTTTTGTCACAAGAAAAAAATGTGCAGCTAGGCAGATGAAATTACTTTTTAGGTTGTGAGTTTAAAAGGGTGCGTGTAAGGGAAACTTGTTTCCATAAAATTGAATACAACATAATTTATTATCTGACAAATGCAAATGTTTTTAATTGCCTGTTGTGCTAACTCTTATGCTACATTATCTGACCTTGTCATTAGCTCAAAGTTTAAAAATATAAGACTGTATGGTTCTTTGCTGAACTTATTTCACAATTACACACTTGTTAGGAGTGTATTAAACTCTCTGAATTACAGCAGTGACTTTGTATTTTTTATGTATTTGTTTTTGAGCTGTGCAGAGTGGTCAGCTGAGAGAATTATTACATTCAGGGAGTGGACAGTTGCGAGGGACTGTTATATATGACTTCCAAAATATTAGTTTAAATTAAATTCTGAGTGAGTGCAACCCATAATTGTATTTATTAATTTTTCTGGTTGATTGCTGTTTTTTTTTGTTTAAAACCTGATTATCGCAGAGGAATTAAATTAGTCATCTTGTAACTTGAACTATTGTTCTAATATTGTGGAGTAGATTTTGCTGTTGTTTGTTCAAAATGATGGAATTTTGTGGCTTTGTTCTCTACCTCCTATCTCAGTTTCCTCTTTCTGTTGAAATTTACTGGACCCTAGTCAGAATACATGAGATAACAAGGTGTAGAGCTGGATGAACACAGCAGGCCAAGCAGCATTAGAGGAGCAGGAAGGCTGACGTTTCGGGCCTAGACCCTTCTTCAGAAATGCATTGCCAGTTTAGTGGTCTGGTCCACAAGAGTTAAAGGCATTTTAATAAGTGCCTTTTTAATGTACTAAAACAAGCCCTAAGATTTGTGGGAGAATTATAAAATGAAATCTGACTGTCATATGCAATACGGTACAGCACAGGAACATGCCCTTCAGCCCACCAAGCCTATGCCAATTCCTAATTCTTATTTAGATGCACTATTTATTGCCCATGCCTGGTATCTACCCCTCTGTTCGCCTCCACATTTTAATGTGTCTATCAACATATGTCTTAAATGTGGCTAATGTGCCTGCTTCCACCACCTCAACTGGGAGTGTGTTCCAGGCACCCACCACCCTCTGTGAAACAATTTCCCCTGCACTTTTTTCTTCTTTTTTTTTTTCTCCTAAACTTTCTCCCTCTCATCTTTGAACCCGTGCCTTCTTTCTTTTTTTGTAGTCGATCTTTCCACCTGGGGGAGAAAGCCGCTGACTCTCCACCTTTTCCATACCTCTCATAATTCTGTAGACCTCTATATATCGGGTTGCCCCTCAGCCTCTGCCTTTCCAGTGAAAACAATCCACATTTATCCAAAACAAAAAGTAGAAACTGCTGGACAAGGCCAACATATCTGGCAATGTCTGAAGAGAAATCAGAGTTAAAGTTTTAGGTCAAGTGGTCCTTCCTCAAAACTGCCAGAGGTGCTGAGCTTTTCCCACAATTTCTGATTTGCAACACCCGTAGTTCTTTTTGGTTTTACTGCGTTTATTCAATCTCTCCTCATAACTAAAACCCTCCAAACCAGGCAACATCCTGGTAAACCTTCTCAGCGCCCTCCCCAAAGCATCTTTACTTCTGGTAGTACGGTGACCCGAACTGCATGCAGTATTCCAAATGTGGCCCAACTAAAGTTTGAGTAATATTGGGGCATTTGACCAAAAGCTGTGTCTAAAGAAATAAGGTTGTTTTTTTTTTAACTTGCTTTCCTCTGAAGAAATTCTTTTTAATGTGGAATGCCAGAGCTTGGGTCCCAGGCAGCTGAAAGCAAGACTGCTGACGTATAAAATAATTTTAATTGTGGATGTTCTAAGGCCAGGATTGGAGGAATGCTCATTGTCTCAGATGGATGAGAATATAGGAGGAGGAGGAGGGACAATGGACATGATGAGATTTTAAATAAGGATGAGTATTTTCAAATAATTCTATTGCATAATCCAGAGCTAAAGTACATAAGCAGTTTTGGCGTGAGTATGGCATGGGCCAGACTTTTTGGAAGATTCCCAAGTATGGAGGATGGAACATGGGAAGCTGATGAGTGTCTTGGAGTAGTCCAGTCTAGAGATAACAAAAGTATGGATGAGGATTTCAGTAGGAAATTAGCTGAGATGGGCAGAGTTGGCTGATGTCATAAAGATCTAGAAATAACTAATGGGAAGTGAGTTGCACAGTTCAAAGTGAACAACTTTGAAAAGTCTGTTACAAAGTAACTTTTATATCATAGTTTTTAGACAGTAACTGATAAGCCTTTTCCTTTTATTATTGGTATTGAAGCAAAAGCAATTATTGCACATGGAGAAATATTTGGAGTGCTTTAGCATATTTTGTGCCCTGGCAGTGTTTCATTATAAACATCAGAATAGAGTATTATACCCTATTTCATAGTTAATGAGGCATTTTTGGGTGTAATTTTCCCAGACATTCATGAGCATGTAATGTCTTCTATTCACTACCACCCATTGCTTGAAGTACCTCCTAATTTGCTATGAATGTCTGCTGGCTACTTCTTAGAAACAATTTGATACAAAGTAAATGATCAAGATCAAAGCTTCTTGAATGTACTAAAGAATCACACTTGCTGAAAGCTGAGGAACTGCTCTTGTTTTTGTTTTTGTTGGGCACTTGTAACAGAAACTTCCTAAATAACTCGGCTACTTTATGAGGAGCATGTGTGTATTTCCAAGATGTTTCTGTTTAATGTATGAGTTTATAATTCCACTTTTTAAAAAATCCTGAACAAGTAGGAGTTGCTCAGTTTCACTTTATAAATTTTTGCTTGTTTTGAACCATTATCTAAAAATGATTTTGATACAAAAGTGCTATTAAGATCAACATCCCAATACATTTTGTGTTTGCCATTAGTAAATTTTAAGTTTGGCCCCAATCGCTCCTTATGACTCAAACTTGGTCAATGGGTGAGGAATTGTGGCACATCTCAAAGGGATGGTTAGTGTTGGTTTGTTTTTTTTTTTGGCTAGTGATAGAAATGCAACAATGTACTAATCACTGACTCCTGGCTTGCTGTAGTGATGTACACTACACCACGAGGCACTATCAATAAAGATGCATTACAAACATGACTTGTTCTGTGAGCTTTTAATAGTTTCAGGCTAGTGTTGTGATTTAGTGTTTGAATTGTTGTGTAGAAACAGGCCACACCTGAAAGCATTGGGCAAGACATAATAGCTGCAAAGTTTCATCTCCCAGTACCATAAAAGTTATGTGAAGCAGAACTGACCATCTTCTACTCAAAAGTACTATTACAAAATTGTGACAGCCTCAATTGACAAGCCAGAACAGCTACAGGTAGGAACATTTGTTTTGTCATGTCTGGAAGAGACCTTCTTTCTTTTAGAAAGTGTATTCCACCCTAAATCTCTCTGAAGACCAAAAAGTTAAAACAAAAGCTTAGCAGGAATTTTTGAAAGCCTTTGAAGGTGCACTTTAAAGTCCAAGTGAATGTAACTTTTTTATGGCCCAAGGTGAAAGTGCCTATTTGATCAATATGTGACCGTGTCTTAATGGTTTGCAGAAAACTAAATTGCACAACTTTAAAAAGTGATTTAATTAAAGAGTAGATTGCTTTAAGCATAAGAGATCCCACAGTGAGAGCATCCGCTACTGAAGAGAAGCCTTACTTTTGAGAATGTGATTGCTTCTATCTATGTTAATCAAAGAGATTGTGTCCTAGTTGTCGGTTTACATACACATGCAGAATAGCTGAAGCTTTACGTTATGCCAATCGACCTTGGGTCAAAGGGCAGGATGTGATGACCGTGTCACATGAAGGAATGGCTAACATTAGGAAGCAGTGTTCTTACTGGAAGAAGCTGAATCATTTGTTTGGCAAGAAGGAAGTACATACAGGTAGTCTTTGGCAAGATATCAGCTGATTTGCACTTTCTAGAAGGAGGAACAAGTGTCCTCCAAGTACTCTATTGGATAGATCCTGTGAATGGAACCCACCAAGCCAAGTTTCTGTCATTTAGCAATAACTGTTTATTACAAATAAATAGATTGTAACCACTGATTAAATAACTCACAACATAACCCCTCTTTTACCCTCCTGTAGCACATGTGTGTGCACATGTGCGTTCTTGCGCACACCCAAATTCTTATGGGCAGAAGTTGGGCAAAAAAAGGCAGTAGTTCAATAGTGCCAGTCCTCTGAATTTGATGGGATGTTCCTCTTCTTTTTTTTTTTGTTTTTTGTTTCCCACATCCTTCGGTTTTCTCTTTTTTCTTCCACATATCTCTTGCTCCTTTGTGGGCACAGTGTGACTGATTCATGAACTTAGTCTTCAGTTAAAAGCATCAGCTTGCAGCAGCTGGTGAGAAGAAAAATAAATTTGCTTTCGTCATTTGTTTAGTGTTATCACGAGAGAGAGATACTTCATCTCCTGGTGAAGCCTTCCGACGGCTAAACAATATTGTTCTCCCACCCAGGAGCCAATCGGGTTGGTTGTTTTAGTCTGGTGACCTTTGGCATCCACAACTCCACAAACTAATTAACAGTCCACTGCCGGTTGAGTCACATGGTGGACATGCTCCCTGCGAGTCTGTCTACAAACTACTTGAACAAATGCAGCAATCTAAAGGCTGCTTAGTGAGTTTTAGGAACTTTGACTTTTTTTTAAGTTCAGTCATTCCTTCCACAATCAAAAATACAGAAAAATAAAAAGATATGGTCTTTGTGAGGGTGATAATTTTGAACTCCAAGGAATTGGGACTCCAGTTAAGACAGTGTATGTCAGTAAGCGCTAGGCATGTTGAATGAACGGAGTTGGGGTTTTGGTTTGAGTTGGCATATGGGAAGAATTTTTGGATGCTTTGAAGCTTATTCTTTTTTGTAGGTACTCACTAGTGTTCTAGGCTAGCTACTCTATTTAAATATTTGGCAAATATCTGTAGTTCGGGTTGTGGGTGAGGTTATTGACTTGCTCGCCAAGCTGGCTTGTTCTTGTTCAGACGTTTCGGCCCCATGCTAGGAATAATCATCAGTGAGGCCTCCGATGAAGCGATTATTGTTCTACTCCGCTTGGAATTTATACTGTCGGGTCTGTTTTGGTGAGTAGTGTCACTTCCGCCTTTGATTTTTTTTTTTCTTTGTATGGGGTCCAATTCTGTTTGTTGATTGAAGTATGGGTGGAGAACCATGTCCCTATGAATTCCCCTCCGCCAAACATAGACACGCACAGGAGTTCCTTGAAGTATGGGTGGAGACCAAGCGGAGTAGAATAACACCGATTCATCGGAGGTTCCACTGATGTCACCTAGCATTGTGACGAAACGTGTGAGCAAGTCAACAACCTCATAAGGACTTCAACCAAGATTTAATTTCCTTGTTGATGTTTTGAAATGTTTGTTTGGATGAGTGAATTTTTTAAAAGCATATACAGAGGGCATAAACCACTTTTGCAGTCAACTCTTGGGGCTTTGTATTGTTTATGTAGAAGCCTGAAGGTCAATTTCTTGCATACCAGAGCCAGAACAATTCTTACTGGGTTATCGAGGGACTTGTGTTTCCTCTGTTTGCTAAATAAATGGTCAACAATATCTTTGTGCAGTTTTTTTTTCAAACTGCAAATCTAGGGTTGTGAAATGGGCACCACAGCAATTTTTAGGTTTCATTTAACTGTAATTACTTAAACTCCAGTGATACCCTTTACATTAACTCAATAAATTTTCATTTTAAATTTGTACAAAGTAAGATTTATGGTGTGATGTCTTGGAGAATATACAAGTACCAAGTCTGAAGGGAATCTTTTTTTTTTTGGTTTAAAAAAAAAAGTACTAAAGTTAACGCCAAACAAAAATCTACCAAATTTGGGTCGTCTCTTTCTCTCTCTCTTTTGGTTGTTGTTTCCTTTTGTTCTTCCCCCTTTCTAGTCTAAATTAATGTACTGCGTCTAACCAGAAGTCTCCAGAGAGTATATAGTGCAGAGTCGTGTTCATCTGGGTTGCAAGCTGTAAAAGAATGCATTGTCACTTGAAGAAAACTGATCTTGTACCTCCTTTTGGCCTTAGGAGAACCCACATATATGCCTACCACTGGCTGACATATGTGATTAATGAAGGCTGTTCAGTTAGGATTTCAACAATAGATAACCTGATTGGATTGGATTGGATTGAGTCTTGACCTTTTGGCTACAGAAGTTTACCACCCCGCCAGTGAAAATACAGTTGTGAAAGAATATTTCCTGACTCTTATTTCCCCTACCCCTTTCAAATGCAAGGTAGGAAATAATTAAAATATTACACATAGACCAGGAACCAGCTTCCTATTTTTGTGAAAGGGTTTATTTTTTGTGTACATGTATTGAAGTTGAACTAAGGCTGCTAAATCTCCATTATGACTGTGTGAGATTACTTCTAAGGCAATATACTTTGCTTTTTTATTTAAAAGCACTGCATTAAGTTTTTTTTTTAACTTTTTAAAGCTTTTACATGTGAATGTTTATATTCATTTAATTGAATTTGAGCATTGCTGGTGTGGCCAGACTTTACAGCTCATCTTCAGTTTCCCCTGAGAAGATGGTGCTCAGCTGTTGTCTTGAATGGTTGCAGTCCATCTGGTGTAAGTACATCCTGAATGTTGTTGGGGTAAACAAAAAATTCCAGGATTTGGACATAGCAACAGTGAACATAGAGATGTTTTGCTGTACGTTGGGGAGATGAAGCACTGGGCAATCGCTTTGCAGAGCACCTACGTTCTGCCCACAAGAATGACCCTGAACTTGCCTGCCAACATTTTTTGTCTCTGGCTTACTCCAGTGAAGCTCAGCAAAAGCTGGAAAAACAACATCTCTTTCTGCTTGGGGACTCCGCAGCCTTCATGACTCATTCAATACCGAGCCCAATAGTTTTGCAGCCTGATCACCATCTCCTATTTCCTTAACCTCCAACCCCTATTCATTAGAAACGAGAACAGAAGTTGCTGGAAAAGCTCAGCGGGTCTGGTAGCAAATGTGGAGATAAATCAGTTAATGTTTAATGCAAACCCGACATTTTGATTTCTAGAATCCACAGTACTTTTTGGTTCTTGTTTAGTATCCTACACACTAGATCCTCCTTTTTGTCATCACATAGGCTGCTACCACAAACAAGTGCTTTTTTTTCCAAACCACTAATGGTCCCCACTAGCAGCTAGTATTCTACCAGGCTGACCTTTTGCTCATTCCTTTTGTCTGCCGGATTTCCTATCTATCTTCAACATATAACAATTTTTTTGTGTTTTTTTTTTTCCTGTCTAAAACAAGTTCTGAGGAAAAGTCACTGAGCCCAAAACATTTGCTCTGCTTTCTGTCCACAGATGCTGCCAGACCTGAGTTTTCCCAGCAATTTCTGTTTTTGCTTCCGCTTCAATTGAAGCGCGCTTGAGTCTGTGTCCTGGCAACCTGGGGCTGTAGAGAATATCTTTTTAAAATAGAGGGAGGAAGGATGTTGCAGGATAGCTATTTGGATGATAATATCCAGGGTGGGACAGGAAGGGCCAGAGTGTTTTGAACATTAGGAAAACAACAGCACTGGCGACAACATGGTAAAATTTAATGGCTTTTTTAAATGCATGCAGTATTTGGAAGAAAACAAGTTAATTAACAGCATAAATACAGTGGTTAATGGATATGATCTTAGCCACTTTGGAGATGTGGTTACAAAGAGATCAAGGCAGGCAAGTAAATATTCCAGCAACTCTGAATTTTTGAAAAGAAAATTGGTGTGGCTTTTGTTTTATGGCAGTGGAATAATTATGAAATAAATAATTGGAATTGGAACATGATGAATCCATGTAGGTGGAAGATTTTTGAGGGGGGAGAAAAGGAAAACGCTGGTGGGAGTAGGCTATAGGACCCCTAACAGCTATACCAACGGACAGAGAATAAATCAGGAATTAAAGAGGTCATAGTTTTTTTTAAAAAATGCATTAATCGTGGCTAACTTTAAATTTCATGGATCTTGGGAAAATCAAATTGGCAGAGGTAGCCATAAGGAAGTATTCATGGCATACTAGAGTATGTTATGATTCTAACAGGGATCAGACTACGTTTTTTGGATTTTTTTTTCTGTTTTGTTTTTAAACTTGTTCACTGCATGCGAGTGCTGCTGTTTAGATCAGCACTTACTGCCCATCCCTCCTTGCCCCGAGGGCTTCCAAGATGTCAACTACATTTGCTGTGGGTCTGAAATTGCGTGTAGACCAGACAAGTCATAAAGATGTACAGCAAGGAAACAGACCCTTTGGTGCAACTCATCCATGCTAAGCAGATATCCTAAATAAATCTTGTCCCACTTTTGCCAGCATTTGGCCCATATCCCTTTTCTCACCCCTCCTGTTCTGATACCCATCCAGGTGCCTCTTTTCAAATGTTGCAATTGAAGCAGCCTTCACTTCCTCAAGTACATCATTCCATTACATACACCACCTTCTGCGTGGAAAAGGTGTCCTTTTACACACGCTTCCCCCCCCCCCCCACCGCGTGCGCTCTATTTATGCCCCTCGTGAGTTTTATAAACCTTTACATATAAGGTCATCCTCCCAGCCTCCTAATTCTGTCGGGAAAATAGTATCAGTCTGTTCAGCCTCTTCCTTTACCTCAAACCCTCCAACTCCGGCAATGTCCTTTTGTGAATCTTTTCTGCACCCTCCAGTTTAAGGTAAGGATTGCAGATGTCTTTCCCTAAAGAAGACTATTGAACCAGTTGAGTTTTTAAGGGCAATCAACAATTGACAGTGATTACACAGTTTCCTTTATGCCAGGTCTCTAATCCAAATTACACTATTTACCATGGTGGGATTCAAACCAATATGTCCAGAGATGTGGCCTATGGTTCTGGATCACTGGTACTAGCATTACCACTATGCCACCACCTCCCCCATACAAATATATAAAAAAATCTTTTGTGAGCGTGACTACAGAAAGCTAGCACACAAAGGCATTTGGATGTCCTTGTACATAAATCACAAAAACCAGCATCCAAATTCAGCGTCCAAAGTACGGAACAGTTTTTTGGCTCCCTTTTTTGTATAATGATATTTGGAGTCGGTTCAGTAAAAACTTTTGTTTGTTCTCTGATAGGATGCTTACTAAGTTGAATCTGGGTATGGAGTGATTTTCTTGTGAGGAAGGTTGAGCCTGTACTCACTGGAGCATTGAAGAATGAGATGACCTTAATGAAACCTACAGGATTCTCGAGGGCTTGATGGATTGTTTCCCATTCAGAGAATCTAAAACCAGAGGGCAGAATCTGAGAGGAAGGGGTCGCTCATAAGTTGCAGAGAGATGTAGAGACTGGGCCATTGAGCATCTTAAAGGCTGAGACATCAGATTTTGAATCCAGTAAAAGAATATAGAGTTATGGATATAAGGCAAGAACATGGAGCCAAGGATTCAAATCACCCATGATCTCACTGAATGGAGGTGCAGTCTCAAAGGCTGAATGGCCTCCTTCTATTCATCTGTCTTTATGGTCTAGGATCCAACCAATGCACCTTATAGCTTTGGAGCTTCTTTTTATTTTTTAGTGACTTGGAGTAGCACCACTTTCGCATTTTAAAAAGTTCAAAACTTGAACACATGAAGGTTATTTTTAAAAACTTCCACAATAATAGAATTGCATGGACTGTTCTCAGCTGGGGATTACATATTTTCCATGAATTTATTTGTGCGATACCAATGGTTAGATTTTTTTTAAAAAAGTGGACATTGTTGATTTAGCAAATGGTTGAACAGTGGAATATTAACCCTTAAAGGTGAACACAAGCAAAGAGCCAGTTCACACTCTTACAAATCACAATCTACCCTAATTACTCAGCAATTCACTGTCTATCTTTTGAGCTGTAGGCAACTCTTCTCATGTTACCAAATTTGTTTCCGCAACACCGACTTGTTAGTTTTTTGGAGGTAGATGTGAGATTTATGTCAAGATCCTGTTAATTGCAACTATACTGACCTTTTTTTTTTTTATTTTTGCGGATCTTTCTGGTCCACTAGTCTTTTCTTTATGGTGCTGGAACTTTGATCGCAAGGCTGTCAGTCACTGAAGCAGAACCAAATGTGACTGAAACTACAAAGATTTAATAAATCATGTTGCAGTTGATGTTCCAAAAATCTTGCAATCAAACCCACATACAATAGTATGTTTCATCTTCTCCACTTCTGACGAAACAAACTTTTTTGCACTTTTCTGGGATGTTTTGATCCTTTCTGAATTCTTTTGAATATGGTTACACTTTTTTTTTGTATTGGTTCATTAAAATATATTAGAATCAAAGAATCCTAAGTGTGGAAAGGAACCATTTGATCCATTGGATCTGCACCAACCCTTTTGTTTTTTTGAAGAGCATCCCTCCCAGACCCAGCTCCTATCCTATCCCTGTAACCACCTTGCCTGCATATCCCTGGAAGCTACGGATAATTTAGCATGGTCAAGCCATCTTTGGACTGTGGGAGGATATCAGAGCAGCTAAAAGAAACCTATGCAGACATGGTAAGAATATGTACAAACTCCACACACAGTCACCCAAGGCTGGTGTTGATACTGGGTCCGTGGTGCTGTGAAGCAACAGTGGTAGCCACTAAGCCACATTGCTGCCCCAATATTGGCTGATTTTTTTGAGAAATGAAGATGAGACAAATTTTTCTCCAACTTTCAATATGCCAAAGGTACCTAGTTACAAAACTGTAGATACAAAATAGAAGGATAAAGAGACAAAGGTTAAAAGTTAAACATCACAGTCAATCTTTGTGTAAAGTAGAAAAATATTGCTTCACCTGAACATCATTGTAGAACAAAGAGTATTCCAGGTGGAGGAGAATGAATGCACTGGTCCTGTGTTTTTGGATGATGGAAACATTAAGTGGACGAGAAGGAATATTGGAATGATCATCCTGAAGAAGCAGTGGATGTGGGCACAGTTACAACATTTAGAAGATACTTAGAAAAGTACATGAATAGGAAAGGTTTGGCAGGAATATGGAGCAGGCAGGTGGGACTAGGTTAGTTTAGGATAATGTTCAGCATGGACTTGTTGGACCCTCATTTGTTTTCTGTGCTATATGACTCAGATACAATTCCTATCACTAAAACTACTGTGTACTTTTTGCTGGTATGTCAAGGATGTCCGAAAGCTCAAAGGTTTATCTAGTGATGACTCCTTCCGACAGACATTACAAATGAAATCTATGTGCTACAGAAACTTAGCAGGCCTGGAGCATCCATGCAGAGAAATGCTATAAGATTTGGAATCTAATATGACTCTTCAGATGTGTTTACTTCAAAACAAAAGTCCTATCAGTCTCAATGGTAACTTTGTTTCCCTCTACACTTTTTTTTCCTCCAGCACTTTATTTTTATTTCAGACTTCCAGCATCTTTCGTTGTTTTGGTTTTATTACAAATACAGTCCTCCAGTTCGTAAGTTGATCTGTGACATACTTGCAGGATATGCAATTGATGCCTAGTAACTGATTTTGATAATGACATTTCGTGTGCCTTTTTTGAATTTCTGTAGCTTTCTCTTGCGTACCACAATATTCTAGGGGACATGTTGGTTTTGTCCATTGCATACTTTTAAGCTGGATCTAGATATCTCCCTCATTTAGTTAAGGTTCTACGGTCATAGGTGGGAATATGGAATTCACATCGTGACCTTATTTAGTGGTGGAGCAAGATAAAAGGTCTAAATGGCCCAACTCTGTTCCTAATTTGTATATTTCTTCTCTGCCTTTTTTTTGGTGTGCCTTTTTTTAACATCCTCTAATTTCTGGTTGAGTTGTTTGGTGTTTTATTTTTGCCGGTATTCACCTTTTTCAGAGAAAGCCTCCATGTTGTTGTCCAGCCAAGTGGAGCTTGCAAAGGATTGATCCCATTCATCGACATGGGTTTTCCTCAGTTGCCTGTATTGCCAGGGTCTGTACACCTTTGCCATCTTTTTGGAGTTAGTTGTGAATCACCAATAATGTGTATTAATGATGCAGAATGACTGCACGCCCTGTGGTATAAGGTATAAAGTCCTTCTGAGGAATCATTGTCTCCTTAGAATGAAGGTCCTGATTGACAAAAGGAGGAGATCTGAATTTGACACGTAAAGTCCTAATTGCCTTATGTTAACATTTTTGTAGCCTAATAATTTAAAATCATGTCTGCCAGATATTTTTTAATTGAGTTTGCTATCTCTCCATCAGAAGGGTGAAAATGTCACTTCTTATTCCTCTCTTGCTGTGACCTGGACTATTTGTGACTGCTGACTTCTACTTCTTTCCTCTTCCACCTTCATTTGCAGTGCCTTCAGCAAGGAGCAAAAAAAATTCAGTGATTGTAGGTCAGATATTCACTTGACATCTTGAATGTATTTGGTGAAGGTGAATGAGATAAATACATCACATTACCAATCACTATGCAATCGTGCATGGTTAAATGGAAGCTTTTTTCATTCGTGCGATGTGGGCATTGCTGGCTCTGCCAGTATATGTTGCCCATTCCTGTGTATCATAAACAATTAGCTGTGGCTAAAGTTTGAGATATAAGGAATGATGTGATGGAGAAATCTTGGCCAGACTGACTGAAGTAGGGGACCATTAACCCTAAGTTGGTCTTAGGGTTAATGTAAGTTGGTCAACAAATATATTTTCTTTCCCTCTCCCTGAGTAGCTGATTAAACCATTTATTGCATTGCACCCAGAACTGATGCACCATGCTCTTCCTCTAATTCACCATCTCCCTATTTCCAACAACCTTTTTTAAATTTAGTTGGGAAGCACAGCAAATGGAGTGGGGGGCAGGGATGGGAAAATGCCCCTGTTGCAACCATTCAGCAATTCCATAGATGCATATTCAGAATTGGGGTTTGCTGTTTCCCTTTTGACCATCCAGTACTTTTTTTTTGCATTTCTGTTACAACTCTGTAGCTGTGCAATGGCTTGGAGATGCAAAGCTAGGAAATCAAAGTGTATTGCCTCAGTCAAGCTTAAAGCAGAGTAGGCTTGAGTTCTATATTTTTCATGCAATTCCAGCCCCTTCAATCCTCTGGCTTGGAAGCTCCCTTTATGTTAATAAGGAGGCTTGATGTTTTATTTTTGTTGTTGGAAGATTTTGAGAGAAGTTATTAAATGTACTTTGAAATACAAAACCGCCCACAACAGCTCTGATAACTATAAGTTTAACTTATTCACCAGAGTTTCTGCTGTTTACTTTGATCAGCTGTTTATTGAACCAATTGCGATCTTGCTGCAGCTTGAGAGCTGTTTCTGATAAATTTTTTTTTTAAATGTTGAATTCTTTAAACCCCAACTTTTTAAATTTTGCACATGGAAACTGGCAAGAAGTATTGGTTTTGCATGTGTTTTTTTTTAACTTTGACCCATTTCTGATGTCTCAAGATAAGTACCAAATTACCAGACTTTTGGGTGTTGTAATGCAGAGTTTCAATAACAAACTGTTGGCAACACACTCAGTAAAGAAGAATATTAAAATTTAAGAAGGTTTGAAAATTAAAAATGGGATTTGAAATAATTCATCAGCCTTATTTATATTGCAAATATATTATAAAACACAGCTTCTGCTTTATCTCCTTCAGCACATTGTCAGAGATACCTACAAGGCTGTTTGATATATAAGACCTGATTCTGCAGTGATGGAAAGAAATAAATTTTAAACTTGGCTACATATTAGCTATTTCCCAACTGCTGCTTGCTTCATAATCTAACTAAACTGAATCATGTGATGAAAGCTCATGATTTACTTTTTTGGAACTTGTGCTAAAGTGGGCAGAACCATGTGTAACTTTAAAATTTCATGTGCGTGTACATACGTGAAGGACATAGTTTTAGTTTCATTTTATATTGGTTCTGAGAGCACTGGGTGGTCTGGAATTTTAATAAGGCATTTAAATGAAATCCTTGAGGTGAACAGTTCAGTGTTTTACAAATCAATGATAGAATAAGGATGAGTGGTGGGAAATAACCTGTTGTCAGACAACAATGTGTCCTGTGACGCATGGAGACAGAAACAAATTATTTCAGAAATACTCACTAATATTCTGGTTGGTTACATGTGCCAGTTTCTTTCACTGAGAAGCAAATTGTTCAGGGTGGAAAAAGCCATTAACATTAAATTGACACAGTTTAGCAGTCTCCAAACACTTGGACAAAAAACAAAAGGCAAGTCCTGAGTGGCTTAAGTTAGGAAGAGAATTTCCAGAACCAGAAGGCTTTAGGTGCCTTAGAACAAGACATCCTTACAAGGCTTTTGACATGCTTGAAGTAGCAAATAAACTGTTAGCAGTTTGTTTAAGGATACTGTTAACAACATTCGCAAAAGGAGTATCGAGTGAATATAAAAATTTTCTGGAACGAAGCCAAGTATGGCCATGCCCATTGAACCAGGAACCCATCTCTTGCTCTGTTTATTTTCATTGTGTGAATGTTACCTAGATTGAATAAAATCCTTTTTATGGTTTCATGTTTTTAGAAGTCTTGGATGGAACTGTAAAATAGTTGCTCTGAAAGAAGGGGGATGGAGATTTGTTTTAAGTAAACACTTTCTGATTTAGAGCTTTCAGAATAAATTCTTTACACTAACGAAACCATTTTCTTAACAGTTATAAAACGGTTGAAGCTGAGGAAGTCTAAGATCACAAGGAAATATCAGATTCTGGAGACTGGGAATTGAAGCTCTAATGAATTTAAACCCAATGGATGTGATAGAGAAAGAGATTCTCTCTGTAGTATTTTTGGGATTGTATGTTATTGTGTCTTGTTTGAAGGTAGTTTGGCTTATCTATTTTAACATTTTTCTTTTGAGTAACAGTTGTCTCATTGTGAAACCAAATATGCAGCATTGTGTGGTTGTGCTTCAAATGGAAGGCCACCTCATTAAAACAACAGAAAAATCGAACCAGCAATGGATCGGTGTGGGATCCGAGTTGACCAGCAATAACATCAGCTGGGATCATAACATTCCCAACATAATGTCAGTTGATGGCACTGCCATTGCTTTATCGGTGTCCTTTAGACTAGAGTTCCAGTGACCTAGAATTTTGTATTTAGTAAATTTTGATCTATTTTCTGTCAGCTAGACAGTTTATTGCATTAGAAAAGCGTTTCTTCTGCTGTTTTTGTTAATATATAGCAATTAAGTTTTTGATCAACTGCCTAACACCTTTGCTGAAAGGAACTAATACTTAAACCTTGTCACATGACTCCCAAAGACTTGTAAAATATTTGCTGTCAAATATATTATTGCAAGAATACTTCAATGGAGTAGTTACATTTTCATCATGGACCTTAACAGAACTTTACCAAAATCTCTCACTCTGAGAAAGCTGTCCACGTGTAACTACAGGCCAAAGAATTACAAATATATCTTTTGTCAGATGTGTGGTCTTGTGCCTTGCTTATGGACATGGAAAATGAAAGTCTCTAATTGGATCTCTCCAAAATTAAAAAGGAAGGATAGGCTCTTTTTTTTTTTTTATTGTACAATGTTTGTTTGAAAGCTGCTTGTGATAATTTAAGGAAGTTCTCCTCTTGGACTCCAGTTGCTTGAATTCTAAACAAGAGCTTTGTCAAGCTGCTTTTTTTTTTTTTTTTGTTGTAGCAACATTTTTTATATATTGAATTGTAAACATTACCACTGCATATGCTGAGATTCAATGTAATCTGATTTGACTTAGACTGCGTAGAAACTCCGGCAATTATCATTAGGTCTATTCTATAGATAAAGATATTCCTTTTACTTCATGCAAGAGAATTTCTAAAACATTTGGATTTAAATCTAGTGGGTTGTCTTATTTTTGGCACAGTCATCCGTTGTCACATGGTCTCGGTCTCTGTGTGTCTTTTCTTTCTGTCATTATGAATCAATCCCCGCACTTTCCTACCATGGCATTGATCGTGCAGTCCTCCTCCTGGTTTTGCTCCCCATCTGTCCTGGCAGTCCCATTCCATTTGGTCATCGAAATAATGTGTCCAGCACTTTGTTGGACTCCCCTTGCCTTCGTGTAAGTGTGTGACCATCTAACTAGGCTGTTGTCACGAACCATCAACAGCTGCCAAGTGCATTGTATGGTCTCGTCCTTTCTTGATGTACCAGGCACTGTGTGACAAACGAATGTGCTCCTTAAACTGACCCTTCTAAACAGTTTCAGTCTGTCTAGACCAAATGTAATCGTGGATTTGTGTTCTGTTTAATAAGTCACAACTTATAAATTTGGGTGTTGTTTTTTTAAGGTTACCCCGGGAAGCAAGGCATCCTCAGCTAATCTTTGCCCTGGTGATGTTATTGTGGCTATCAATGAAGACAGTACAGAGAATATGAACCACCTGGATGCTCAAAACAAGATCAAGGCCTGCACAGACCAGCTCACTCTTTCTATTAACAGGTCAGTACTGTCATTCAAATAAATAATTTTGAGGTCAAACTATGTGAAATGTTCTCAGCAGGGACAAAAGTGTCAAACATAAACTTTGAAAAGACAATCCATTTCTGTAGTTGTTGCTGGTGAATTCTCCAACTGCACTTTGTTTCTACCTTCCTTCTCTGATTTTACTTGAATATATTTTGCAGTGAATTATTCTGCTTCACTGGCAAAATTGTGTACTGCCAGTTCCCATAGCACGAACCCCATTAGACTGGAAAGAATACTTGAACCTTTGGGCAAATTAATATTTTAGGAGCAGGATGGAGTATCCAAAACATGGAAACTGGCAAGAAGCAGGGGTGGGAAAAACAAAAGCACACATGGATGCACATACACTCCCATTGCAAGTCTCTCTGCCTAGTGGGATCGTCACTAGATCGTTAATCTAGAAACTCTCAATGTTCTAGGGACTGGAGTTTAAATCCATCATGGTGAATGATGGAATTTGAATTTGATTAAAATTCTGTGTTATTTATGATCTGATGTGTTTTTCTGACCAACAATGACCATGAAACCATCTGGCTCACTAATCTCCTTCAGAGAGGGAAATCTGCCACCCTCACCTGGTCTGGCCTACTTTGTGACTCCAGTCCTACAGCAATGTGGTCAACTCTCAACTGCCCTCTGCAATGACCCAGCATAGTTGTAGAAATTTCTTAGCAATCGATACAAAAAAAAAATCAGATGGATCAACTAGGCACCAGAAGCAACAACAGCAGAAATGAGTTAACCCTGTAAAGTGCTCCTTACTAACATGGAGGCGGGGGTGGGGGGGTGCTAGTGCCAAAATTGGGAGAGCTGTCTTAGACTCGTCCAGCAACAGGCTGAAACTGTCTGTAAGGTATGATTCTGAGAGTACAACTGTCTCAGACACCAACATCACCACCATCCCTGGATTGACCAGTCCCACTGGCAGGACAGACTCGGCACAGTGGAATACAGTTATGAGGGAGCTGCCTTGGGAGTCCTCAGCATTGACGCTGACTCTGGGCCCCATGAAGTCGAGCAAAAATGGATTTTTAACATTTGTTTTGTGTGTGTGTCCCCTGCGGAGAACCGTTGCATGTAACGATTGCCCGTTTGCAACATGGACAAGGACACCTAATGGTGATTGCCACCTACTGTCCTCAGTTGATGAATCAGTACAGCATTAATGTTGAATAACCATTGGAGGATGGCAAGGGTGCAAAATGTACGCTTATTGGGGGATTTCAATGCCCACCACCATGAGTGGTTCAGCAGTAGCACTACTGATAGAGCTGGTCAGGTCCTAAAGGACACTGCTGCTAGACTGGGTGTGAGGCAGGTGGTGAGGGATCCCTTGGCAGTATGATTACGTTTATCCTCATCTGTCTGCTAGTTGCCGATATGGTCATGGACAGATGTATCGGTAAGAGTGACCACCGTGCAGCCCTTTCTTTTTGTGAAGACAAAGTGCTGTCTAGAATAATGTCGATCACGCTGTCTGGCACTGTCACTGGTAAATGTGATAGGCTTCAAACAGATCTAACAAATCCAAACTCCGAGGTACTGTGGGTCATCAACGGCAGAATCTATCTCCCAACACAATCTCTGCAACCTCTTGGCCTGACCTATCCCTCACTTAACCATTACCACCAAACCAGGAGAATGCAGGAGTGCATGCTGGGAGCAGAACCAGGCATACTCAAGTGAGGGATCAATCTGGTGAAGCTGCCAAACAACACAACCAGCAAGTGGTAGACTATGCTAAGGGATTTCAGTCAACAGATCCAGTCTAAGCTCTGCAGTCTTGCCACATCCAATTGTGAACGGTGATGGACAATGACACAATTCACTGAAGGAGAATACTCCACAATATCCCCATCCTCCATGATGGAAGACCCCAGCACATTGAGGCAAAAGATTTAAGGCTGAAGCACTCGCTGCAGTCTTCTGCCAGAAGTACCAAGTGGATTGAGTCATCCTGGCCTCCTGCAGTGGTCCCCAGCATACAGATACCACTTTTCAACCAATTCAATTCACTCCATGTGTTAGCAAGGAACAGTTGGAGACCTTGGATTTTGCAAAGACCTGACCACCACCTGGGAATAGTACTGAAGCCTTGTGCTCCAGAACGTGCCATGTTCCGGTACAGTTATGACATCGACATCTATCTAGCAATGTGAAAACTGGCCCAAGTATTTCCTAGATGCAGAAATCGGGACAAATCTAATCAGCAGATTACTACCCCTCTGTCTACTCTGTTATCTGTAAAATGATGCAAGGTGTCATCAAGGGTGGCTCAGTGGTTAGCACTGCTGCCTCATAGGACCAGGGGCCCAGGTTCAATTCCACCTTGCGACTATGTCTGTGGGAGTTTGTACATTCTCCCCGTGTCTGTGTGGGTTTCCTCCGGGTGTTCTGGTTTCCTACCACAGTCCAAAGATGTGCAGGCCAGGTGGATTGGCTATGCTAAATTGCCCATAGTGTTTAGGGATGTGTAGATTAGGTGGGTTATAGGGGGATGTGTCTGGGTGGAATGCTCTGAGGGTCCGTGTGGACTTATTGGGCCGAAGAGCCGGTTTCTACGCTGTAGGCATTCTAAGTCTAACTATGTCTAGCAGTGCCGTCAAACAGCACCTGCTCAGCAATAACCACCTCAGGGATGCCAGGTTGAGTTCTGCTAGGGCCACTCGGCCCCTGACTTTGATTACAACTTTACTTCAAACGTGGACAAAAGAGCAAAATTCCAGAGGCAAGGTGAGAGGGATAGCCCTTGGTATCAAGCCTGCATTTGACAGTGTGACACACGGAGCCCTGTCATAACCTGGCACATGTGATCTTGATTATTGGAGGTTAATCATTTCAGCTCCAGGATATCTCTGCTGGAGTTCCTCAGGATAGTGTCCAAGACCCAACCATCTTCAGATGCTTCATCAATGACCTTCCCTGCATCATAAGGTCAGAAGTGGGGATGTTCTCCATGTTTGCAAAAAGTTCAGCACTATTTCACAACTCCTCCAATATTGAAGCAGTCCATGTTCAAATGCAACAAAATCTGGACAATATCCAGGCTTGGGATGATGAGTGGCAAGTAACATTCATGCCACTCAAATGCCAGGCAACGATCCTCTCCAATTAGAGAAGATCTAACTGCTGCCCTTTGATTAGTCAATAGCGTTACCAAAACTGAAATCCACACTGTCAACATCCTGGGTTACCATTGATCAGAAACTTAACTGGACTCACCATATTAAAAAAGAGGCTCCAAGCGCAGGTCTTCTGCGGTGAAGCTCTCTCGTGCGTGCTCTCCTTCTGACTCCCCAAAGCCTGTCCATCACCTACAAGGCACAAGTCGTCATGTGATGAAATTATGGGAAGGCAATGGCCTAGTGTTATTGCTGGACTGTTAATCCAGAGACCTAGATAATATTCTCGGGACCTGGGTTTGAATCCTGCTATGGCAGATGGTGGAATTTGAGTTCAATACGTATCTGGAATTAAGGGTCTAATAATGACCATGAATCCATTGTCGATTTGGAAAATTCCATCTGGTTCACTAATGTCCTTTTTTAGGAAAGGAAACTGCCATCCTTACCTGGTCTAGCCTACATGTGGCTCCAGATCTACCAGCAATGTGGTTGCCTCTTAACTGCCCTCTTTTAGGCAGTTAGCGATGGGCAATAAATGCTGCCTAGCCAGCGACACCCTCATCCCTTGAATAAATAACTCCCCACTTGCCTGGATGGGTGCAGCTTCAATCATATTCAAGCTTGACACCATTCATGACAAAGCAGCCCACTTGATTGACATCATATCTAGAAACATCCTCTCCCTCTCCCTCTACTGCCCATGTTCCATAGCTGCAGTGAGTATTATCTACAAGATGCACTGCAGAAATTCACCAAAGACCTGAACACCATCTTCCAAACCCGTAACCACTTCCGTGTAGAAGAACAAGGGCAGTAGATACATGGGAAGACCACCATCTGCAAGTTTCCCTCCAAGCCACGCTCCATTCTGACTTGGAAATATATCCCCATTCATTCACTATCACTGCATCAAAATCCTGGAACTGCCTCCTTAATGGCACTGTGGGTCAACTTGCAGTGCATGGCCCGCAGCCATTCAAGAAGATAGCTCACTACTGTCTTCTGAAGAGATGGCCAATAAATGCAGACCCAGCCAATGACACTCACCTCCCACAAAAGAATAAAAATGCTCTCTGTATTTGGTTATTGTTTTGATCTGTTTCATTTCATTGTATTTAGAAGTTTTTGACCTGCAGATGTGCCGAGTTTAATAAAATACCACAAATCCACTCAAATAATTTTTAATGGATGTAATCACTTCTCTCGTGCGCCAGACTTGTCCGTCTGTTTATTTTTTATTACATCATAAATGTCCTTTCTTCCTTTTTTCGAAACTTTACAAGGTTAAATAAAGTGACTTTTATTTTCTTCCTTTTGCCCCCATGGTTTGTACAACAGTGCCAATAGAACAAATTTCCTCAAAGAAAACAATTGAAGTTTGGAGTCAGTGAATAAAGTGCTTTTAACAACAAAAGAAATGCTTTATCTGAATGTTTGATTTTTCTGAAAGGCAGTGAATAAAAACATACATACGGTTTAATCCTTTATTGCTAGTCAGTGATGTCGTTGTTTTAGCAATTGGCATCAATGATCGTTTTTAACTTTGCTTGATGGCTTATTGAGTATGCGCATTAAGCACTGTTGCAGACAAATCTATTTGCAACATGAAATTGAATTAAGATTTTTGAAAGTAAACCACATATATTATCCTGTTTGTCTTTTTGGGCAGAGCGTTGGTTGTCTGGTGAGGGACTGCCTTTTGTCATGGGGTGGGGCGGGGGTGGTATTTAAGTTGTTGCTCCCACACAAATAGTCTCGTCACTGAGGCAAAAGTCCCAGCACGTGATCGCAGCCAAGTGGCCTTAGCCAAAAGGCTAAGAACAACACTTGGTCTGAGCCAGGAAGGCTGAGACTCCCTTTTCAGTTATATAGTCATACTTCAGCCCATTGAGTTTTTTGGCAACCTATCCACACTAATCCCATTTTCCAGCACTTTTGATCGAGATTGTCTGCTCAAGGTTGTCCCCACTACTTCTAGGACTTCCTGCCTCTGACCCAAATGGAACTGTTCCAGCAAAATCCTCATTCTTCCTCAATGAGAGCAGGCTGAATACCAGGAGTTGTCACCCCATCTGATGGCTTGCAGTTTTCTAGTCCCAGAAATGCCAGTCAAATTATCTGGCAGTTCTGAGGTGGGAGTTCCTTTCAAAGTAGGGTTGGGACACAGAACAGCATTACCAAAATGTAGCCACATGAGGTCTCTTAAATGTAAATGTAGTCCTCATCTGTATGACTTCTTAAATAATTACACTTCTCTCCTTTTGAATGTTCTACCACAAACATGTCTAGTGTCTTTAATGAGCCTATATTTCTTCTTAAAAAATTGCTGACAAAATAGTGATGTTGTTTTGACAACTTAACCATTGCAGACCTGCTGTTCTTTTTGGGGTTAATTGATTTCATCATCGACCAGAAGAAGTTTCTATTGTAAATATTCTGAAGCTATTTTTGCTGTTGAGCATTTGCATGATTTGAATTGACTTTGCTAATTACGTTCAGGTAACACAACTTACTTTTTAAGCTTCAAAGTACACATCAGATTTTATAATAAATCAAAGCAGAGTGCAAATGTATTATATGTATGCTGATTCATTTTCCTAAATTATTTTCCTTTTCAATTTGCTCCTTTTTTCTATTAGTTAATTCAACTTGTATATTTCTTTCTGCTGTATTTGGAACCAGAAGAGGTGGTTATAGCAATGCTACCCACCTCTGGAGCCATCAAAACTTAAACAGCAACATGAACACACTGCCTTGTATCTAATTCGATAATTACGTATCGGGCTGACTGCTGCTTTTGTTCCTCTGTCTGTCTTTTTCTGTGTTCTGAGGAAGTAGGAGGGCTGTCTGTCTAAATTCTCTTCCACTCCGTTATTTACCAGTGGATTCATCAATCAACCCAGTTCACATTTTTTTTCCCCCCCCTGGCAACAGATGGTTTCCAATGTCAAAATGAATTGAAACCAGCCTATCTTTAATAGGATCAGACAAGACAAGATGTTATCTCAAAATGACGACAAGGTGTAGAGCTGGATGAACACAGCAGGCCAAGCAGCAGCATAAGAGCAAGAAAGCTCCATTTGAAATAAATTGTGAAAATTGGTTTTTATTTTCTCCATAACCTAGTTCATCTAAACCACTAAATAATTTCAGACTGGGAATTTTTAAAATTGTAAAATTGCTGATGACTTAAAGACAAAAATAATCAAAAATCCTAAACTGTAGTGTGTTTGGGGAGTGGTGAAGGCACTGCATAACTGGTGGACGCTTAAAGTACCAACATTTCATCAGTAATTTTTCAATTTAGATGGTGTTCTTTCCCTCCCCTTGAGGTATTTTTAAGTGGTCTCTCTTATTTGTATTTCCTGCCTGTTTTGTATGTGTGCATGTGTACACATCCAGGTTCCCTAGATGCCCTGTAGTCCGGGTAGTGGCCTCTACAGGGTTAGCAAGGTAGTAGTGAAGATGGATGCCCAGTTGACTAACACTAAGGATTTTGGGCTGCTTTGGCTTGGAGCCACCAGCAAGGAGGGGAGATGGGGTGTTGGATTAGAGAAATCGTGTTTGGGGAACAAAGTGAGAGAAACCTTTTTATTTTTTCTGGGGATTTTCTGCCGCCCCCGCCCCGCCAATGTTAGGAGCATCCCCAAAAGAGGCTTCTACTGTTCCTAAAACTCATACCATTATTTATCTGTACCCATCTTATTAAATACTATTAATCTGTTTAATTGTGGATTGTTTAATCCTCCGCCTTCTCAAGGTAACGATCTATTTTCAATAACTTTTGCCTTTTTTAAGCCTTGGTATTATTCAGGTGATTCTGCTCTCTAACCCTTCCACAGCTATTTTTTTTTTTGGAGATTGTGCTCCAAACTGATTACAGCAGTCCAGATGTGATCTGACCATAATAGAAACACAACTTTTTATCTTGGGGTACTGGGAAATTCAAAGTCCAGCTTCCCAATCACCTGTGTTGTGTTTTTTTGTTTGTGTGTATGTGTGTGTTCGTCTTCCCTATAGTTTTGACTTCCTGATCTTTAAGTGTGGTATTTTCTGCGTTTGAATTCAGTCTGCCTTAGTTTTTCCTATTGATTTCATTTGCTTTTTTTAGCCTGTCCTTTTTTTCTTCTTTTTTATTTCCCTTTTTTCCATTAACGAGATGAGGGCATTGCTGGCTCGGCAGCATTTATTGCCCAGAGGGCAGTTCAGAGTCAACCACATTTCTGTGGACCTGGAGTTATTTCATGTAAGCCAGACCAGGTAAAGATGGCAGTTTCCTTCCCTAAAGGGGATTAGTGAACCAGATGGGTTTTTCCAGCAATCAACTATGGATTCACAGTCATCGTTAGGTCCTTCATGCTAGAGATTTTTTAAATTGAATTCAAATTCTTCTACTATCTGCCATGGTGGGATTTGAACCGGTGTCCCCAGAATGTTATCTGTGTCTCTGGATTAACAGTCCAGCGATTTAATACCATTAGGCCGTTGCCTCCCCAAATTACTGACTTGGCATCATCTTCAAGCTTGGATATCTAGCTCTAGTCATTTTATCTATATAACTTATTGAAAAGTTGAGGTCATCTATTTTAAAAAAAGAAACACACCACTTGCCCCATTCAGTGAGCTTATCCCTGCTCTGTCTTTTGCCCACCCAATCAATGTTGCATGATGTATGTTTAAAGAAAGGCGACTTTTATCACTTGACTTTTAATTTCTCTCATTATAGTCGATCTCTAACCAGGCATCCATGCCTTTATGGTTTTATCATGTGAAAAGATAAAGGCAGTAAGATGTTGGAAGCAGTCACGTGTTCCAGTAGAATTGCATTGTTGAAAATCATGTGCACTTGAGTCTAAACTAAGCAATCGGCATTTCTTGAGCCTGTAATTAAAACAAAATCCACTCGCATGAATTTTGACGTGAAAAAAAAAGTTGACATTGAATGAGGATGTTGACTGATAAATTCATATCATTAAATCCTATGTCAGATGTCATAACATTTTGTGAAAGATTTCTGCAAATATTAGTTCTGCCCACATATTTAAAGAATTGAAGAAATTTTTAAGGCTACATTTGTACACCAAGGTTTATCAGTTTATTTCTCAACAAATGGCTTGGATCTACCTTTGTGTAAAATGTCTTCTGATCTAAAGACTGCTAACATGCATATACTTTAAAAATAGTCTTGAAACATAACTCTTTTTCTTCAATCCTGTGCAACTAAAAGCAAAGAAATTTTTACTTTGACTTTGTCTTTGTGAACAAAATACACTGGTCTATTGACTTATTCTATAAAATGGCCAGAGCTTTCCTATTTTATGATGACTAGATCTGGAATTCTTTAGTACTGAATTCAATTGGAAGAGGTTTGATCTTTTGGGATCTATCTCTTCCTTCTGATGCACTCTGATTTCTGGAAGCTTTTTTAAGCTTCCCATCAAGCACTGAGATCAAATTCATAAGATACGTTAGCGTTAATCTATTCTGACCTGTATTTAACTTTTTTTAAAAGGTGCATTCGGCAATAGCAATTAAAGATGAAGGAGCTGGCCTTTGGAATATGTTTGTTATCTGATTTTTTTTTTTGTTAAAAGAACAACTATTATCTAATTGATTTATAATCATTCAGAATCTAGAAATGTAACCTGATTCTTGCTATCAGTATAGTAACCGTTCAGTTGTAGGAATGGAAACATTTGGTAGGTGTCTTTAGGTCACATTTGGTTGATCCAAGCTGAATTTGTGAAACCTATAGTTTGGACAGAATCGCACAGGCCTAGAGCATAGGTTATACACTCGGGTTTCTACCTAGTTAACCTCTGTGCTCAACACATTCTTCTGAAGCTTGTGTAGACATTAACTTTTCTTTTTAAGAGCAGGTATGTCTGCACATTAGTAATTGTAGCTTTGTAACAAAGAATACATGGTCACCCTGATCCAAAAGCACTAACTTTAGTTTACTGCCTCGTTCAAAATTACAGACTACTTTGCATTGCCTTGTTCAAATGTTAAACTCTTTCAGATTACATTTTGCTGTTGTTTAATGGCTGGGTGTACCCTGCAATTTTTATGTAAACAATTTTTTATAAACTTAGTGAAAAAATACTTTGATAACAAGCATGGGGCTGGATGAACACAGCAGGTCAAGCAGCATCATAGGAGCAGGAAAACTTGACGTTTCGGGCCTA